>CAVLJG010000004.1:63278483-63724872 GCA_963669975.1 Acanthoscelides obtectus
CAGTTCCATGCTTTCAATAGTTATTTTCGCTGTCGTCGCGTCGTCGTTCCAGTTTTTTCCTTGATAATGATACAATCGTTTATCGTTTCGAGCTCTCACACAAATCTGAGAGTTTGTCCTGCCACACGTAATCATAGGATAATCATTGAAAATGTTGAAAATGTTTAAGCGCATTAGCAAGCTAAAAGACTTGTTATGTTGAGCGCCATTATAGGTGTTGAAGGATAGTTTCCATCCAGCTATAGCCATATGATTTGAGTCTTCCTCACTGTAACATACGTAAGCTCGGACAGTACTTACAATACCAGGATCACGTACTGTTTCAACTTCTCTAGCGGATTCACTGTAAGTGCAAGAGTCAAATAGGAAGGCACCATAAGTTTGGAGCTAAAGATACATCTCCTTGCTCCTCCTCCTCCAGTTTATTTCAACTTTCCTTTGATAGATAGAAGGGAAGCGTTCATTGCAAAGAACGAATCTACTTGATTGATGCTAAATTCCACAACATCATTACAATTAAATGACTTGATGAACGGCGTATAAGATCTATACTCAGCCTTGCGAATAGATTCATCGAATGCTGGAGATCGATATAGATCAACATCGGAGAAGTATGTGATGCTGCTGCTGCTGCCTCCTCAGTTTTTCTCTTTTTGTACATGATTCTTGTTGTTGTTGACATGATATCCAAGTGAGCGTAGAAACAGGATATTTGATGTAGTTAGTAGTAGATGTCGTCGCTTAGGTGCTTGGGGTAATACTGAAGTTGCCTTGGAAGCACCACTATGTCTTATAATCACTAATCCCATCTGCGCTTCGCTCTCAACTCCAACACAAGAGTACTAGTTTCACCTTGAAAGTTTACAGGACGACCGTCTTGATCTAAAGCCAACACTGTGATGTTGGTTATTTCTTGTTTCGGTATAACAGGTAGATATAGTAAATTTACAGGTGTTTCGACTATAGCGTATCCAGGATCGGCTGTCACAGCAAATTCGTAGATCGTGTGTGCAGGCGTGTCTCCGTCAAAGGCTCCCGACGTAATGTTAGCATCAAAGTGTATGGTTGATACTTTTATTATGTTTACAGGTAAATCAGAAGAATGCTTTTGACCAGGATTAAGAACTTTTTCGAGAATCCCAATAGATGTCCAAGATTATTCGGTTCTGTAAAAACTATTTTATAATACTTGCTAAAGATTTCACATTGCAGTGTATTATTGTTAGGTTTTAGAGAAAAATAATCATCCGGAGGAGCAACTTCATTTTCAAGATTCATTTGCGTCGTATAAATGTTTCTATGTCGGTAATTTCATAACAACCTGTCGGAAAACTCGATGACTTTTAATTGACCACCACCACCCTATCCGGTCGATATAATAAAATGTATCTCCTTTTTCAATATTCGGTATGGAATTGTATTGAAGTAAAAGACCTAAGCGCCAATTCATAATCTTTTTTCGGATCCAACACTATCGGTGTTGAAGGACGAAATGAAAATATATGAGTAGTGCTATTGACTCTCAACAACTGCGACATGATGAATGAAAAATATAGCTGTGTACTAAGCATTTATTCAAGTTTTTTTTTTTGTTTATTTTCGAATGGATAATTTACAGAAATAACAATTTGCTTGAGCAGTAGCCGGTCCATCCCAATGTGTTGTCCAATCAGGTCTGTTGTAGTGAACATAGCATGGAAGTCGTATTTGAAGATCAAAATTGGATGTGTATTCTGCAGGCAGTTTGTGCCATATACTCAATAATTCTGCAGGTCTCACATTGCTTATTAAATATTCCAGCGGCGGAATATTCTTCTCAAACTCTTCTAATGTAAATTCCGATAATGTTTTATTATCCATCGTTGTTGTTGTTGTTATTGTATTGTATAGAAATTTCAAACACAATTGTCCGCAATTAACTTGATTATAAGTTGGTAAGGATCGTTGTTGTAGAAAATTTTAGCGTTTTTCAGATATCGAACAAGTTCCTGTGGAGGCTTCAGGTTACCAAATGAATCGAAATACTCAACGTTGTTGTTTATCTTTTTATAAGCTACCCAATGAGTTCCGTTGTTTTGTGAAATATCTAAGTTCACGACGGCGCATTCTCTTTACGTGGACCGTCTCGTGGTAAAGTGTCACGCATGAAGACACCTCGGAAATGAGGTATGTTCAAGAGCTTCGCATATTGCTTTATTTCATAATCATAAAGCGCTTTCTTGGGTAGCTTGATGTTTAGTTTTTTTGAGTTTTTTTTTTGAGGTACAACCCATAACCACCTTTAGCATTTTTTCTCAAATACAATCCTTTGCCCAAAGACTCCATAGCTTTGTTATGGCGATGGTCTTCCTCCAATTTCTTTTGTGCATTCTTGCATCAACGACCGTTTTGGCCACACCTGCAGCTCCCCCTGCGAGCGCCCCAAGGCACTTAATCCGGCGAAAGGGGGATCAAGGGTAGGAATCCCCCAGATTTCCTTCGATCGGAATTAATTCTCGGTAGTCGAACTTTATGTTTTCCACCTGCACTCTTCACCGCTAATCTTGCCGCTTTAAGAGCAACCAATGCAGACTTTTTTAATGTCGTGGTGGTGGGAGCATTTTTCTTCAAGGACTTTGTGATTTTCGTGAGAACACCCTCGTCGAAAGATGATTTCTTCTGCCCCATACCCAATTTTCGCTTAACTTTCATTTGCGGTAGTTGTTAGCCAAGCTGCAGTCTTTTCTCCTAGTGAAGCGTCAGGTGCTTTTACACGTTCCCAGGCTCGGTTCTCAAGAATCCAATCAGCTTTGTGTCTGTCTTTCAAATTTTTGTATAAGGCGTATGCAATATCGTGGTCTCTGCAGCACGATCCAATGGGTTCTTTCCAGGATCTCCTCGTGCTAACCTCTTCTTTAATTTAGTCCCCGCTGAAAATATACATATACATGTGTGAGAATGAAAAAAAAAAATATCCTAATCTGTCGCACACTTACGTCCCAGGAACTGATACGAAGGTACGTGGAGTTCTATCGGAAGATTATTTATCAGAGAGTTTACAACACCTTCACCCTTGTACGTTAACATGAGAACTGTTGATGATGCGTTAGCAATATCTACATATATACTTTTACACATTCCTATTCGAAGCCACACGATGAAGGTTGTTCAACAAGAGCAGTCATTACCCATTGATAACTTGGATTTTACAGCAAAAACTCAACATAGTAAACATGGTAAATTGTTACCGAATTCGTTTCGCGCTATCATCTGCGGACCAAGCGGATGTGGAAAAACGAACGTAATGCTGGCGCTGCTTTTCCATCCAAACGGTGCTAAGTTTAAAAATGTTTACGTTTATTCAAAATCGTTTGTATCAACCAAAGTATCAACTGCTTCAAGAAGTGATTTCCGCTGCTAAGGGTGTTGGCTATTCCCATTTAAGGATAACGAGGAAATTATAAGTCCAAGTAAGGCTAAAAATAGCTCTATATTTATATTTGACGACGTGTCGTGTGACGGTCAGCAGAAAATTCGAGAGTATTACTCCATGTGTCGTCATAAAGATATCGATGCTGCATATCTCTGCCAAACATACTCTAAAATTCCAAAACAGCTCATACGAGACAACTGTAACATTATAGTACTATTTAAGCAGGATGAAATTAATCTAAAACATATATTTGATGAGCATGTATCTCCAGATGTTACTTTTGATGAATTCAAAAAGATGTGTTCGGAATGTTGGGCAGAAAGTACGGTACGTTAGTTATTGTTAAAGACTTTCCTCTTAATTATGGTCGATACAGAGTAGGATTTGATAAGTACATAAAATTGTAGGCTTATCATGTACGCCATCATTCAGTAACATGATGTCAAAGGACCAAGTTGCCGTTGCTAGTCATAAAAGAAAGATCGCAGAACTTGCTCGAGCTATACGTAAAAAGTATCTTACTTTAAAGTTAGGTCGAACTGCAGAAGATGAATCTATTAGAAAACTTTTCAAACCAATATCTGAACCTCTTAAGCAAATAGCTAAGACTCAGCAGCATCCTTCATTTATTATTAAAAAAGAGGAAAAATTGAAACAGGATGATGATGATGATGATGATGTATTCACACAGAACCCAAACTATCTCAATTTAGAAGACGTGGCTTCAACTGATGAACAAGGTAATATACCGCCGAGACCTGAAACACCACCACTACCTGAAGAAATGCGTCCTGCTGATTTTTCACAAGAAGCAATAGAAGAATACTTAGATCAATATCCCCCAATAAGCCATAATTATTTACAAGATTTTTGGACACAAAACGATAAAATTGATAAAAATTATGGACCTATATATACCGACAACATTGGTTGGATGTTAGGTAAACGCCGAATTAAATTTGATAGAGCGACTGGCCAAATACAGATATTACCTGAGGGGACAAACTTAGCAGGTACATGGTTTCGTGGCACACCTGGGCTGTATCAACTTTTATTCTATAATGACCCAAACTATGCAGATGCAGATTTACAACCCTATAAAAATCTATTGCAAAGTACCGGTGTTCATTTAGATTCGCTTGGACGCCTAAAAGGTTCGACAGGATTTAAATATAATCACATTATTAAGCCTCTCTTTAAAGATGTGCAGAAAAATAAAGGTACAATTGTCACACGATCAACATCTACAAAAATACGTAGTCCACTTAGTCGATCATTAACAAGATCCACTCCCTCAACAACAACAACAACAACAACATCATCAACATCAAAACCGCCAACAGGAAAAGGTATCGGTGATTACTTGACATACAACGAGGAACCAATCGAATACGTGTACTGGGATGATCCCAATGAATTAATCGATCGACTTAAACTCCTTATGGCATCTCAGGAAGCTGGCAATACGTCGCATGATAATGAAATAGTAGCCATCCTCAACGAGCTAAAAGAAGCTAATATAATACAGTAATCTAGTTCCTTGGTCTTTCATTTACACGATGAGTCTTGATAAATTCGGACGTCGCTTTGATAAACAAAAGACACTTCCGTATATGCGTACACCACCAAAGTTAACACTACCCCATACTTCTGATGGAAATGTTGACTTCAAGAACGTAAAGTTGTGTAATATAAAAGATCCCACAGATAATTCAGATGCGGCAACTAAAAATACGTAGATACTTCAGTGATTGATTTAAAAAAAATAACAGCAAAAACAGATCAAATAACAGAGTTTATTTCGAGAAATCCGCCTACTTCTGGTAAACATATGGCAACAAAAAAATATGTAGATGACTCTATTGCAAATATAACAACAAGAATAGAACAGGAGTTGGCTACAATTAAGTCTCATACCGATTTGACTCCAATACGGAAAAATATCATTGATTTATCCTCTGAATTACAACTTTTGCAAGGACGCACATCATATATATATCATTGAAAACATTCGATCTTGCTAAGCGTATAAAGCCGATGGAACAACAATTTAAAGCGTTAAAACATGATGACGTACGCCAAGGAGAAGCTACAACTAGTTAACGAGCTGCACAAGCCTGCTCGAAAAAATTATCTAAGACGACGTACCATCATTAAAGGCTTAGACGATTTATGGCAGACGGACTTGGCTGAAATGCGACCTTATGCTCATCAAAATAAAAATTTCAAATTAATTCTCGTCGTAATCGATTCTTTTTCCAAGTTTATGTGGACTAGACCGTTAAAGACAAAGACGGGTGAGGAGATAACTCGTGCGTTTTCGGATATCCTCGCACATACGGAACGTACGCCGAAAAATCTACAATCTGATCAAGGTAAAGAATTTTACAATAGTAAATTTCAAACTTTAATGAAGAAGCATGATATTAATCATTATAGTACATATAGCATCAAGAAAGCGGCCATTGCTGAAAGAGCCATAAGGACGTTGAAAAATAAACTTTACAAATACTTTAGCTTAATGGGATCGTATAAATGGATTGATATATTACAAAGCATTACCAATGAATACAATGGAACACGTCATCAAACCATCGGATGTAAACCATCACAAATTAATAAATCCAACGAAAAATGTATCTTAAATCGAAAATATACTCATTTAAAAATCGCGGGCCCGCGTAAGTTTAAAGTTGGTGACATTGTACGCATCAGCAAAACCAAAATGCTATTCGACAAGGGATACGTTCCAAGCTGGACAACGGAATTATTTAAAGTTACTAAAATTAATATTACCAACCCTGCAACGTACATGCTCGAAGATATGCAAGGTGCACCGATCAAAGGAGCCTTTTATGACGAAGAATTACAGAAACAGCCAATCCAGATGTTTATTTAGTTGAAAAAGTTTTACGTCGTAAAGGTAAAAAAATGTACGTCAAATGGCTTGGCCTTGATGCAAAACATAATAGTTGGATTGACAATGATGCGATCGTCTAGGTGTATGGGGTGGGGGGGTTTCTGCTAAAAGTGAGTTCTCAGTCGGTTGCAGTCAGTCAGTCAGTCAGTCAGGCAGCTAGTAAAAAAATGGATACCAGTGGTAGTGGTTCAAGTTGCAGCGAGTTTGACCTCACCACCAGCAGCTCACACGAATCATCTGTAAACTACGACCGTGAGCTGGATGCTATTCTGGAAAGGTACGAAGAAGCGGCCAAGAACGAGGACCATTATCTGCTGTACACGCAGTTTCCAAATGGATCATACCAAATTGGATGCGGTCTAAGCCCAGCGAGATCATTTACTCCTGCTGTAATTGTGTGGAACTCATCACGGTTGAAACTATCTTTCAGTTCCTATGAGTGGGAACAATTAATCACCCAGCTCAATGTGGTAACGGTGAAGGAGACGGAGGAGCAGGAGGAGGAGAAGAACCTTCCTGACAAGTATGATCCTGTCGAAATCGAGTGCGGTGACTATTGCAGAATTCGACGACTAATCTATGATAGTACGAAAATTCTCGAAATAACCAAGCACAACATTAGTTTCTACCTCTCAGAAATGGACGTGAACGCTCTTTTAGAAGCAAATAATGAACTTTTAGTACCGTATATGTCTATGCTAGAAACTGTTGAATTTCCAAGCTATTATTATAATGCGCTTAAGATTGTTCGAGCTAGTTTTAATGATCAAAATTATACGTTTTCAGATGCTATTCAAAAATTGTATACATTTAAGCTCGTAGGCTGTACTTTACAACATATAGCGTTAGGACAACATATATTTTTCTATAGACATAGGATCGCTAATGATCTTGAACGATTTTAATAAAGTTTTTGTAAAAATGCATATCTGTCGTTTCATTATGATATACGTCACGTAACGTGACACGTGACGTGACGTGACACGTGACGTACGTGACGTGACACGTGACGCACGTGACGTGACACGTGACGCACGTGACGTGATACGTGACGCACGTGACGTGATACGTGACGCACGTGACGTGCACACTTTGTTCAAAAATACCAAAAAGATGTCTTGATAGCCCGAAGAACCGCGCCACAACATCAGAAGTAATGTTAGTATTATGTGTGTGCGTGTTTTTTTTTTTGTTTTTGAACACGCTAAGTTTTGAACTCCAACCACGCACTAACATTGCTTCTGATGTTGCACACCTCTGACGACTCAAGCTATCAGGACATCTTGTTGTTGTTGTTGTGAACTCTTCTTACTAGAAAAATCTAACGAAATCAATAAAACATTTTTTTATAAATATTCATTTATTAAATCTAATTACATACATGTTTGAAAAAAAATATATATAAATGTTAGTACTACATACATGTTTGAAAAAAAATATATATATAAATGTTAGTACAATAGATAGAGAGAAACTGGAGGACGGATGAACGCTTTTTATATATTTTTTGTAATTTGTTTGCTGTGATGTTTTTTTAAAACTCAATATCGCTGTCTACATCAGATTCATCAAATCGGATTCGGATGTTATTTCTAGACCTATCATGTAAGGCATCTCTGCAAGATTCCTGGTCTTTTAGTTCAAACACTACGCTTTTAAAGCAGCTGTGACACCAATTATACTTTTTTTGGTATACGTTCAAAATAATGTCATGTGCATCGTGAACCTCGTGAGAATGGTCATAGCAGGCAAATAAACGTTTATTTAAAGTTTTATGTATTTCTTTAAATTTAGATAAACAATTTTTACATACGTGTAGGTAATATTGGTCCAGCCAATATCCACTTGTCCATAGACAGTAACTAGAATAATCTTCAAAAACATAACCCCAATCTGATTTTCCTAATATAGTGTGAATTAAATTTGGATCTATTTCTTTGTGACATCTAATAAAGTTAATTCCTGTATATGAAGAATCAAGATCATTTTTGGCTTCTTTAATCATAGCGTGCCATTTATATAAAGGAAATTGTTTCACAATTTCCGTAGTTAATTTCCATGGTAGTGGAGACTGCTCCATGAATTCTACTGCTGATGATGTTATTGATTCGCAAATTTTTCTAACAGCTAACTCTGATAATGTTGGGGCATTCATCTATAACAAAAAAAAAAACGCTATTATAAGATACTGTAATGCCCCCACGGAAGTGTGTCAAAACTGTTCGGAATTAAATAACGTTTGTCGTCATACGGACTTAAACTAATTTTTGACTGTTCAACAGAATATACGTTGTGTGCATACGACCTGATACAGCGTTGTGTAGCTGTTTTTTCCTTAAATTCTTTCAAACATTCAACATAATCCTCAAATGCAATTTTATTTTTAACAACATTGTACTTAACCCCTTTAGATTTTTTAACCACCTTCCCACCCTGCACCTTGTAACTATACATTTTGCTTCGTAGTCCAACAAAATGTGTCATAATTTTACCGTTATTTTCATCTTTCATTAGACCCGGCACCTTTTTGTTCTTACGCAGTATTTTATATATGTTATTTTCAGGATAATCCGAAGTATCAAATTTACTGGAATCAGCCTTAATGATCTCCTCATATGCATCCTCACATTGCAATTCGTAGATAAAACTGTCTGTGTCCATGTACATGAGCTTACACCTTTCTGCACCCATTTTTGGTAGCATATAGGTGTAATGAAAATCATACATGACTAGTTTCGATAGGTCTAGAATTGCCTGCCCTACATACAGAGGTTTGTTAAACGTTATTTCAGCCTTGTTCAATTCGATAACCACCAGATTTTCCTCTAAAATTGTGCGACTGTGGAACCGAAAACTCGAAATCAAGTTTGCTGCCCCATAGCGACCACCCCAAGATTTAACGATTTTACATACGCGGTGCTTACGTATATTTTCCATGGTCTTACCGAATACTGCATTATTCATTAATTTAAAAAGATTTTTTTCGAAATCATTCCGGGCTGCAGCTCTACATCGAGTATTCAACTCGATGTAGGGTTTCAGCCAGGCTGCTTGTTTAAATTGTAAAATTTTATGGATTTTCGTTAACTTTAACCCATTAGCTAGCATTTGTTTTAAATTTTTATAGTGAACCGTGTACTCTTTTTTATCCGTAAGTGTTGCCATTAATTTCGGCAATTTTACCCCGCCGTCGCTGGGTGGTACGCTACGTTCTGCCGCAAACGGAAAATCTTTGTGTTTATCGTGCAGTTCTTGTGGGTACGATAGATCGACTTGTAGCACGTACCCTACGTCAGAGTCGTCGGGTATTGACATCACATCAAACGATGTTACATCATCTACCCATTTGAACCCTCCGTAGGGTAAGGGTTGCTGCATAGCATTCCCATATAAGCTATTCACATCCAGGTACATAAGGTACTTGGACGGCTTTTCAGGATCATATTCGGGCATATATTTATTGTTGGCCTCCGAAAATCGGTTGCTACACACCGAAATTCCACCTCTTATAGCATTTTCGTAAAACATCACCATATCTAGATCCTTTAGTAGTTCTAACTTACACCCAGTGTATTTGAGCATACAGTCCCACGTATATCCGGGCATTGTATAGTACCACGCAGGATCCAGACCATAGGTGGAGAAACATTTTTTACGCAATTGCTCAAAAACGTCGGCAAGAAGCAGAATATCTGTTTTTAAATATATATCAGAATACTCTCCTAATGTTTTAATGTTAAACTGTTGCCAAACAGATTGCGCATTAGCATACTTCTCGTCACTTACACTTTCATCGTTTAATTTATTGTAAAATTTTTCAATTGGGGGCAAAGTCGTTTCATTTAATTTTTTCAACGAATCAATGTAATCGTAACAGAAAACTCCTTTCTGTGTTAATAATTTGAATTTATCTTCATCTAAATTTTGAAATTCCCTTTGTAAAATTTTCTTTTCTGATTCTGCTAAAATTGCAGCTAATTCATCAAGAGACGCCCCCATAAATCGAAAAGAGTCTATAAACCGCAATTTAATGTTATTTTCATCTGAGTGCAGCGTAAAGGAGATGTATTTATCTTTGTTGATGGGAAGTAGACTTAAGCGACCTTTTTTACATAAATTCGAAATCATAAAGTGACTATCGTACCCACTTAAATTATGGAATATAACCGGCACAACAAACAATTTTCTAAAGTTCAGATTGCATGCTTGGTGTGCGTAACCTCTGAACTCTCCACTGAAATGGTTGTGATCTCTAACGATTATGTCTTTTTTTGTTTTTGAAAATCTCTTACCGCAAATATGACATGATGTTGCCTTACATGTGTCTAATTTTTCAATCATAGGTACGCTTGTTTTTATTTTTGAGTTTACAAATTGCGCAGCACCAGCCATACGATTTGCAAACCAATCCATACAATCTGCACCTCGATAGCTCTCGAAATAAGAAAGGCTATCATCATAGCTGCATTTTACATAGAAACCAGCACTATACGGAACGTGTTTTTGATAGTTTATGGTTTTAGTTAAATTTACGACGCTACTTTCTTTATGATTTTCTAATTGACATTCAAAATCTGCATAAACAACAAAAGGAGTATTTTGTTGGTATGTAAAGTTTTTAAATTCAACGCAGCTCTCTTTAGGAAGGTTAATTTTATATTTATTAAATTTAGAACACAGTTTTTCATGTTCAACTAATTTATTTTGCTGATGGAAATAGTTCAGACATCTATCGCAAATAAATTTTTTCTCACGATGTTTATTTAACTGGCTACTAATAAGACGCGAAAGATTTTTAATCCAACAATAGTGATATTTAATTTCATCGATTGAATCATTATCTTCATTCGCTAGTGGTGGAGGGGCATCATAATCATTTAAACGCGGATAATATTTATTTTGAGCTAAAAGTAAATTAACATGCGTATCCCGTTTATTTTCCGTTAATCTTGCTGGTACTACTATGTAAAATGATTTTTTTTCTGTTTCGATCAATTCTAAAGCGTAAACATTGACTGAAATGTTATTCATCTTTTCAAATTTTGAAATTTTTGTTAGCAGCATAGGACTATCTAAATTTTCTGTTTGTAAAACGTCAGTAAAGTGTGGATATGAGGAGGTTAGTTCTGCATGTCTTTTTTTGCTAGGAGTCCGAAGAGCGCTTACAATGGCCCAGTAAAAGCAATTTTGATCTATATTTTTAATGTTTATACAAGCATTTTTCTTTATAATCGGTACTGGTAGTCTAATATAAGATGAACCGTTTCCCAATTGATATTTACTGATATTAACAACTAAGGAAATAATTTTATTTAACGCAAATCCCGAATCTTTTTCAGCAAATTCCGATAATTCGTTTAAAAGTTTATCTTTAACATATATCTTAAACCACTCGTCTATTTGAGTTGATGTATCAATAATATGATTTTTAGTATTAATATATTTAATTCCCAAAATTTCATTATCCCCCGATTTCCTAATAAACTCCCCGCAAAATGTTGTATTTACTTTGAGCGCACAATGGGTGTTCAAAATATTCCTAATTTTCCTTTTAAAAACAACTACACAATCTGCTAAAAATTGATTCAACTCCTTATGACGCAAATTAGCTATGGAACCGGTTTTTATTCTACTTTGAAAGCTCGATTCTACATTTTCCCATCTAACTCTCTGACCCAATGTTAAGTGAAGTCCTGCCCCAATATGTCTAGTTAAAATCAACTTTCTAAAATGTTTAAAATGCCCCAAATTTGTTTCTACTTTTCTACAGGTCCCTACAGATAATTTATTTTGCCTTCTACTACGAATTACCCGTTTACATAATCTAATTTGTTTTTCTATTCGTTTCAGCCACACTTCCGCGTCTCTGATTGTAAAATTATCAAATAAAATTTTCCGTAGACTAACAATTGATAGTAGAACACCGTCTGTTTGTTTGATGATCTTTTTAACCTTATTTGAAGACATTTGAAAAGACGACATTTTTTTTTTCAAGCAAACACATTACTCAAAAATATATAAAAATGCTCACCCTGTCCTCCTCCTGTTCTCTGCTTTGTTAATTTTCCACTATTTTGAATGATGCTAGCGGTCGGCTTTTCCCTACGTCCACTTCCCCTTGGAAGATGATCGAGTATTTTCCGTGAAAAAGTTCGTCGATGACCGGCTGGTACGTTTCCGTCACCCGCTGTGGTAGAAATAGCACTTCCGGTCCTAAATCTAGTAGCACGGCTTCCCCAAATTTCGACTTGACCACTTTAGCTGCTTGGATTGCAAATGGTGTCCCAACTGGTAGGTCCTTTAATTTTCTGATAGGTTTGCGGTCTACAATCGAAGACGCAGCATTAATTTTTGATAAATCCATCTATAAAAAAAATTGAGTCGTCTAACTATTTTGAAGCATAACACGAAAAAAAAAACAGTTGCATTTAGAGACATAAAAAAGAAAAATATTAAATAAAATAGCACTTACTTTTTTTAAAATTTTCGCTCTCTCGTCTCTCTCGAAGCACTAATTGTACTGCGGTCGTTGTTGCAGCTTGCAGCGTTGTGCGTTAAGTGTGAAACAATGATGACTATTGCATGCGCTCGCTCAATATAAGTACGTAGTAGAGATGACACACGCGTGCATGAGATAATTGTATCGTAAATATGCATATTATATGCATCATATTCTCAGTACCATTTTTATCGAGAAAACTGCATGCGCTCGCTCAATATAAGTACGTAGTTGAGATGACACACGCGTGCATGAGATAATTGTATCGTAAATATGCATATTATATGCATCATATTCTCAGTACCATTTTTATCGAGAAAACAACATTCATTGCGGTTGCAGTATTTTTTATATAATTTCTTAGTAATACATGAATGTATCGTTTGTCCGGCGGAAATTCCAATTACAAGTTGCACATGAGAGTAGAATTTTAGAAATATAGAAATTCGTGTATGATTATTGTATATTTGCTGCCTATTTTTTTTTCAGTCAAGATTTTGATTGGGGGGTAAACGAATTTATATTTGCTATCTGAGATTTTTGACATCATTCTCTATCAAGATGTTGATGTGGGTAGACGTATTATTTTTTATTTCAACTTTCACATACATTTTTTGCAACGATTTCTCCGAAAAAGACGCTATAGTATACCTAACTCAATATGAACATATCATCGATAATACAACAGATCTCTCTACTTTGCTAACTAACTTGCAATAAAAGTATAATTTACCAGTGGATGGATTGTTGAATAATGCAACAATTGAATTTATGAATCGTCCGCGTTGTCAATACAGTGATGCTGAATTTAGAGCAAGTTTTCCATTTCGGAAACATGACCTGAAATGGTATTTCCCTCGAAACACACCTGCGGCCCAAAAAGATGCAGAAATGGCTTTTCAGATGTGGCAAAATGTTTCAAACTTAACATTTACAATGGTTACCAATCCCACTCTATATCCTCCTGATATTACTATAACCATGGTTAGCAAGACTCATTATTTTAGCGCAAACTGTATGGGTAATGATGAATGTCCATTGACATTAGATGATGCTGGCGGCGTTTTAGGACATGCATACTTTCCTGACTCTAGCGGCACCTGTAGAGAAATCCATTTAGATATAAATGAACGCTGGTATTTTGGAAATAATCCTAATATACCCAAAAATCAAACTAGTTTTCTTATGGTGTTGGTTCATGAAATTGGACATGCCCTCGGCATAGCACATAGTGCTTCTCCGAATGCTATTATGTTTGCCTTCTATCAGCATGAGATTCGTGGTCTAGATGTTGATGATATAAATGCAGTACAATATCTATATGGAAGAAAAAACAAATATGATTCAATCCCAACGTCTACCACCGCATCAGCAATACCAAAAACAACAACAACTATAAGATCTACAACTCGTAAGCAGCCGATCCTCAAAAATTTGTGTGATATTATTCCAGATTTTATGTTTTTAGCTATTGCTCCAGAGTTTTCAAATTACCGATTATATATTGCACATGATATGTTTATATGGAAACTAGACTTAAACGAAATGATTATCCCATCTCAGCCTGAACTTCTTGTCGATTATGTTCCTACAGAATTACGTCAATACACTTTACAACATATTTTCCAATCAACAAACGGTGACTTGATTACCATTGTGTCTCCAAACAAATATTTCTCAGCATCATTCCCTACCATTAAATTTCTTGATAATTTTTCAATTGATATACCCGATAGGGCTCGAATCAATGCTATTTTTCAATCAAACGCAGGACGGTCCTATACCTTTTATAATAATATGTCATATATAGAATTTTCTAACGATTTTACTGATGTGTTGAACAGAGGACGGATAAGAGACATATTTCCTGAATTACCTGAAGATATTTCTCTCGCATTTCGATGGATTGATGGCCATATTTACTTTTTCCGTCACGCAACTTACTATAAATTTAATGAATTTACAAGAAAAGTTGTTGCGACCGGACCATTTCATTGGACTCTATTTGGAGTACCATGCCCCAGCGAGGATTTGTTACATCAACTAAAAACTCTGTTATCTAAACTTGTATCTGTATATCATTAAAAAATACATTTTTCAGAAAGCTATGTTTATTTCGTATTCAGCCTGTTGTCAAACAAAAAAAAAACAGTCGGTTCCTTCGACTCCCCACCCCCCCACCATCATTCTACTACATAAAGTCTGTGTATCAGCACTAGCAGTGCTACAGTATCAATCATTCAAATCAGTCGCAAGCAATTGTTTTGTTCAAAAAGAGGTAAAAAATGGTAAAACCAAAAATAACCAGCGAGGAGGCTCATTACGAGGCTTTTAGGGAAAAATTAAAAAACAACCAGAACTGAACCGTAAAATACATAATTTGATTCTTGTCTGTCATGAACCAAATCAGTTGTCGAAGAATGATTTGAGTCGATTAGTATCAACATCTAAAGTACTCCCTGATAATTACAAGAATCACTTAAAACAATCATTCAATCTACCTGCACGACCAGAACACAGCGATATTGATTCAGACGACACTGTAGGCAACTGAAAATTTCATACACACACACACACACACACACACACACCAATCAACCTTATTGTTATATATATACTATATGTTTCAATAAAATATCCATTATACTATTTTCATTTTGAACGGTATCATCCTGTATAATAATAACAGTACATCGTATACAGGTTATGAGACATTCTGACCGACCGACCGACCGACCAGAGGAGCCCACCACGCTATTTAGGTCACGCCTTGCTATATACGATTTAACGATATACCGTCGGTCCATCGATCCGCTATTTTTCGATGCACCCCTGTATACACGTTGCCCCCCGTAATCCACGCCAACACCAGACAGGTGCGACATCGGCGCCATCTATGCGCGAGATGCCCAACCCATCAATGGCAGCTGTCCAATGACACATAGATTCCGTTGTGTAACGCCATCTATGCGTGAGATGCCCAATGACGCATGACAGGTGTCCAATGACACACAGATTCCGTTTGGTTTGACAGCGCCATCTAGCGGCGGAATCCCCAACTCATGAATACAGATTCCGTCCAACAACCTGTCAATGGCGCACGACGCCAGCGCCTCTGGTGGCGGATTTTGGAAGTTTTGAGACCGAATCCCCATAAGACATCTACTAAGGACATTAGGAAGAAATAGCAACTACTGTGCAAAATGATTTTACATTACTTACAATAGTATGCGAGATTGTTGCTATATGTTATTAAAGGTTAAGTTAAAGGAAACATTTAGTAGCCTGGTGAAAGCTGGATCCGTTATACTTTAGTTAAAAATAGTAACAAAATACACACAGCTGTATGTCATCACAATGGATTAAAAATATCTTGGAATGGGAGTTAAAGTTTTAATATGTTACGTCATGAACAACCACCTGATGCCGCACAATGCGGTGTCGGACAGGATCATAAGTAGCAACAAACACATGACAATTGACAGAAGGCTGATAGTGTCAGTATCGATGGATCGAACGATAATGTGTAAGTGTTATGCCATGTTGCTAAATCAACTTAAAAAGGTATGATTTTTCAAGAGACGCCAACTGAAGACTTATCAACAAACCAGAAGCAGTTGAACAAACTACATTATTAATGAAATATAAAATTAAATTACCAATTATTTCGTTATGAGGAAAAAATTAATCAAAATTTGAATGGAATGGAAATTTGGAGGAAAATAATGGAATCGACAAAAACTAGATTAGATTTATGGTTGTGAAGAATAAACATTTGGAGGGATATGTAAGTAACTTTTCCTTCAAATTTCCATTCCATTCAAATTCGGTAAATAACTTATCATAACTTTTTTGTGCTACCCTGTATACAACAACTGAACGAAAAATCCTATTTTCTCGTATTTACACAGCAAAAAAGGTTTACTTGTTAGAAGTGTCTAAAGCAAATATTTTTCGAGATATTTGTTTTTAAAACATTTCTATAACATAATCAAGTTGCTTTCGATAACGTCTGAGTAGCGTTGCTATGGTTTTCAACAATATCAAAGGAGGATAGCAACAAAACTAATAAACGGAAATAATAACTACAAAAATGTCCAAAACGAGCACCACCTTGCCTAACACACTCTCGAGCTCGACGAACTAATCCTTGCTGCACTCTCCAAAGCATTTGGATGTTTTTTTCCATTTCCTGGCTATGGTAGAAAATTCTTTGTCGAAGATCATCTACAGTTTCCACTGGAGTATTGTAAATGCGCCTTAAATCACCCCAGAAGACGAAATACATACGATTTCAATCTGGTGATCTAGCCGGCCACAATACAGGTCTTGATAGGCCCATCCACTGCTCTGGATAAACTATACTTAGGTGCGCTCTAACTAACATACTAAAATGAGGTGGCGCGGTCGTGCATAAACCGCATATTAATGCGTGTTTATAATGGAAGATATTCCAGCAGAGTGGGTAATTGTTCTTCAAGAAATTGTAAATACCTTTGGCCATTTAATCTAGGTCGTAATTCAACGGGTCCTATTAAATATTGTCCAATTATTTCTGCCCAGAAATTAATTTGAAATTGTTCTTGGTGGCGGGTTTGAATTATTGCATGAGGATTTTCGTCTGCATAAATGTGAAGATTATGCGAGTTAATGGGCCCCTTCCAAATCCTGCTTCGTCCGGAAATAATATTAATGAAGTAAAACCATTGTCGTCGTTAAACTTCCTTAAGAGCCATGTACAACATTCTACCCTTGCAGGTTCATCATCCAAGCTCATGTACTTTTTGCTGGTGGTAAGAATGGAGCAGTTGCTGTTGAAAAATGGTATTTACTGTACATTTGGAAACTTGAAATTCTCAAGCTACTATACATTCCTAGCCCCAACTGTAGGATTTTCAAAGACAGCGTCTAAAACGTTTTCTTAAACTTCCGCTATACGTACAGTTCTGGGAGCTCCACTATGTCGGCCCATATTTTGAGCAAAACTACCTAAAATCCAACTGGTTTTTACTGCTCAAACTAAGACTATAATCATTTCTTAACAGTTTCTCGTAATAGCTGATCGATTCGTTGGAAACTCTTTGAATCAGGCAGGTATTAGGGAATCTGTCAACGTACAATCTTCGTGCTTTTAAAGAATTAATCAAATTTTACCAATCCCTACATTAAATGCATATCAGAATATTCATCAAACGTATAGTACACGATGTTTAACAGATTATTGTCAACTTAAAATTATTCAAGAGGTTTAAAGCAATATTATGACAAACATTAGAAACCATAGCAACGCTACTCAGATATTATCCAAAGCAACTTGATTATTATGTTATAAAAATGATTTATTATCATGGTACAAATAATGCATTGGAATCTTTAGAAATAAATATCTCGAAAACTTCTAACAAGTAAAGCATTTTTGTGGTGGAAATACGAGAAAATAAGATTTTTCGGTCCGTTGTTATATACAGGGTAGCACAAAAAAGTTTTGAGAAATCATTTACCGAAGTAGCACTGTAAGTGGCGCCCTATAGGAGTTTGGCCATAATAAATAACCTATTCTTGTTTCCCATACCAGAAGATTCCTCTGTACTGAGTTTTATGCCAACATCTGAAATACTTCTCAAGCAATAAGGAAAATTGTAACTTTGACACCCTGTATCTCACAAACTATCAACTTCTGGACTGAGGTATGTTCAGGTCAATTCACATATTTTGGTCCGCAGTATCTCCAGTTTCGAGATATCCCAACCTTTCGCAGACACCTTGTATATACATATATACAATATACTGTTACCTATATCTATACACAGGGTGACCCATCCATGCGTGGACGGAATATTACTCATAAACAAATACATTTTAGAAAAATCTATTTATGGCGTGTTATACATGGCATTTGGGGGCCCATTTCTAAAATATTGGCAATTATAGTTGTGATTTTTTAAATGGAATGCCTCAAATTTTATTGCATATTTGGATAAACCAATTTAAAAGAAGAAGATTGATATAACAGACTATGTGGTTTTGGTAATTAGCTACTGAGGTGTAAGGTGTTTTGTCCAGAAAAACCGTACAGTTCGGCAACCCCTCAATCCGCCATTTTGAAATTTGGAGTGCTGAATTTTGAATCAAAGATAACTTACACACCTCGGCTTTTATCTTGTTTGTTACTTTTTCGAATTTTAATTTTTGCTCATACAGGGTGATCAAAAACGCGAATTGTACTTTTTCTCAAAAATTTCAAATGCATCACCCTGTATATTTGTGCAACTGTGGATTCAACTTTTTATGGGCTTTTTTGGTATAAGGTTTGATTCAGATAAAATCACTATATTTTGAGTTATTAAGCTTTTAATAGAACAACACACCAAAATTAGGGAAAAACTCACATCATCCATGGAAACAAAAGACAAATAGTGAACTAGTTCCATATTGCCACTGAGTACAGATTTGACGTAAAAACTAATAACAATCAGAACAGTATTCAGCTTCAAGCGTAACAAACAAATATCACTACTCAAGACCTAATCTACAAAAACTGCTCGAAAATATCTCCACCATGTTGAATACACAGCCGTAGTCTTTGGATAAATGACCGTTGCACATCCCTCAGAATGTGTTCCCTTATATTCAGAAAAGCATCCTTAATCCTTTCCTTCATATTTTCCGGGGTGATGATGGATAGTGGATATCTATAAACCACTTGCTTAACCATAGGTAGAAGTCTATCGGTGTCATATCTGGTGATCAGGCAGCAGCGGTGGCCGCAGTAGTAGACTCTTCGGTCTCCTGATCAGTCGCCGTGCGCTGTGCGGGTTCGAGTCCCGTCCCAGGAGAAATTTTTCTCTTGGCTATGGATGTTGTGATTGTCCGTGGTGGTAGATGGTTTCTGACTGTCGAACGTGGAGGTACCACCCGGGGGATCTCGTAGGCGGAGCCTGAATGTGTGCATGTTGCATGCACACGTGTTCCCTCGTCAGAGTCCGTGTGGCGTTCCCCCTTTCCCCTGTATCCCCCTATAGCCCCACGGTACCCAATGGGTGTTTAGGCCTTAGGCCGTGGTAGTTGGAGTATAAAAAAAACTATTTCATTGGGCTTCGCCCAAAACGAACACCATATTCACCATTTCTTCTTTAGAAAAATTAATTTTCAAACACGTTTTTATTATAATGCTCACAAAGCTAATTTTGACAGTTTGTAACTAATCAACAATTTATTTGTTCCCAAGGATGATGCGATATTTTAGGGAATTAAGCCGTTCCATAAAAGACGTGCTAGAAACCAAAAAAATAGCCATAAAAACCCTTGTGTGTCTAGTATCAAAATTCAGCACTCCAAATTTAAAAATGGCGGATTGAGGAGTTACCGAAATGTACGGTTTTTCTGGACAAAACACCTTACATCTCAGTAGCTAACTACCAAAACCCAATAGTATGTTATATCAATTTTCTTATTTTGAATTGGCTTATCCAAATATGCAATAAAATTTGAGGTATTCTATTTGAAAAATCACAACTTTGATATGTAGTTCGAAATTGGGACAACCTGTATGATGGCCAGTAGTTTAGAAATGTGAACTCAAATGTCATGTATAACACCCCATAAATAGATTTTCCCAGAATGTGTTTGTTTATGAGTAATATTCCGTCCACACATGGATGGGCCACCCTGTATATATACAGGGTGACTTTGAAGTTGAGTCATTAATTTTCAGATAATGATTGTAGAAGGAAGATAAACCAAAATATGTGTGTAAAAATAAAAAAAAATATAAAAAAAAATTACTTTGTTTTATAAAGTATCCTCCCGACAAGTATTTCAGTGCGGACCAGTATTTGATCGTGAGGTCTTGCAGCACCGGCATGCCGTCACCTGATTCACGAGCCCGTTGTACTACATTAACAAAGGCACGAGAGGTTGGTTGCACTCGATTGGGAAACCGATCCGCATAAACATGTGCCATTTTTTATTTCGTTTGAGCCACGCAATAGACACCACTATTCACTGACACTGACTGTATACAAATGAATAAAATAATTGTAAAAACATCGTTCCAAATTCTTTCGCTTTTTTGTTTCCGATGCGATGAACCGATACGGCGGATTATATCCGTTGTCGCCAAACACGAGCACATAATATTATTATTAAGACAGGGCAGTACTCAAACTTCCAAGGGGCTATAACTTTGGTACTTTAATTTTACCAGAAAAATGGTAAAGGAAAAAAACATTTCTTTTGATCAGATAAATGACTCAACTTTGATGTCACCCTGTATATACAAGGTGACTTGTGATGTCACGTATTCCTGTTAAGGGGTGATGGATTAGGTCAAAAGCAACCGATTTTGTCCTATCATGTCTTATCCAAAGGTTAACCATTTTTGAGTTATTTGAATTTTAAGTTTTTTATTTTTTATTCCGATTTCAGACGGTTAAAATTGAAATAAAAAAAAACTGCATGCTTGATTTTGAGTTTTTTGTTATCGCCGCTTAGCAGACATTCTAATAGTTTATAATAAGTAATAAAATGTTGAAAAGCTACGAACGTTTTAAAATTACGCTTTTTAAATGTATCATTTTCTTTTTTTTTACTAACTTATTCGATAAAAAATGCAAATTTCTGTAAAAAATCTCCTAGTAATGAAACGTGCAAATTATGTAAATAATATCTCTAACAAGCTTTCATTTGAGGTATTAATCGTTCAATTATCTGAAGTATATACAGAGAAACAAGAATGACACCCACAGAGGCTGGATTTTTAAGGAATTTGTATTACCTGAACAAGTCGTTACTGTCCTCAAAGGACTCGCATGCCATGATTGTTTTATGGCATCGGCTCGACGAGGAAGCGAGCGAGAAGAGCTGACTTGGTGGAGGAGTGAGAGAGAGAGAGAGAGCTGTTATTATTCATCATTGTAGTTACGCCATCGCCGCACGCCGAATGAGGATTAGGTTTAGTTGGTATCAACTACTGCGTACGCGCACACGTTTTACGGACGATTATTATTTTCGAGTTTCCCAGTTCATTTCGAGTGGTTTCTTTGTCATTATGGTAGACGCAGAAGATCCGCCAGGACCTCGCCATAGCGAGCACGGACAAACTTTTACAAATGAAGAATACGCAGACATAATGTTCTGGCAACATAGTGATGCTGGTCGACCCTGAGTTTATCCTCCTGAAGATGAAGAGGAAATCATTCGTGTGTTTCAGGAAGACCCTACTACGTCTACGCGCATTGTGGCTGCTCAGTTGGGTATAACACAATACAAAGTATGGTTTACTGTGCATACTGCAAGATTATACCCTTATCACTACACGCCTGTGCATGTGATTGAAGAGGGCGATCCTGCAAGACGATTAGATTTCTGTTACATGCAGATACAGAAGATCCAGACTATTTTAAGAAAATTCTGTGGAACGATGAATCGAAGTTTGATAAGGACGGGATCACTAACTACCACAATGCACATTCCTGGGCTGACAAAGAAGCTTTAAACCCCCAAAAAATAAGACCGACGGGGTCTCAGAACCGGTTTTCAGTCAATGTGAGGATGGGCATCATTGATGGATATTTAATTGGACCTCATTTTCTGCCCGCCAATTTAAATGGAGAAGTGTAAGAAGAGTTCTTGAAAAATCACTTGTTTCCATTAATGGAAGACGTCCCATTGGCGATGAGACAAAATATGCGGTTCCAGCACGACGGCTGTCTCGCACACTACAGTAGATTAGTACGGGCGTATTTAGACTCTAAATTTCCAAATCAATGGATTGGCAGAGGCGGGCCCATTGCCTGGCCAGCAAGAAGCCCAGATCTCACACCGATGGATTACTATGTGTGGGGACATATGAAAAGCCTGGTGTACGATGTTTCGCCCGTACCAACGCACGATGAATTAATTACAAGGATAATTAGTTGAGCTGACCAAATAAAAAGCCGCTTAACACATTCGCTGCGGAAAGCGCACATGCGCGTCCGATATGTCCCCCGCCATGTGCGGAAGGCGCGCTTATGCGGCATTCGCCGGTGGAGACTAAACCAAGTTAGTATGTATGCCGCACAGCAGTAGGAGTGTTGTATTTCTTTACGCACATAATACGAGGTTTAAGAATACTAAAATTTCATTCCGTTTTTCAAATTTGAAATTTGTGTTGCTTGTGGGCGTGGCTATTATGGAAGATATAAACATGAGTCAACCTGGACCTTCTGGTATAAAACGGCGCAGAAAAATGACGGTAAAGGATCCCAATAATCTTACAGAGGAAGAGATGATGTACTATGTTTATAATTCTGACAGTGATGAAGATGACGAAGTCAATTCTACGGAAAATCAAGAGACTGATTGTAAGAAATATTAATATACTTTTTTGTGTTATCCTATATTATTGGAATTTTTAGCGGAGTCCTCGGAAGATGAAGGTTTGATCGAAACAGATAATACTGCTAATCATTCGTGGCGGGAAACTTGTGATACCATGAGCAACATACCTTTTGTAAAGGACAATAAGTTATTATTAGACCCACCAGAAAATGTAGAGCCATACGATCATTTTAGAATGCTCCTGGATGATGAGTTTCTAGACAAAATAGTTCTGGAAACAAATCGCTACGCAGAAGACACATTTTTAAATACAGAGACCTCTTCTCGATCGAGAATTACGGAATGGAAAGAGATTACTACAACTGAATTGCTTCGATTTATTGGAATAACATTTCATACTGGCACCATAAAAATTAAACGCATACAGGACTACTGGAAAAAGCACAGATTGTTTAATCTCACATGTTTTTCAAAGTACATGAGTAGGGATCGCTATTTGCTAATTATGCGATTTTTGCACTTTTCCAAAAATCTGGAACTTGGACAGCCCCAACCAGATGATCGTCTGTACAAAATTAGCCCGGTTTTGGAATTTTTAAATAATAAAATGGACCAAGTATATTATCCAGGAAAAAACTTGTCATTAGACGAGTCAATGGTACTGTGGAGAGGAAGACTTATTTTCCGACAGTAATCAAGAATAAGCGCCATAAATGTGGCATCAAACTGTACATGTTAATGGAACCCAATGGTCTTATTCTTCAAATGTTGGTGTATACTGGCCAGCTTGATACGATAGGAGGAAAAGGGCATTCCCAAAAGGTGGTTTTGGAATTATTGCGTGGAAAACTTCTTCATGGCCATTCGATATACATGGATAATTTCTATAATTCTTTCGAGCTGGCTAAAACTTTGCTGCAACAAAAAACTTTCTGCACAGGTAATTTACGTACCGATAGAAAAGGAGCACCACAAGATGTTGTTAAGGCTAAGTTAGGTAAAGGTTAGTCCTTTTTTTCTGGTGCTCTAATAGTTTTAGTAGTTCTAATATTTATATTTTTAGGTCAACATAAAGCTCAGTACTTGGATAGCATTATGATTGGTAAGTGGAAGGATAAAAGAGATGTCACCTACATATCCACAGAATTCAAAAATGAAATGGTATTGGTAAAAAATAGAAGAGGACAGGAAATGGAAAAGCCATTGCCTATCGTAAAATATAATGAGTGTATGGGTGGAGTGGATAGGCAAGGCCAATTGATGTCATATTATCCCGCTCAGCGTAAAACACTGCGCTGGTATAAAAAACTTGGGATACATGTTATCCATCTTCTGCTACAAAATTCGCATATCCTCTATAATAAATTCAGCGGTAAAAAACTATCATATTATGACTTTCGGTTGGCTGTTTTGGAGAAACTTACACCAGCAGAAGAAAGTGAGTCCGTCATGCACTCAAAAATTTCTGATCATTTGCCAAGTAAAATTATCCATAGTAACGAAAAGGGCAAAACTCTAAGAAAGTGTCGTGTATGTACAAAAAACAAAAAAAGGAAAGATACGGTCTATCGCTGCACATCATGTGCTGATCAGCCAGGTTTGTGTTTAGGAGAATGTTTTACAGAATATCATAAAAAGATATAATTTCAATTATGATCTCCATTCCCTTCTTATGTGTTTATTAGAATGTTTTGTTATTTTAGATATGTTATTATATGTTACTACATTTTTATAATTATTATAGATAGGCTTGTTCTGTGACTGACAATATAACTCTAAATATGTTTTTATCAGAGTGACTTGTCATTTTTGATATATTATGTTTTTATTATTTTTTTTTCAAATGATGTATTATTATTAGATTGGCTTGTTTGGTGAATTTTAGTTTACAAATAAAAGAATTATTGTATTTCACTATTTTTATTAAATAATAAATTACAATAAAATAGCAAAAAAAGTATGACGCGCATGTGCGCTTTCCGCACGCTGCCAGAATATTATTAGAATGTGCGGAGGACGCACATGCGTGCTTTGCAAAAAATTGATAAATAAACTTTACAGCGGTTATTGTAATGCTTTATTATACTCTTTGCGTGAAAATATTGTAACGCTTCCTTTCCGCAAAAAGTCCAGAAAGGATGGAATGCAATGAAGATTCCAACTTTTCTGCACAATCACAGAAAGGGGGTTACCATTAGCTTCCGGTAGCTCAGTCGGTGGCATGAAGACATCTACAGGCGTGTAGCTGTGTGTCGACCATGGCATGGCTAGAGGATAGAAGAACAAACAGAACACAAAAATTTAACAGATTTTATTTAATAAAAAAAAGCATTTTCATTACATTACAATTTTACAGTTTTAAAGAACAAAATAAGTTTTACATCTTTGGCGCTGCTATAAAACTATCAACTTATCTTTCGCTGGTCTATTTTGACTCGACTGAAGCCAGGATGGCCAGGTGCTTGAAGTGGAGGTACCAGTTGTGAGGGGTGACCTCACATATAGTGGCTTCATAACCAGTTGTAGGCGAAGTTGAACTTAAAGGCGATGGCGCTGCCAAGGCACATGCATTGGTGAAGTGATAGGCCAAGCAACGCAAAGTCAAAGACTAAGGCAAAGGGAAAAGGAAAGAGAAAAGAGAAAGAGAAAGGGAGAGAGAAAGAGAAAGGGGGTGGCCCCAATCATTTTGTCCTATACGGACACACATTCTACAAAATTCTAGCACATGGTGCTATATGACCTTGTGCTACAGAGAAGAAAATTTTTAGCTCTTGTTCGATCGGCGGCTCAAGTGAAAAAGAAGCGCGAGGAAGATCGCAGATCAGGAACTCCGCATCAACCGCTCCAAGCGGAAAATTTTCCAAGTAAAAAAGCTAGAGATGGGATTAATGAAATGATAATCGAGAAGTGATTTAATAAATACGATCGGACGGTGAAACCGTTACAATATATATATAAAGTAAAGTAATTCGATGATTCCGCATAGGGCTTATTTATATCTTCTATGGATCCGCAGCGAAAGTGTTAACAACTAGAGTTACCAAAAGTGAATTACGTAAGAGAATGCGGGCATGTATTCGAAACAGGGGATTACAATTTGAGCAGAATCTGTAAAATACTAAAGGAAATGTAATTAAATAAAACTGTAATTAAAATAAAAGCCTTTTATTTATACTACGTAATTATCATTCGTACAACTTTACTTATATTTTTTTAATTTCATGTCTTTGTACTTGAGTTAGTTGTATCTTTTATACCTCAAATGAAAGCTTGTTAGATAGAGATATTATTTACATAATTTGCACATTTCATTACTAGGAGATTTTTTACACAAAATTGCATTTTTTATCGAATAAGTTAGTAAAAAAATAAGAAAATCATACATTTCAAAAACGTAATTTTAAAAGTAAGTTTTCAACATTTTATTACTTATTATGAACTATTGGAATGACCGCTATGCGACGATAACAAAAAACTCAAAATCAAACATGTATTTTTTTGTATTTCAAATTTAACCGTCTGAAATCGGAATAAAAAATAAAATTCAAATAACTCAAAAACGGTTAACTTCTGGATAGGACATTCTAGGTCTAAATCGGTTACTTTTTACCTAATCTATCACCCCTTAACAGGAATACGTGACACACAATTAATCGTTAATTGGGAAATTGGCAAATCTCTTAGGCTTAAGTTGACTCTTTTGACGATAAAATCCAGCTTTCGGCATTCTCAATGGAGCCTTCATCAGGATTCTGAAAATACAATTGTGATGCTAGCAAAGAAAACAGGGCAGAATTGTCAGACAACTTACTCGTCGGTGAGGTTGCAGCCACAAGGTGTTTCAGAACGAACGTAGAGAAGATCGAACTTAAAATCAGTATAAAAACAAAAGGATGGCAACATTGGGCTTGTTGAAAGACGACAGATACCTTCGTTAAATATTAAAAATATTACACGTGAGACGACATTTTGTTGAAACAATCGGAATGCAGTCTCTAGCCTTCTGTTTCCGCTACACGTGGAGAGGGGGACGGCACGGAACGGTAAAGCGTCGACAGATGACAAGTGATTGACGCGACGGACCGTGGCACTGTAAACCTCCCTGTCCAGCTTTGGGTATGAAGTATACGAGGGACGCTCGATCAACCTCCACCCAAAATTACTAAAATGCTGAATTAACTTGTTTTGGAAAAAGATGTGTAGTTCATATGAGTGTAAGAATGTGTGATATTAATACAACCTTGAAAAGATGGGTAATGTGAGTTTATATTAAAAATGTGAGTGAGAAAATGTATTCCAATTTTGTGAAGATGTTGGTTCAATTTGGATATATAGCCGTTCTAGCTTTTCGCAATTCACCAGGTAGGAATAAATAACACTGAGCTGCTTAACATCAGCCTTTTTATTCATGCAATGATCTGTCATGAAAATGTGGGACATTTCTAAAAATAAACGTTGTGAGAGTCTTTTTTTTATCAAGAACCTCAACACTACCATAATTTATAGAGTGACCTGTGTTGTTAATATGCGATGCCAAAGCACATCTCTCTGGATGTAATCTGGCGTCACTTTTGTGTGAAGTTATCCTGCCTTTCAGCAACCTAGAAGTTTGGCCTATATAAACTAAATTACAGTTGCCGCAATTAATACGATAGACAGTATTGGTTGAATCAAGCAACTGAACCTTATCCTTCATTTTGGACAACAAACTGTTCACTTTTGACCATATATATATCTGAGCAGAAGTCATTGCCAAAGCCAACGACCAGTTGGGTACAAAATACAATTAATTGTTAATTGGAAAATTGGCAAATCTCTTAGGCTTAAGTTGACTCTTTTGGCGATAAAATCAAGCTTCCGGCATTCTCTATGGAGCCTTCATCAGGATTCTGAAAACACAATTGTGATGCTAGCAAAGAAAAACAGGACAGATTTAAATTGTCAGACAACTTACTCGTCGGTAAGGTTGCAGCCACAAGGTGTTTCAGAACGAACGTAGAGAAGATCGAACTTATGATCAGTATAAAAACAAAAGAACGGGAACATTGGGCTTGTTGAAAAACGACAGATACCTTCGTTAAATGTTATTGATATTTTTAACATTTAAAGAAGGTATCTGTCGTCTTTCAACAAGCCCAATGTTCCCGTCCTTTTGTTTTTATACTGATTATAAGTTCGATCTTCTCTACGTTCGTTCTGAAAAGCCTTGTGGCTGCAACCTCACCGACGAGTAAGTTGTCTGACAATTTAAATCTGTCCTGTTTTCTTTGCTAGCATTACAATTGTGTTTTCAGAATCCTGATGAAGGCTCCATAGAGAATGCCGAAAGCTTGATTTTATCTTCAAAAGAGTCAACTTAAGAATAAGAGGTTTGCCAATTTCTCAATTAACAATTAATTATATATATATCACAAAAAAATAGGAAAATAATGGGCAAAATCCGCAAAAAGGAGGAAAGTTGATTCGAGCAGAAAATAGGATAGGTAACCCGAACGATACGTATTTCTGCTGGTTGGCTTCATCAGGCCCGAAACGAATGCACATATGCAACTACAAAAGTAGATACACATGCTCATACATCCGGATACGGGTGTAACCTGAGGAAATAAAGATGGATGGGAAAAAATCACACACGAAGTCCACAACAAGAGCCAACCTACACATGTAGTATAAAATAGCTAGAAGACCTCGAATTTTCAAGGCGACATCTAACCACAACCACGCGGCCGGTTATAGCCACTTGCTGTGGTACTTCAAGCCCAAAGGATCTACAAAGAGAAAATAATCATGCGGAGAAATGTATATAACAAAAAAATAGGAAAATAATGGGCAAGATCCGCAAAAAGGAGGAAAGTGGATTCGAGCAGAAAATAGGATAGGTAACCCGGGCGATACGTATTTCTGCTGGTTGGCTTCATCAGGCCCGAAATGAATGCACATATGCAACTACAAAAGTAGGTTGGCTCTCCATCTTTATTTCCTCAGGTTACACCCGTATCCGGATGTATGAGCATGTGTATCTACTTTTGTAGTTGCATATGTGCATTCATTTCGGGCCTGATGAAGCCAACCAGCAGAAATACGTATCGCTCGGGTTACCTATCCTATTTTCTGCTCGAATCCACTTTCCTCCTTTTTGCGGATTTTGCCCATTATTTTCCTATTTTTTTATTATATACATTTCTCCGCATGATTATTTTCTCTTTGTAGATCCTTTAGGCTTGAAGTACCACAGCAAGTGGCTATAACCGGCCGCGTGGTTGTGGTTAGATGTCGCCTTGAAGATTCGAGGTCTTCTAGCTATTTTATACTACAATGTGTAGGTTGGCTCTTGTTGTGGACTTCGTGTGTGATTTTTTCCCATCCATCTTTATTTCCTCAGGTTACACCCGTATCCGGATGTATGAGCATGTGTATCTACTTTTGTAGTTGCATATGTGCATTCATTTCGGGCCTGATGAAGCCAACCAGCAGAAATACGTATCGCTCGGGTTACCTATCCTATTTTCTGCTCGAATCCACTTTCCTCCTTTTTGCGGATTTTGCCCATTATTTTCCTATTTTTTTATTATATACATTTCTCCGCATGATTATTTTCTCTTTGTAGATCCTTTAGGCTTGAAGTACCACAACAAGTGGCTATAACCGGCCGCGTGGTTGTGGTTAGATGTCGCCTTGAAAATTCGAGGTCTTCTAGCTATTTTATACTACAATGTGTAGGTTGGCTCTTGTTGTGGACTTCGTGTGTGATTTTTTCCCATCCATCTTTATTTCCTCAGGTTACACCCGTATCCGGATGTATGAGCATGTGTATCTACTTTTGTAGTTGCATATGTGCATTCATTTCGGGCCTGATGAAGCCAACCAGCAGAAATACGTATCGCTCGGGTTACCTATCCTATTTTCTGCTCGAATCCACTTTCCTCCTTTTTGCGGATTTTGCCCATTATTTTCCTATTTTTTTGTTATATACATTTCTCCGCATGATTATTTTCTCTCTCTATACAGGGTGACTTCGAAGTTGAGTCATTTATTTTAACAGTGAGTAGATCTGATCAAAAGAAATGTTTTTTTCCTTTACCATTTTTCTGGTAAAATTAAAGTAACAAAGTTATAGCCCTTTGGAAGTTTGAGTACCGCCCTGCCTATTATATGCTCGTGTTTGGCGACAACGGATATAATCCGCCTGACCGGTTCATCGCATCGGAAACAAAAAAGCGAAAGAATTTGAAACGTTTATAACACGATGTTTTTCGTCAGTCGATAACGCGTAAGTGAATAGTAGTGTGTTGCGTGGTTCAAACGAAATCAAAAATGGCACATGTTTACGAAAATGCTGAACTTGTGGACATGATTCTTATTTACGGGGGGGCAGTCTTTACAAAATGCTCCCGGATTCATCACGGATTTACGCGAATCGGTTTCCCAATCGAGTGCAACCAACCCCTCGTGCCTTTGTTAATGTAGTACAAAGGGCTCGTGAATCAGGTGACTTAAGACCTCACAGGTGAGGGCATGCTGCTGCAAGACCGCACGATCAATTACAGGTCCGCACTGAAGTACTTGTCGGGAGGATACTTTATTAAACAAGGTAACATGTTTTTTTTATTTTTTTTTTTTATTTTTACACACATATTTTGGTTTATCTTCCTTCTACAATCATTATCTGAAAATTAATGACTCAACTTCAAAGTCACCCTATATATATATATGTTATATCATTTAAATTCAACTTTACTTTTTAAAAAAATTATTTGAGGACAGTAACTACTGTCCGTTACAAACGTTTACAATTACTTTACTTGACGGAGTCTAACCGGGTATTGAACATGAAATGGGCGCAAGGCCTATTTATACTATTGGTGTGCTTACAAAGCACTTCTAGAAAACAGAGCATAAACAACGAGTTAGCGAGAAGTCGTTATCTGTTGCTGAGCTAGCGTCTGGTGCAACATTGTATGGAATAGTAAGTCCATTGTTGTGAGTGCATATAACAACTTCCCCCTATTACAAAAAGTTGTTGCCATGCCACAACTTTTGACAAAATTAGAAAAGTGTAAAATATGTAAAAATTCAAAAATGTAAAAAATGTAGAAATGTAAAGTTGTAAACATTGTAAGATATAAAAATATAAAAGTAGGAGTAATAAAATTGCAAAATACAAATTGCAAAATAACATCAGAAAATATGGATTCTGAAAAATAAATTTGTTTGCATAAACAAGTAAATGGTGAAACAAACGTTAAAAGCAAGGCGTACAAAAATGTCATTAAAAATGAAAAGGAAAATTGATTTTTCACAATTGGAACTTTTCACTCACTGAACACTACTGTAGTTCAATTTCTTCTTCATGGGGTTGGATGGTTGGTCTTCGACGTGGAAAAAGTCTGGGGATGTATCTGACTTTCGACGTTCCTGGTGACGGTCCATCAGCTGGGTAATTTGATGCACAAATACTGAGTGGTCGAAGATGTAGAGGGCTAAGATGACAGCGAGCAGGGTTATGACGACGTACGTAAACCAGGAGATATGTCGTGAAACAAAAGGCTCATTAATAAGTTTGTCAAGTTGTTCGGAATATTGGTTCAACTTGGGGTTGGCGATTTCTAGCTCTTCTGTATCGATCTTGGTTAGCTTGATCGGTTTCAGGTTCGGCAAATTTTGTTTATCAGGGAGATGATTGCAGCATTCGTAGGGTATCCCTACAGGGTGGTTTCTATAAGTGATATTCTTATAAGCGTTAACAGAATATCTGACATAAAGCCTTGTCGTGCCTATGAATCCACTGCATTCTGGCTGCATTTTCAAAAGTGTATTAGCTTTGATCACCTTTGCAGTTGTTTCGTGTTGTCCGCATTTCATTGTGATGGGCAGCGGGCTAGATATGGTAATCACCCAAAAATTGGTTGCTAATTCCTGGATTTTATAATCCTGCAGAGCCACAATGGCTACTTGACATGTTGCTGGCAGATCGACCGGATTTCGCTACAATTGTGCTTCGAAGACTGCATTGTTGTCTATTGGATATGGTAAGAGGTTAAAACAGATCTTAACCTGTGATTGGAGAATTTTGCAACTACCCAAATTTTGAAAGGAGACGTACAAAAGGGAATCGCTATCTTTGGCAACGTATCTCTGTAAGGTAGAAATTACATGAAATAGACCTGTACGTTTATCTAAAATGGGTAGAGGAATCGCCTTGTATAAGGTGGAAACTTCAGGTTCTAACAAGGGGATACGTAGGACGAAAACTACTTTCGTTTTTGTTTGAAATGCTTGAAGTTCCATTAAATAGAGATATTCTGATACTGTCGCCAAATTGACTGGCATAGGTAAATTGTTTTTTGATAAGGAATGAGAAATTTCTTGAAGAGAATTTACTAAATCTTGAGGAGTAATTATTGAAGGATGAATAGTTTTCAAACGTGCAAAAGTAATGGAATTGAGAATATCGTTAATTGTCTCTTCTAGAAACATATAACTTTCCGTTAGTTGTTCGCAAAGCTCCAAAAATTGAAATCTAGCTTCATAAAAGGCAAGATCATCTGAAATTTCATAAATTCTATTTTGAATAACCTTTATGTCTTCGTTAAAAGTGGCTTCGTCAATTTGCAGTTTCTGAATAGTATTATTGAAGTTCTTATTAACCGACATGGTTACTGATTTTTCATCGGGTTTTCAAGGAACGGGAAACTTGGTAGAGAAGGCTCGTATGTGTCTTAATTTCGCTTTTAAATACTTTCATGCGACTAGTAGGTTCATTTACGAGAGCGGTTAAGTGTTCCAGGATATTATTGTTATCGTCGAGCGCCTTTTTGATTAGTTCAAGATCTTTGTAAACGAGTAGTGTCCAAACTTCGTTAGAAATTTTGAGAGGGCCATCTTCGTGGAAGTAAATGCCTAATGTGTTGTTAATGGGTTTGATGTCAATCTGGGCCGTACAAACAGCCGCAAGAAACAGCAAACTGCACCTGGAAGAGAAACTAAGTCTCAAAACATGGTTTCAGTCTGTCGAAATTGACTTTAGTTGTTCTGTTTGATTCTGGGTTTTTTGAGCAATGCCGAATTTTCAAATACTTGAATGACCTCATATGGTCCATCGAATTTGTTTTGAAGCTTATTGGAAATTTGGGACTGTTTGACAAAGACTTTGTCACCCATTTTGTACGTTTGGAGGTTCGGTGATACTTTGTTATCGAAACGAACCTTAGCCTTTTGCTTTTGTTCGTCCGTTCTGGCACGGGCTATTTTATAATAATATTCGAGCTTATTCCGAATATCTCGAAGGTATTTAGACATCAATTCCTTTTCAAGGTAGACGTGTTCTGGGGGACGACCAGATGTATGTCCGAAGACAAGTTCGTAGGGAGTAGATCCTGTGGTTTTGTTTCTTGTGCTATTGTAGCACTGAACAGCATATGGTAGGATATTAGGTTAGGATAGGTTCGTTTGGATTTTCAGATACGTGCGTTCTAATCATTTCCAATAAAGTGGCATGGAATCGTTCGATCGATCCATTGGACTGGGGGTGACTAACGCTAGAGAATGTCATTTTGATATCATAAAGACTACAGAGATCTTTCATAAGAGCATTGTCAAATTCTTTGCCATAGTCGCAATGTATTCGAAGGGGTGTACCGTAATGTTGGAAATAAAAAAGAAGTGTATTCACGACAGATTTAGCAGACTTGTCGTTAATAGGATAGGCTTGGGAAAATTTTGTAAGTTCATCTCGGATTGTAAGAGCATAGCACTGAGGCGGGACTTCTAGAATGTCAATATTAATGCGTTCAAATGGAGCTCTTGGAGTTTCTGTAACAACCAAAGGGGTACTGAGGTTTTTTCGGCAGATTTTGGTTTTCTGGCAAATTTCACATTTCTTGATGAAATGTTCGACATCTTCAGTCAAACCGGGCCAATTGTATCTTTCACGGATACGTCTGATAGTTTCGTTAATACCTCTGTGGATATTTTTCTTACCACAATGGTATTGGTCTAAAATGATTGGAATTTCATCAGGGCTTGGGGTTTTAGTTACATTCTGACAAATGACAATTTTGATATTTTCGTCGGAAAATATGAAAGAAAATATTTCTTGGATGGGCAGATCTAGGTTATTTTCGACGTAGATTTGTTGGGACAAATCGAATATACGTTTGTTATTTAAAATAAGGGTGAAGAGATGTTGTACGCAAGTCGCAGGATCGTACGGCACGGGAATTATATAATATTTCCTATCTTTGACAGTCTGACTAGAAGGGATGTTAATTTTGTCTGCAGAAAATTCGAGATTGGTTTCGAATATGTTCTCGATGATTTTTTCATGAAGATCAGAAAGGGTGTTTTGTTTGAAAAATGTGACAATGTGTTTGTGGCTTTTGTCTAGGAGTTGGGGGTTAGAAAATTGAATTTTGGAATAGTCTATTGAAGAGGTGGTTTTATAAAGGCGGGCAAATACAACAAATTCATTTCCGAAAAATTGAGTAGTAGGGGTACCTTCTTCATCACTAGGGTTAAGGGCGTTAACATTCGTAGGTAGTTTAATGCGGGATAGGGCATCGGCATTCTTGTTGGCTTTGCTTGGCTTGTAGACTATTTCATAGTCGTATTCCTCTAACTTGAGGCGCCATCTTGCTAACCTACTACCGGTATCACGGCAAGAAAATAGCCAGGTTAATGGTCGGTGATCTGTGACCAATTTAAATTTTCGACCGTAAAATTAGGGTCTAAAATGTTTTACACTCCAAACAATAGCTAGGAGTTCTCTTTCAATCGTAGAGTACCTCGTCTCTGCTTTGCACAGTGTACGAGATGCATAGGCTATCGGAAGATCTTTATCAATAGGTCCTTGGGAAAGTACGCCGGATATTGCAAAAGCACTTGCATCCGTAGTAAGCACAAACGGTTCTTCGAAGTTGGGGTAGATCAGTACAGGGGATGTTGTTAAAGCATTTTTCAAGGTATCGAATGTCCTAACACACTCGCTGTCGAAATCGAAGACTGCATCTTTTTGCAATAGTCTGGTCAAGGGTTTCGCAACTTTAATAAGTTTGGGATAAAGCGTCGGTAGTAACTGGCAAGACCGAAGAATGATTTTATTTCTTTAGGACTTTTGGGTTGTGGGAAGTTTTTTATACAATCCACTTTATCTGGATTGGGCTTAACGCCATCAGGGGTTATTACCTGACCAAGATAGGCTACTTCCTTTCTGAGGAATTCACACTTATCTGGCTGAATCTTAAAATTCGAGTTTCGGAGACGTTTAAAAATTTCGGAAAGTCTGGTGATATGTTCTTGGATGGAAGGGGAATAGACAATGATATCGTCCATGTATACAAGACATCTTTCGTTTTGTATACCCATCAAGATGTTGTCCATAAAACGTTGGAATGTGACAGGAGCGTTCTTGAGACCAAAAGGCATTCTCAAGAATTGATAGTGTCCGTTCTCAACCGAAAAAGCGGTTTTGGCAACGTCGGCTGGATTAATTTCAATTTGGTGAAATCCAGGTGCCAAATCTAGTGTACTGAAGTACTGGCATTTCCCTAATTGATCTAGCAGATCGGAAATGTTTGGCAACGGGTATTTGTCGTCAATGGTGATTTCCTTAAGTTTACGATAATCGATCACCATACACCATTTTTGTCTGCCTGGAGCATCCATTTTCTTTGGGACTACCCAGACAGGGGCATTCCAAGGTGAACTCGAGGGTTCAATAATTCCTTGTTTTAACAGTTTGGAAATTTGGTCTTTCACTCCTTGTTTGTGGACATGAGGGTAGCGATAAGACTTAGTAAAAATTGGTTTGTTGATTGTAGTGTCAATGGAATGTTTAATTTCGTTGGTGAATGGCAAACTGTCACCATCTAAATAGAAAATGTCGGAAAATTCTAGACAAAGGTTGGTAACAAGTTCTTTCTCTTCATCGTTAAGATGTTCAAGACGTAATTGATCTCGAATAGCATCTCTACGGTTATACTGAATCTTGTTCTTCAGGGATATGTTAAAATTGTTGACAGACGTTTCATTAAAGGGTTCAAATTCTAATTTGGGCAGAATCACATTTTTAAAACTGTAGTGAGAAATTTGCCGTTAGAATTGATTTTAACGATGGAGCTGGGTAGACGGACTTCTTCTACCTCGCATGCCAGAAGAATGGCTTCGGTATGTTTAAGCTCTGATTTAAGCGTCACAACCTGTTCAACTCTAGGAGGGACTGAGATGACATTTTGAACTTGGGAATTCTCTTTGAAATTAGAAGTTTGGAGATTTCCTTTGAAATCAGAAGTTTGGGAATTCTCTTCATCACTTACTTTGAAATGAGGGATGGTTTTGAATTTTGTGATTAACTGACGATTTTTCAAATCGATAATGCAGTCGTAGTGCTCGAGGAAATCTGAACCAAGAAGGCCGTCGAAAGCAATGTCTAAATCGTGAATATAAATTTTGTGGTAATCGTTGGGAGCAAAGGGAACTAAAACTGCTTCTGTGATAAAAAATTTTTCGTCCGTAATACCTCGGATGGAGATATTTTCGCTTGATAATGGAACAACCGGCACCGCTGTCAATAAGGATTTTGAATTTTCCTGTCGCGCCGTTGATGTAGTATAAGTTGTTTGGGCTGACGGAGAGAATTGTCGACGGGACTGGAATATGTTTATCTAAACGAACATTGGTCGGGAGTTGACGTATGGGGGTCTTTGACATTGAGCTTTTGCAAGCCCGCAATCATATGATCGGAATTGTCGTTGGGCTTCACAGGCGGTTCTTCTTTCTGAGAACGTTCGCGAAAATCCTGATACTGCAGGTTATAATCGTATTCATAACAGAAATCGTTATTGCTACCAGGGTCAGGGAATTCGTCATACTGCGAGGGGGTGTAAGCAGGGTATTGGGTTTCTGTACCATACTCGCTGGCATAACTTGTATTGTAAAGGTCGGGTTCAGGGTACCCGGAATATTCGTAGCAATCTGGGGCTACGTAGTTGATTCGAATTGTGGAATTGCTTGGTTGGAAGCTTCTTTGGAAGTTAGGGTTTTGGAAGCTCGGATTCTGTTGCATAACAGAAGGTCTTGGTATATTCGTATTAGGAAAATTTGGCCTAATAACAGAGGGTCTGTGATGATACTGATTGGAATTGGACGGCCTATTATTTTGTGTTAGAGGGTTAGGGCTAGTTCGAAGCGAAAATGATTGGAGCTGGAAAGCTGGTCTCGGAATATTATGTGAGAGCTGTTGTCTTCGCTTGCACTCATTTGCTAATTGACCTGGTCGGTGGCAGAAATTGCACACTCTCGGACCTGGTTTCTTAATGGAAGAATTTTGATTAGAGTTAGGAGCTTTAGAAAATTTTTGTTTCTCAAGATATAATAATTGTAGTTCGCGCTTGATAAAAGCGACTGCAGTAAGGATATCTGTTGGGTGACCTGATCTTACAATCGGGCCAATTTTGGAGTCTAGTCCTATAAGGAGACAGTTTAGAGTCATAGTATCACTATTAATGAACTTTGAGCAGCTTTCTGCTCTCGGTTCATGTTTTGTCGATTGACGGCTGAGTGCATCGTCGCCGCGTGAGTTTGAAGTCTTGATGCAAAGGTTAGTGGGGATTCGTTTGGTAGTTGACGCATGTGCTGCAGTTCAGCAATTAATGATGTGAGATCTCGAAGATCTCCGAAATGTGTTTCAAGGAGTAAGCGTATGTTTTCCCATGTCAAAGGGTTACGGGAATTGACGAGTTCTGCTGCTCGTCCGCGCAGTTTGTTTTTTATATGTAGGACGACGGGGAGACGCTGTTCCTCGACAGCCATTTGGTGCGCTGTTCTACACGCGTTGATAAAAGTCGAAAGCAATATCGGGTTGCCATCGTATTCAGGGACAATTGAAAATATTTTGGACAGTCTATAAGGCTCGATGTTTGCATGAGCGTTATCAAGAACTTCAGGTGCTTGGTAATCATCTGATCCGTGCACTGACATGGTGATTGGAAATATGTTTCAGGTAGATTCGACATTAGTACGCAAAGTATACGAATAAATATGCGAAAATACGTAAAAGGTCGTAAGTAAATGTGAAAAATATACAAAATGTTGGCAAAATATGAAAATCACTCAATAAATACACAAAAATATAGAAAAATACAGAGATAATTGCAAACGATAGTAGATTCAATTGTACATTACCGGTGGTACATCAGGAGGCAGTCGTGTTCTCCAGAGGAGGCTCTCGGATCTCTTTCGATGTTTCCAAGTAGACTCTCTGCAGTTGGGTGGCTGCTGCTCGCTGTGCCCTGTTCTTTCTTCTTTTGCTTCTTCTTCTTAGTCGTTTTCTTTCTTCTTATTTCTTCTTGTTACAAGTAGGCTCGTGGTCCTTTGTAGCTCGAAGGATAGACATCCACCACACTAGTGAGCGTTCGCGTGTTCTTCCAATTGTTATATCATTTAAATTCAACTTTTCTTTTTAAAAAATTTATTTGAGGACAGCAGCTACTGTCCGTTACAAACGTTTACAATTACTTGACTTGACGGAGTCTAACCGGGTATTGTACTTATCAGTTAGCGTACATTACGGTGTCGCGCCGGGTATTGAACAACATGAAATGGGCGCAAGGCCTATTTATACTATTGGTGTGCTTACAAAGCACTTCTAGAAAACAAAGTGTAAGCAACGAGTTAGCGAGAAATCGTTATCTGTTGCTGAGCTAGCGTCTGATGCAACATTGTATGGAATAGTATCTCCATTGTTGTGAGTGCATATGACATATATATATATATATATATATATATATATATAGGTGGAAAATAAAGCTTCCGCCTTTGGTTGGGTACTTCGACAAATTCAAGCAATGAGGACTGTATACTTTATTAGTATCTAGCTTTCAATGGACTTTGCCATCATCATCAGGAGCTGCAATAACAAGTTACTTACAATATGATGTGAGATTGTTGTTAAATGTTATTAAAGGTTAAGCTGAGGGAAACATTTAGTAAACTGGTGAAATCTGGATACATGGTACATTCGTTAAAATTAGTATAAAATACACACAGCTGTAGGAACACATCAAAACGGATTAAAAATATTTGGAACGTAAGTTAAATTATTACATGTTACATCGTGACACAACCTGATGCTGCACAAAATGGTGTGGTACAGGATCATAAGTAGGATGAAGCATTTGACAGATGGCAGAAGGCTGGTGGTGTCAGTGTCGATGGATGGAACGAAAATTTTTGTAATAATGTGTGGTATGTTACCAAATCACTTCAGATAGTGTGATTTATCAAGATATATGTTAAATAAAAACTTGTCAACAGACAAGAGGCAGTTGAACAAACTATACTGTTGAAGAGATGGACAATTGAATTAAACAATTATTATTTTGTTATGAGAAAAAACAATTATTCAAATTTGAATGCAATGGAAATTTGGAGGAAAAGGGTGGAATAGACTAAAAAACCAGATTCCATTTATGATTGTGAAAAATCAAAATTTGGGGAGATGTTTAAGTGCTCCAACTTTTCGCAGTTTAGCAAATAGGAGTAAATGATGCTTAGTTGCTTAACATCTGTCTTCTTATTCATACAGTTGTTATTCATGAAAATGTGGGACATTTCCAGGAATAAACGTTTAGATAGGTGTTTTTTTATCAGGAACCTTGATACTTGTGTAGTGCATAGAGTGCCCTGTTATATTGACATGAGATACCAGAGCACATCTCTCAGGATGAAGCCTAGAATCACTATTGTGTGATGTAATCCTTCCTTTTAGAGATCTGGAAGTCTGACCTATGTATATTTGGTTGCAATTATTACAACTGATGGAGTAAACTGTGCTGGTTAAGGCAAGCAACGGGACTCTGTTTTTCATCTTTGAAAAAATACAGTTTATAGTGAGGACGGATTTGCAAGTAATTCGACAGTTCAACGGGCTACATAGTCTGATCAGCTTAGGGGTCAGTTCGTTGATATAGGGTAGGACACCAAAACCGGATCTGGAATTTGGGATGGTGGTTATACTGTTATTGGGACTGACGTTTTTGTTAGGAATTATATCAGTTCTATTATTAGGTGTTGTGAGAATATTATTTGGATTATTAGTATTTGGTAAAATACTGGAACGAGAGCTGAACAAGATCTTGTTAATCAAACACTTCGGATAACCATTTTTGATGAACAGTTTTGATAGCTTCCCTAAATTTGAAATATGGAAAGTATTGTCGAAGATGCTAATTACCCTTGCTTTCATCTGCTTAACAAGTTGATTTTATTCCTTAGTTTATGGAATGACCTGAAATTGAGGAAACGACCTGAGGCCATGGGTTTCTGGCACCAGTCTACCAATAAACTATTGTTGGTGCGGATGAGTCTTGTGTCTAGAAAAGGGACAGACAGGCTCTCATCTTCTTTTTCAATGGTAAATTGGACACAAGACACAATACTCATCCGCACCAACAATAATAGTTTATTGGTAGACTGGTACCAGAAACCCATGGCCTCAGGCCGCTTCCTCAATTTCAGGTCATGCCATAAACTAAGGATTAAAATCAACTTGGTAAAGCAGATGAAAACAAGGGCAATCAGCATCTCTGATAATACTGTTCATACTTCAAATTTACGGAAGCTATCAAAACGAACTGTTCATCAACAATGGTTATCGGAAGTGTTTGATTAACAAGATCTTGTTCATCTCTCCTTCCAGTATTTTACCAAACTCTAATAATCCAAGTAATGTTCTCACAACTCCTAATAATAGGTCTGATATAATTCTCAACAAGAATACTAATTCTAATAACAATATAACCGCCATCCCAAATTCCAGATCTGGTTTTGCTGTCCTAAACTATATCAAAGAACTGTCCCCTAAGCTGATCAGACTATATAGCCCGTTGAACTGTCGAATTGCTTGCAAATCCATTCTTACCATAAACAGTATTATTTCAAAGATGAAAGACACAGTCCCGCTGCTTGGCTTAACCAACACCGTTTACTGTATCAATTGAAATAGTTGCAACCAAATATACATAGGTCAGACCTCTAGATCTCTAAAAGGAAGGATTTCATCACACAAAAGTGATTCTAGGCTTCATTCCGAGAGATGTGTTCTGGCACCTCATGTCAATACAACAGGGTACTCTATGAACTACACAAGTATCAAGATTCCTGATAAAGAAAAACACCTATCTAAACGTTTATTCCTGGAAATATCCCAGACTTTCATTAATAACAACTGTATGAATAAGAAGACGGATGTTAAGCAACTGTGCGTCATTTACCCATATCTGCTAAGCTGCGAAAAGTTGGAGCACTTAAACATCTCGACAATTTATTCTAACCCTTTTCCTCCAAAATTCCATTCCATTCAAATTTGAATAATTGTTTTTTCGCATAACAAAATAATAATTGTTTAATTCAATTGTCCATCTCTTTAACAATATAGTTTTTTGAACTGCCTCTGGTCTGTTGACAAGTTTTTATTTAACATATCTTGATAAATCACACCATCTGAAGTGATTTGGCAACATTATTACAAAAATGTTCGTTCCATCCATCGACACTGACACCACCAGCCTTCTGCGATCTGTCAAATGCTTCATCCTACTTATGGTCCTCTATGAAGTACACAAGTATCAAAGTTCTTGATAAAGAAAAACACCTATCCAAACGTTTATTCCTGGAAATGTCCCACATTTTCAGATGTTAAGCAACTGAGCGTCATTTACTCAGATTTGCTAAACTGCGGAAAGTGGGAGCACGTACATATCTCTCCAAATTTCGACTTTTCACGATCGTAAATGGAATCTGTTTTCTGGTCTATTCCACCCTTTCCCTCCAAGATTTCCATCCCATTCAAATTTAAATAATTAGTTTTTCTCATAATGAAATAACAATTGTTTAATTCAATTGTCCATCTCATCAACAATATAGTTTTTTCAACTGCCTCTGGTCTGTTGACTAGTTCTTATTTAACATATCTTGATAAATACCTGTAACACCATCTGAAGTGATTTAGCAACATAGCACACACTTTACAAAAAATTTCGTTCCATCCATCGACACTGACACCACCAACCTTCTGTCAACTGTGAAATGTTTCATCCTACTTGTGATCCTGTACCCACCATTTTGTGCAGCATCAGGTGGTTCACGATGTAATTTTAACTTTCCTTTTAAATAATTTTGATCCGTTTTAATTTGTTCCTGACATACAGCTGTGTGTAGCTTATATTAATTTTGACGAATGTGCCAGCATTCACTAGATTACTGGGTGTTTCCCTCAATCTAAACGTTAATAACATTTAACAACAATCTCACATACGACTGTATGTTAATTTAAAATCATTTTGCGCAATAGTTGCTATTTCTTCTCAATGTTGTTGCAGCTGCTGATGAAGATGGCAAAGGCCATTGACAGCTAGAGATTAATAAAGTATAAAGAGTCCTTTTTGCTTGAATTTTGTCGAAGTACCCAACAAAAGGCGGAATATTTATTTTTCACCTATATATATATAAGATAAAGAATGCTCACGTCGTATGGTAAAAAAATAACAGACTTTATTGCAGGAACGAAGAGTGGTTACAAGTATTGAACAAAATCTGTCTGTGCCTCGATATAATTCTAATCTTTATAGGAAAAATAACAGAGCTGTGTCGAAAGAAAAAGAAGTAAAAAGCAAATGTTTCTTAATGGGCTTGCTTGCCATACAATTCAATTTGTTGGAATAATGGGCTTGTACCACATAGTTATGTTACCAACAGGATTCCATAACTCCTCCCTCCTACGAAAAGTTGCTCACCAACTTAGAGAAAATTTAATTTACAGTTACAATATGGTTCAAAAGCTGTAAGAGTCGTAAGAAAGGTTTTGCAACTTAGTATGAACTATTATTTCCAAATGATTTTGGTAATAAGAAGGATTTAAGAAGCTAAAATTACTTTCAAGTAAAGGCAATGATAATTCAATCTGCTTGCAGTCTTTAATATCCATTGAAATATTAGCATTAATAGTATTTTAAGTGAATATGAGGACAATTTTCCAACATAGATGGCTTACATGTGCCTGTTTAGTAATTAAAAACATAAATGCGGATTGTTACTTAGTTTGATTAAATTGGAGCAAAATCTTTATACTTCTTAATACACTGGGTAAAGGTAAAGGACTTTCTAGAAAGCTTATCGTTTGAGACATGAGGAATGTTAAAACTTTTCTGCAAAATTGTAAGGTGTTGCTCAATCTAGTATTTGCAGAAAGCTAATTAATCTATAGCTTCTCGCAATCGGCCGCCCGGTATGGAAACGGTATAGTCAGAATTAGTTGCTACTGGAAATACCGGGTGAGCGACAATTTTTATACATTTTACCTCCGACGGTCGTTATAGTCCTACATTAAATGATTTGGTAAGCCATACCTTGAGCAATATAACGTAATAAATACTGAGGGCATATTTTTAATACAAGTATAAATTTCGCGTATTTACGTTACAGCCACTCAAAGCTTTTCTTTCAGCTGGGTCTCCGGATTTTCTACCGAGACGTTTTATTTTGCGGGAAAGGCACATTTTAATAAAAGTGGCGCCTTCCGTTGAGTAATTTCCATCACAAAGGACTCGATTTAATAACAAATTATAGAGCTGTAGCCTCACTCCTCAGGATTCTCTTAACGAATTGAAGAGGGGCGGCCAACTTCAAACATCTTAGACCATAGTTGGGACGTAACGCTTATGTTGTACATCTTGTTAAGTAATGTTATTATGAAACCCGCCAGAGACTAACATTGCTTTTTAAGCTGACCCAGTTAGGTAACCAACTGATAATCTGAATATGGTCTCACTAGGTCCTAATTTACATATAACAACAAAAATATCACATGGTTTTGCAAAGAGTAAATGAAGCTGACCAGTTTGGTTCTATAAAACCTACATGGGTTTTATGAGAAACAGTTTTCTATATTCACCGTACAGAAGTACTACTACGTGCTACCATATTTTTGCTTTGTTAAGTGTTTTTGTCACATTGTCATATTTCATATCCAGAAGCTGTAACACGTGGAAAGTGGGTACTCCAATTATCGTTTGAGATATTTGGGTGGCCCAAGGCTCATCCATTTGAGAAGTCCTGCCATTTCAACAAGGAAGAAGATTTTAATCATCCCGAAGAAGTTATCCGAAAAAGGTGACGAGTTTTGTAGTACCTAGCGAGTAAAAAGCTCGAAAGTACAACGCTAGAGGAACCAATGAAGGCTCGATCTCCGATAATTCAGCCGGCCCCTGCCTAGTACAAGAACAAGACGACATCCTATGCAAGTAGTAGATTTCCTGTTGGTTTCTATTGGTTTCCACTGAATTGGCCATCACCGGTATCCCAGAAGTTATTGTTAATGGCGTACAACAACAAACTTCTGGTTATATTACCTTTTATAATGACATTTTGAGAAAATTACATGTTCTACGAGAATATGCCAAATTAGAATACCCAGATGTCATCATTCAAAACTCTAAACTAGGTTTTTATAAAAAAATGGCTTTGCATTCATTTGTTTCTGGCATACGCGAACCTTATCGTTCTATTCTGTTACGCCCCAACCCTGAAACATTGGAAGTCGCTATCTTTGCTTGTCACAACTATGAAATTTGTAGTTGCAATCTAGCTTCAAAGACTTTGCTAACAAAAACATCAAATTTCCTCAAACAAGACCAAATTTGCAAGACCCTAGACTAAATTGCAGCCACGCCCTTCTACACTTCAAAATCAACACTCATGGAGACGTACTCTAATTAATCAACCACGATTCCCAACTACTCCCGTGATCATGTCCAGGCCTATAATGAGCAACGCCCCTCGCTTACCCATATTATACCAACTTTTAGATCGAGAACCCAAGCTGATCAAAATTTTGATGCTCCCAATCGAAATACCCAAAGTATCAGACCTACGCTTATGTCTACTTCCACTATTAGGCCGAATAATAGTAATCGTCCCGTGAATAGACCCAGCTTCTTTAACAATAATGGTCAAACACGTAATTTTGTTTCCGAAGAACTTACTAACAATGAATCAGCTATAGATACATACTACTACTACCATCAAGAACCTTCTGATCCTGAAGATTATGACTCCCAATATTTTCAAAAGGAATATCATGTTCAATATCAAAATTATATCGATTTGAATATTTTGAAAGCCCACAAGAAACGTTCGAAAATTTTTATCAATCCCAGAGTGACTCCGGATTAACAAAGTTGATAATTACCAAGATACGCACCTTTCGTATTTGTACTTTTTTATAGATACAGGAGCTCCTTTCTTAGTTATGAACGAAGATCGTGAATTTCCAATTTTCCCCAACTATATCCTTCCTAAATCTTTTGAAACTCAAACAAATAAAAAAAGTACAATATGCTAGTAAAATCCTTTTGCTTTACGAATGTGGAATACAATATGAAGTAGAGTTTCTATTAATTAATTGGCACAACAAGTACGACTGTCTCTTGGGCTATGAAGACCTAAAACATCTAAAATCTGAGGGAATTATAGGCACACCATTCTTAAAATTGCCAATTTAAATTTTATTTGTCATAGCGGTTAAAATCCAGAACGACGACCTAACGAAGTCCACGAACCTTCATGCAAACAAAGTCGGAAATGGTCACGTTATTATACCGCCATTAAGATATAAGGATTCAGATGATTTGACGCCCAAAATGATTTGGTCAGTAAACAACTACGAGATAGATTTTCCTGAAGATACCATGGCACTTGACCTCAATAATACCGAGATAAATTGTGAGACACTTATTACTACGATATACAAATTCCGACATCTGAACATAGCACAGTCAACATTTCCAGATTAATCCGAACCGAACACATGTATCCCGGAGAACGTGAAAAGATTTTAGAGTTTATCATAATTACCCAATCGCTTTTTTGAAGCCTAGTGAGAAACTAAAACCATGTAACGCCACTTTTCATACCATTAGAACTAAACATGACGACCCTATCTTTGTAAAATCTTTCAGCTATCCGTTTCATTCAAAATAAGGAATTCAAAACCAAATTACAAAATTTCTTGACGATGAGGTCATTAGACCCAGTACTAGTCCATACTCATTTCCGGTATGCATAGTCCCAAAGAAGGTCGACGCGCATCGGGCCAAAAGAAATACAGAATAGTTATCGATTACCGAAAACTTAACTAAATCACGATCAAGGACAAATATCCATTATCGTGTACAGAAAAAATTCTTGGTAAAACCTAGGAAGGACAAAATATGTTTCCACCTTAGATCTTGCCCAAGGCTTTCAAATAACCATGCATCCAAATTTTACAGAAACCGGTGAAGATTTCTATAACCAATAACTACGTATGCCTTTTGGTTTGAGAAACGCCCCTGCAACTACTACGCATTATTAATTCTGTGTTACTTCCTTATATTGGTAGATTCTGTTTTGCACATCCCGATGATATTATTATTTTTTAGAAATCTTTACAAAAACACGTCTAACACTCAAAACTTATTTTCGAAGCTTTAATCAAACACCAACTTAAGATCCAATTAGCAAAACTGATTTTTTTAGAAAATATGTCCTCTTCTTAGGCCACATGATAACACCTAACGGCATAAGACCCAATCCTGATAAAATAAAAGCAATTCAAAATTTTCCCATTCCTAAAATCTTAAAACGATTAAGCAAATCCAATCATTTATATTACTTACAAATTATTATCTACCGTACATTTATCAGATGCTTGGCAAAAATCACTAAACCTTTTACAAAGTGTCTACGTGAAGGAGAAAGAATAGTTGTTGAAAATCACGAGTATGTTAATGCCTTTGTCATTCTGAAGAAAACAATTACCAAGGCCCCGTACTCTCATACACTGATTTTTCAAAACCCTTCACTCTAAACACAGATGCTAGTAACATATTTATTGGAAGTGTTCTTTCCCAAAATGGAGAACCTATTGATTTTCATTCACGAACTTTAAATTCTGCTGAGCGAAATTATACTACCAGCGAGAAAGAACTTCTCTCAATTATAGATTCGTGTAAACACTTCAGACCTTATCCTTTTGACCATAAATTCACAACAGAGACTGACCATAAACCATTAGTCTGGCTTGCCTCTCTCAAAGAATCTAACCAACGTCTTATACAATGAAAACTCAAATTAGAAGAATTTGATTGTGTCATCAAATACAAAAAAAGGCATGTTGCCGATGCCCTTAGTCGCATCAAAATCCACGCGATAGAAGACGATGCTCTTTCCACATTCCCCAATGTAAACGAGATCCCCGAAATTAGCAACGAAGAGTTAGATAAAATTTTGACTACATTAGGTCCCTCAGAAAATTTTTACGATATTACGAAGTCCCAAATGCCTTTACTTTCCGAAGACAACCGCTCTGAAGATACTCAACATACATCATCCGAGTCTAACCGTAATATTATTCAATCCTGAGAAAACAAAGGCTTTTCCTATATTTCAAAAATTGTATCATATTTCAATATACAGACAAATATAACATCTCTATCGCAGTCAATGACACTATTAACTTTTCGTTAACTCATTGTAAAAGTAAATTTAAACCTTCTAAAAAACTACTGCCAACCAAATACTGCTTATGGAATTTATTTATTACTTTGACGAGAACATCATGATAACCATTAACAGTCCTCAGTAAATATTTTAACCAAAACCAACTCAAATTCATAGCGGCATATAAGCCCGAATATTTATCGAACGAAAAAACTCTTTACCATTCTAAAATACATAATGGCATAAATGAAACATATGATGATTTCAGGAAAATCATTTACACTCCTAGTTAAGAAGAAATTTGTCTCAATAATAAATACAAAAGAAGACCACCTAATACATCCTTACAAGGATCATTTTTTATCACCAAACCTTTCCAACTAATTTTCGTAGATGTCTTTAAGGTAGAAAAGTCTATGTATCTTACTGTTCTAGATCACTTAAGCTGTTACGGCCAAGCGTATAACATTACTTCAAGAAATGGAATCGAAATACTAAAAAAATTAAGCATTACTTTTACCACCATGGATACCCCACCACGATTCATGCGATCCTGGAGAATTTCGTTCCCAACTCATTCAAGACTACCTAAATGTCGATAATGTTACTCTGCATCTAAGATCTAACCCAACGTCTATAGCACCTATCGAACATTTTCATAATGAGAATTCTGAGAACAGAAAGGAAATTAGACCCCATTAATGATTTAATTACTGACGCTATCTTAGTCTATAACCAATGTGGTCATAGTACCACAACCTATACACCATTTGTTTTACTTCACGGTCCTACGAAGAAAGAAGTAAACGAAGAACGTAAGGAAATTGCTAAATGCACCTTAGGGAAACAACAAAAAGATTCTTGATAAAAATAACAAAAATTAACCTTTTTTTATTCACATCAAACATCCCTGTAATCAATATCGAGGGAAAATTCTCGCAATATCACTTTGATACCATTAAATCTTGCACTGATCTTACTTTGCATGAATACATCAGAACCATTGTAATTAATTAAGCCAAACAATGATTTTAAGACACTAATCAAGATTTACATCTCAAAGATACCTGCACTAATGAAACAAGAACAATTTCAGAAAGTTCTCAGTTAATTATATATACGAGGCGTGTCCGTAAAATAAGTTCCACAAATTTTTTTCATATCAAAAAATTGGTTTAATTGCAAAGAAAATACATTTTTGGAAAGTTCAGTCTTTCTTCTATTTTTCTACATAATCGCCGTTGCGCTCTATGCATCTCTGCATTCGAGGCACCCACTTCTTCAAACCAGAGTCATAGAACTCTGCCGCCTGTCCGTGTAGAAAACTAACAACCGCGTTTTGCACCTCTTCATCTGTCTGGAATTAGGTTCCGCCAAGGTTTTTCTTCAACTCAGGGAAGAGATGGAAGTCACTTGGTGCTAAGTCTGGGCTGTAGGGTGGGTGAGACACCATTTTCCATCCAAATCTTTCGATGAGGACTCTGGTTCGATTGGCGGTGTGCGGTCGGGCATTGCCATGGTGAAAACGCACTCCTTTCGTCAGCATTCCTCTTCTCTTGTTCTGAATGGCACGTTTAAGTTTTTTCAAGGTCTCACAGTACCGGTCAGCATTGATTGCTGTCCCGCGAGGCATAAACTCGCACAACAATACGCCCTTTCGATCGCAAAAAAACGCTAGCCATGATTTTCCGGGCAGACAGGATTTGTTTGAACTTCTTTGCTCTTGGTGAAGAAGAGTGCTTCCACTGCTTCGATTGCTCCTTTGTTTCCGGTGTGGTGTAGTGTACCCAGGTCTCGTCACCAGTAAAAATAGAGTCCAGAAATTCCTCTTCGGTTGTTCCGTGAAAAGCGAGAAATTCTTGGGCCGCTTCAACCCGCTGCCGCCGGTGGTCTGCAGTGAGCATTCTTGGTACCCATCTTGCGCAGACCTTTGAATAGCCTAAATGTTCAGTCAAAATCTTGTCAATTGTGGTTTTGCTGACCTCCGGAATCTTTGTGCACAGCTCCCGAACTGTAATCCGTCGATCTTCAAGCATTGCCGCTTCGACTTTGGCAATTGTTTCGTCGGAAACCGATGGCCGCCCTGCACGGGCTTCATCGTGGACGTCTGTTCGGCCATTTTTAAAGTCCCTGACCCACCTGCGCACCATCCCGCAGCTCATACAGTCATCTCCATACACCTGACAAAGTTCTTCGTGAATTTCCTTCGCCGATTTCTTCTTAGCGACCAGGAAACGAATAACAGACCGCAACTCGCAGCTGGCGGGAGACGCAAGAGGAAGCTCCATCGCTGACGGCTGATGAGCCAAGACTAAACGCGACGCTGGCTTGGTGAGGGATTGGAGTGGGGGAACTAAACAATCTGCCTCTGTTGCCTGGCTGTGCATAGAAACGATCCTAGCGCCAGCGGCAGAACGTGGAATTTATTTTACGGACAAGCCTCGTATATCAAAAAACATACACGGACCATGCACAAAATAAACGATGGGTCGCTGTAGCGATGCCGCGCAGATGTGGAAAGGGGCAACGGTGTCACATGGACAGTAACTACCAGGACAGGAAAAGAATGTCAATGGACTAATTCTATGAGCCTATTTAACTGACTTAATCATTTTAATTTCTCTGTTGTACATGTTCGTAACTGACATTTTTCTCTGAGGATTTAAATTGCGCACTTGTGAACTGATAACGGCGTTGACGCCTTTTTTTCCAAATGGAATGATCTGACTAATTTTCTCACCTGGGGCAATTTTCACGTTTCTGTATAGTTAGTAGTATGTCTTGGGTATTGCTGCATCCATTCCGGAGATAGAAACTTTTCTCTACTTTGAAACCATAACTTCAACACATGTGTAATGATTTAAACTTATGAAGAACATTGCAGGACCGTCAAAATTCTACCTAAGCGAAATATGTGGGAAATGCTTTACTACCCATATAATTATATTGTAAATCTATTGATTGCTAATGGGATCGCCACTACCCAGATTTATCTTTAACATCATATGGGGCGATCTGAATCTGGCATAGTTTCAATAATTTGTTGGATTGCATTATTGAAATTTCGGGTACTTCATATGCCTGTTCTATAGTTATTTCAAATCATACTCTACTTGTCTATCACTTTTAAAATTTTTTGTCTCTTCAGATTCCATTTTAATCCTTATTTTCTACTTACTACATAAATTGAAGTCAAATAGAGAGGAGATACCCTCGAAGCCAAAGAATTTTGTAGACCTTTTACATTTTTTTTGACGAAGCAAATTTGTTATCCAACCTTATTGTTTATTTGGAAGGACATGAGCCTTACAGATTTCAAGGTGGACGGCATAGGGAACCTGTTCGCTGCTTCAGTTATAGAGAACAAAGATGCTTTTCCGTTTAGGTCAGATGATAGTGTGGAAAACAGAAACTTTCGTCTGGCTGATAGCAGTTCTAATAATGTCATTGAACATGTAACTCGAGAGAGTATGGTCTTATTGCCATAATAGATGTGTCTTATGCTCTTTCCACGTAGGAGAACTATTTTGCGTATTAATTTCACAATCCCATTAGGTAATGATTTCAGACTGCCATTCATTAGAATGTACCATAATTCTCATTTAGAACGATTACCGTAAACCGCACATTACCTCAGATAACTTTGATATCTGTCGAAATTATTTTTGTAATGGCCTTCTTCACCTAATATATTGATATGTTTGGCTGATGAGCTCCTTCAGAAATGGTGATAATTTGTTGAAAATAAAAACACATCTGACACGGTTCTAATGGAACAGATAATCTTATGCAATTGGCTCCATATCTGCTATGAAAAATGACTTACAGCATTATATAGGAAGTCCGGTAAAATCAGTGAAGTCTACTGTTTAATGGCTGACAATGAATACTCAAGTTGTATATTTATAAAACATGCTCTTTTATTACCCTTGGAGTACAACTTTTTCTTGTAAATTGACACCTAGCCATTCTATTTTCAAAAATAAATTTATTCTATTTTAGTGTGGTAGTTCAAAGGATATTAGGCAAAAACGTGATTTCAGGATTTGCACAGTACTTATGTCTAAGTTTCAAGTAAATGTTGCTTAGGTCTCATGTTGATTGTAAAAACATTATAATATATATTATTTGGAAAGATCAGTTATAGGCTCATTGTATGTATCCTGTAAAATATGCCATTGTATATGCCTTTTGCTATTGTAATTGTATACGTATTGTAGACAATGGGTTTGTACCAACAACGCTGCGTACCGTACATTGTACCGTCACGCACGTGCGCAGTCCGCTTGAAGTGTTCCAACACAAACCTATGACGGTTCATGGGACGCTTGATACACTGTTCCAACAGATCTCCGACAGTTCAACGAACGGTTTTTGGACCGTCAAAACAGTACCTGGTCCGTAGCGAGGACTGTGAGTCCACACATGCGCATTGAATAGAAATTAGAATGTTGAAATTTGAAGGTTATAAGGATAAGGAATGTTGTTTTGCCATGGAGAATCAAAATATCCCAGCTTATGGTAAGTTTGACGACTATGGGGTCGAGACGTATGGAGCTAACTGCCTTCTGTTTACAGAACTAAACGAGTTTCTTGTTATGCCAAATACAAGTGCTCTGCAGAGCGAGAGTACCACGGCACGAGCACCAGAATTTAGATGGAGTCATCAGGCAACCAAAATTCTCATTGAAGTTTATGGAACCTTTAAAAGGAAGCTAGGTTCCTTCGACGTCAAAAATTCAAAGATGATGTGGTGGAAAATATCACAGGCTTTACTAGACTATAATATTAAGGTAACGCCAAACAATTGCATGAATAGATGGAGGGTACTGGAGCGGAACTATAAAAAATATGTTGATAACCAAAGGCAAACAGGTAAGAGGACTCCTAAAGCTGAGAAGTAATTGAAATTGCCTTTTAATTATGAATCCAATGAGATACACCATAGTTAGATGTAAAAGCTAAGGCAACTTTGCATATGCTTGGCAGGATGTAATTTAATTTTTTCCTGTAATTTTAGGTAGGGGAAGAACATTTTTTGAGTATAAGCATGAAATGGAGGAGGTATTTCTCAAGAAAAAAAATATCCATCCTGAATTGCTGCTAGCAAGTGATCAAATAGATACTCAAATAGATATGAACAGTGATAATGCTATCACTACAGCTGCACCAGATGTCTCTTCACCATCTAAAAGCGTAAGCAGCCCAAAATCATTGCAAGCAGTGACACCACAGAAGAAAAGTCAGATAATTCGAAAAAGACAAGGTATTATGGAAAAAATAAGAAGTGACCGCAAAACGTATTATGAGGAAAAACTGCACATAGAAAACTTAAAATTAGAAGAAATGAAAAAAAGGAACCAACTGATTGAGGAACGAAACAACATCCTCAAAGAAAAGCAGTGTAACTGTCACCAAACAAGCTCCTAGCTTTACTGTATTTTGCCATTAAAGTTAAGTCATAGTTTATTAGTGTTGTTGTGTTCAGTATTGAAATATTAATTTTATATTATGTTATGTTCAAATTTGATTTGTGTTCTAGTTTTATATTATTGCAAATGAGTACATAAAGTTCAAACAAATGGGTATGCACTCTTTTTCCAGTACTCTTCAGGACCTTGTAGAGGAAGGTCTTAACCTTAATTAGATACTCAACAGTTTTGAAAATAATGGGTATGCAGACATTAACTCGTTCATAACTTGAATGCTTAACATAACGTCAGAAACAAGTTAGTAGTGACCTATGTGTCAAGTGATCCCAGTATTCTCAACAAAATGGACACAGCCCAAAACTCTGTAAATTATTTAAAGTTGAGCATTTCCGAGTTATAAGCAATTTATGTCTGAACATCTCTACAAATAAGCATTTTCTGTGTTGAAACTTATGGTTTGCATTGACAGGTGTCTAAATCAAAGTTAAAACCTTCCCCTACCACATACTGAAAAGTGTTATGGAATTAGTTTATTTTAAAGTTACTTATAAGCTTATTTGGTAGGCTGAAATAGGTGCAAGTGTCATTTGAACAGGGTGTACTCTGCTTGTTTTTGATTAGTTTTCAGTTGTGCAATTCCTTTTGGATAGACTGATTTATGTTTTGTTGCAGTATCTCTAATTAGCTTTCAAGTGTGTCATTTATGTTGTGATGGTACAAAGAATTCATAATTAATTTGTCTACCTCATCACTGGCTGGTGAATCAAACACATGAGTGGACTTATTTATGGACATTTCAGCTGCCCTGGCAGCCTTTATCATAGTGCAAAATAAGAAAAAAAAGACACGAAATGTTGAAAGTTACAGTAACATTATGAAGGGTTTTCTATTAAATAGCTCTGATTCTAAATTCATATCAATATAGATCGTCAGTGTAACTCTTAACTGTCTATTCTTATTGTGTACTTTTAAAATGCTGCTGTCACATAAAGTAGTAAATAAGTTCATTTAATTTATGTGGTTTAACTGACTGCCCATGGATGAATAAAACTAATCTAGCATAGAACCATGTGATAAGTTTCAAGTGATTTTAATTGTTGATTAATACTTTATGCAACATGAAGACTGATTTTTTAAATGTTAAATATATGGAAATATATTTTTTTGATTTTCATACTTCTCTTTTATTTAAATTGTTGGTGCTCCTTTATTATTCTGTTATTAACGCTACAAGGAAAAAGCAATTAATTCGCATTACTATTTCATTGACATCTATCTTGACAATTTATTTTCAGTTATTAGTTAACAAGGAGATCACATATTGTATTGTCATGACCATCCATATACTGGATACCTTCTGCTACAGCTCTTGATTCATACACATAGTCATATAATGCAACACATTTATTAGATCCTAAACACTACAAATACATTTGTGATTTGGGGAAAGACTGCAATAAAAGACAATCTATCAACATAAAACAAGAGAAATGTACATGTATAGATTTTACAAAGCAGTAATAAATACTTTCACCTCATTATGCACATGAGTTTCTTTAAAATTAACACAAACTATTTAAATGATATTATACAAGGTGTTACAAAATGTAGTGACAGACATTTAAGGTCAGATAAAATATTGTAAAATGTAAAGAAAAGTTCACATGACAATGGACCTAGTCATGCTCTATTCATATGTGTGCATGTGTTAAATGTTTTCCACCTTTAATTTTCTATTTTACATTTATCAAAAACCTGTGATTGAATAGATTCGATGCTCAAGTTTTTAATATTCATACAAATACCCCCACAGTTTTTTGATGAATGTAAAATAAACTGTGAAAGATGGAAAGCTACCATTTATCATAAAAATGGAGCATTTGTGGACCCATATTTTTATGAAATTATTAGCTGTCCCACTTCATAATATAGCTGCAATGTGGTCCCTAATAGCAACAGCACTACCATCATCTTCTATATCCTCATTATCATCACCAATGGCTACTGCAGCATTCTCAGCCTCGATTGTCTCTATTAAATTAGCATCAGGAAGTTCATCCTTGATAGAAATATTATGGAGAACACAGACTGCTCTTACAAAATGGACTATCAATGGTATCTTCCGTAACTTGATGTGATAGAGTTGACGGAATTTTTGCTTCAGCATACCAAAAGAATGTTCAATAATGCATCTATTTTTAGATAACTTTATATTGTAATTTATCTGTTGTTGAGTTAGAGTCCCTCGATCTTTGTAGGGTGTTAGCAGATTTTTTTGAAGAGGGTATCCACTGTCTCCCAGTATAAAATAGGTCCCACATTTTTGTTCTAATGTCTGACTTAGAGGAGAAGTCCGAAAAACTCGACTGTCATGAACTGATCCTGGATACCCTACAAATAAATCTTTAAACCTTCTCTGATGATCACACACAGCCTGGATCTAAAATGAAGAAAAATAAACATGAAATAACTTTCTATTATATAAATCTCACTAAAAAACTTAGACATCAAGTTTCTGAAAATGCATGACATACAGTAGCAGTGCAGAAGACAAGAGATGTTGAATAAATCTGATATTTTGCATCTTTATATTGCAGTGAAGCATTTTAATGTATATGTATTGTTCAAAAGAATTTCAATAGCTGTATACAAATAAATGTAGCCCATATAATTGCAAATATATCATTTCTTTTGACATTATATGTATTATACATGATCAATTACTACACTTACTTGAATAGAGTAAAAGCCTTTTCTGTTTATGTATGATTCAGGGTCATTTTCTGGTTTATCAAGTTTTATGTGCGATCCATCTATACAACCGATGACTCTTGGAAACCCATTATTCGACGACACACAAAATCGAGGTTAACTTCTATGGTGACAGGAGCCACGGAACCACAGTACACGAGACAGTAGGGATGAGGATGAAGGCTGATTGATGAACAACTGTACCAAGAGATTTAATTCGTACGATCACGGTATCGTCCTCAGTTGACGCATGCGCACGCTGTCGGAGACCAACAGTTTCGTGGTGGTTCAAGTGACGGTGCAAATAGACGATGTTGGTACAAACCTAATGTAAACAATAGTTCAATTAGGTAGCTTGCGTATGCAAGCCTATAAAACATTTTTGAATAATTAGGAAAGGTATAGATATTTATTATCTATACATAAAAAGGTATTGTTTTAAATTAATTACATATCTGAAATAATTATACAGGGTGTTCCAAATTCGACCCTCACCAACTGTATGAGATACGAAGACACCTAAATGGGGACAAAGTTGCGCATTTAGGTAATCAACAAAGTGCCCCCTAAAAAGTTTCGAAATTTAAGGTACTCCCGGAGAGAGACGGAGACAACCGAATTTTCCCAAAATAGTTTCAATTCTTTCCAGGCATTACTTGTAGTTGGATTTCGAAATAACTTATACATTAACGTTGCCACTTTTTTTCTTATGGACGCCATATTGGAGTTTTGTACAGATGAATAGAGTTTTTGAGTCTGATTCCACAAATGCATCGTTAATTAAAAAAATGCAGAATTTCCTAGGTGGACCTTGAAATTATTAGATTGTGATTTGTTGGTATATCAGATTTATCCCGAAATCACTTTTATTTTTTCCTGACTTGATTTGAGGTGAGACTTGAGAATAAGTTACTTATTTGGTGTAGTCAAATTTTCAAATCGACATTTTTTCGACTTCCATGACCAACTTTATTTTTTCATATGGACGCTATATTAGAATTTTGTACATTTAAATGGACTTTGAATTCAGTGATGTATTTCCTCAGTTGGCCATGGATTTCTTGTTGGACGAAAATTATTAGGAAATAAAAAGGTATGGTGGACACAACATGAAAATTTTATTGATGGTAAGAACAATAGTAATCCTGAATCAGCAGGGGTAAATCATAGCAAATGTTTAAAATTTCCGGCATTTTATAGGCAAAGCCTGACTCTTCTTTGTACATTGTTCCCTGCTCGATTTATTTCTCTCCTTCTCAGTCTTCCAAACTCGCTTGCTATGTTTAACTTCAACGTATAACGTATGGTATATATATATATATATATATATATAATATATATATATATATACTATATGTGTATATACCTACAATCAATTGTTAATTGGGAAATTGGCAAATTTTTAGGCTTAAGTTGACTCTTTTGACGATAAAATCAAGCCTTCGGCATTCTCTATGAAGCCTTCATTAGGATTCTGAAAACACAATTGTAATGCTAGCAAAGAAAACAGGACAGATTTAAATTGTCAAACAACTTACTCGTCGTTGAGGTTGCAGCCACAAGGTGTTTCAAAACGAACGTAGAGAAGATAGAACTTGTAATAAGTATAAAAACAAAAGGACGGAGACATTGGGCTTGTTGATAACGACAGATACCTTCGTTACTACTACTATTATAAAGGCGCTGCACCGCTGAACTACTTTATCTTAGCTGAATGTACTCAAATACTTATTCTCCACTAATCCTGAAATTTCGTACTCATTGTTTTTTCTCTTCCTTCATTCTCTACCTACTACTTCACTTCGACTACATACCAAGCGCAAGCTGATCAGAAAATTACAAAACTTGCAGAAATGTGTTAACGTCATTTGAGGTTATGGATCTATCTAAAAGGATTTTTCACGAAGCCCAAATATAATTAGCAAGATGTAAAACACGCAAATGGGTTTGGTTTGGAATTTATTTTGTTGATAACTCGGCCGTCACTGCTCTGGATTTCGAAAACGAAGTACTTATGCATATGTTTTCACGGTATCTCACTCACAGAATGACAGCCTAAACGAGATGAGTGGCATGGATCTGGAATGTGAGATTTTCGCGGATATAATACTTTTTCCGGTTATGCGAAGTTTTGACTATTCTTCCTTTCATACCTATCTCAGTAATATAAGCAGTCGTAATCCATTTCCCAAGTTTTAATATAACATGCACCATATACCCGTATTTATATGTTGCATGTATAGAAGAGGGATATTCAGTAGATCCAGAGCATATCGAACATACGAGTATACCCGCTCTCTTTCATAACGGCCATGTCCGCATAAAAATTTAAATACCTGCCATAGGGAATATTGCTAGGATTAATCTTAATTCATATAAATATTTCCATCCCATTTCCTTCGATGTTTGCAACTTTGGAGCCACGATGTCTTCCGTATCCACCTTCTGGTATTTTTCTTCGAAAGTATGGGTGGAACATTTTTTTATATTTCTGTGGCACAAAAATAGACTTCTGCCATTCCGTCAATACTTAGGTTAAATTTTTGCACCATCTAGTTTGATTAATAACACCACACTCTTAATAAAAATTACTATTCTGATTACGTTTATGGTTCCCAGAGATGATGAAATACCGTCGTACGCAATTATATATATCGTACCATATCAGAAGGCAATCTTGAAGAGAAGTACTAATAGTCTGTGGGTATCCCTTTTTCAAGAATTGTATTATCAAATGTTTGAGTTATTTGTCGTCCTTTAGAAATCACAATTCAAAATTCAAATTATAATACCAAATGATTCGTGGAAATGGGAATATTTTAGAGGAAGTGTGCAAACATTCATTAGCATTACCTCTTGCCTAAGAATTCACAAATAACATAATAAGTACTTATTTATTCTGAATCGTACTGTAAATAACTCAAAAAATTAGTAATATGATCTCTCAAAAATTGAATACGAAAACAAGGCTCAAAAATGATAGCCCAAAACCGTCATTTTGATAAAGACGTGTGATTTATTTATTTATTTAGCAACATCCAACAGCCATAGCCAATTACAGGATGGATAAACATGAAAATATAAACAAATGCATGTAGTGGATGTATGTAGAGAAAGCTAAAACGCTGCAAAAAAAACCTCAAAACAGAACTGCGAGGAAAAAGAGCATTGTAGCTTTACCTACCCAGCACTCAACAATCACACCGGCAAGCATTAACGAAAATAAGCATTAATGTCTCCCAAAGTCGCACAAAACGAAAATATATCTAAAACACTATTAACTGAATTATTATTACGGCACATTATATAGATAGGGGAAAACTTAAATATGTCAGTCCTAGGCCTGGCTAAGTAAAAAGTTAAACTAGTTCGAGATGCTAATCTAGGAACTAAGAAGTTAAGTTGTTCTAAGATGACACTGGAGTCAATAATGCCGTGGATGAGCTTGTGAGTGAACTTAAGTGAATTCTTTTTGCGTCTGCTCTCTAAATTATAGATTTTGTGTCTCATTAACAACTCACTATGAGGAAAGCCAATAGCAGGATATATCCCGTCAGCTTTGTATGAGAGGTATTTTAAAAACTTTCTTTGAACGGACTCTAAGCGGTCAATATATATTTGATGATGAGAATACCATACAAGGGACGCATACTCAAGCTTAGATCTTACATAAGCATAGTACAGTATTTTCAGTGTAAAGGAGTTGTGGAAATCACCAGCATTTCTTACAATAAAACCATACGCCTTTGATGCAGCCACAACAGCATTTTCGATGTGATAGGAGAAGGAAAGTTTTCTGTCAAATTTGACTCTCAAGTCATTAGGTTATTAGGTCTTTCAAGTCTTCTGTCACCAATACTATATTCATACATCATTACCTCTGTTTTTAAAGTAAACCACAAAACGTGACACTTAGCAGCATTCAAAACCAGTCTGTTTTCATGACACCAGTTGTCAACCCTTACAATTTTGCATTGCAAGCGATGACAGTCGTCAATGTTAGAGACTCTACAGAAAAGTTTCACATCGTCAGCATATATAAGAAAATAGACATCGATAACTTCAGAAATATCATTTAAGAACATAATAAATAACAGAGGTCCCAAATTAGATCCTTGAGGAACACCGGACATTACAGGGTATTCGGCTGACTTATGTCCATTGCACATAACATACTTTTTCCTATGAAATAAATAAGATCTGAAAAATAGCAACAATGCATCTGAAAGACTAAATCTAGATAACTTATTGAGTAGGATGTAATGATCTAAACTATCAAACGCTTTAGAGAAATCAGTATATATTACAACCGTTTGAAGTTGTCTATCGATTGATTCACAAACATATTGAGTAAGATGTAGCAGATTAGTAACTGTGGACCTGCCCTTCATGAAACCGTGTTGACTGATGGAGATAGACCTGCTTACATGGAAATATAGCACAGTTTGCATCACTATTTTGAATGTTTTAACGAAATTACTGATAAGTACCGATAGTTTTCTACTTTATTCCTCTCACCTTTTTTAAAAACAGGAGTTACCCTAGACAAATAGATGGAAAGTGATTATTCAGGATATGCTAAAATGAACGCACAATCTCTCACAAAAATGCAGGTATTTGATCACGCCCTGCAGTCATTTTTTGCTTAATTTTCTTGAGCGCCTGTAGCACATCGAAACTCTCGGAAGCAATATGTAAATGCCTATGTAAAAAAGTAGTACAAACAATTTTATAGGGCATTAAGCTTTTTGAAATTTTGCTTCTATACAAGACAACTAGCTATAATACAATTTGTTACAAAAAATGTCCCTCACGTTTTTTTATGGTTCTTGAAACGTAAGGAGGGAACGTTAAAAATTATACTAGTACTCGCGCGGCATACTCTATACGTTGTCCCAAAAAAAATTAATTTTTGTTCCCTCTGCCATGATTACTGCATCACGTATATAGCTTATAGCTTAAATCATGCCACCCCTCTTCATTTCTGATACCGGTTATTTCATAGTGTGACCTATTTTGTAAAAGTTGTTTGCAGACAGAAAATACCTGTCTTACTCATATTCACTCATGTACATTGCGGACTGATTGGTGAAGTGTAAGAGTAGCTCATGCTAAACTTCTCCAATCAGTCCGTTGTAATGTTAATGAAGACGACAATAATTATTATTATTACTATTATTATTATTAGTATAATTTCAGTAATCATTATCTCCGATCAACAGTACCATTTTAGAGCGCATCTATTTTTTGACTACTACGTAATGCAATGCTTTTTGATGATTTGCGATGTTTTCATTATGAAGATCAAGTAACTCACTTCCATCAGTCTGTCTATTGGCGATTTTGTAACTGCACAATTTCATTAGCTTATGACATCAAAATCGTTCCACCATTTGGTGAGGTTACTCAGCGGCAAAATAAGCAGTAGACAAACTGATGAAAGTAAGTGACTCGCATTTTATGAATATGCCAAAAATTAAATTTTTTCTTAAGTAAGAGTATGCTTGGCAGCAAAAAATTTATTCACTTTAAAATGGGATTTTTGATCATAGATAACGATTTATCGAGTTATCTCCAGGTGTCAACATGATATATATATATAGAGAATATGATCATGCGGAGAAAGGTATATAATAACAAGTAGGAAAATAATGGGCAATATCCGAAAAAAAGAAGGAAAGAGGATTCGAGCAGAAACTAGGATAGGTAACCCGAGCGATATGTATTTCTGCTGGTTGGCTTCATCAGGTCCGAAATGAATGCACATATGCAACTACAAAAGTAGATACACATGCTCATACATCCGGATACGGGTGTAACCTGCGGAAACAAAGATGGAGAGGGAGAAAAAGATCACTACAATGTGTAGGTTGGCTCTTGTTGTCGACTTCGTGTGTGATTTTGTTCTCCCTCTCCATCTTTGTTTGCTCAGGTTACACCCGTATCCGGACGTATGAGCATGTGTATCTACTTTTGTAGTTGCATATGTGCATTCATTTCGGGCCTGATGGAGCCAATCAGCAGAAATACGTATCGCTAGGGTTACCTATCCTATTTTCTGCTCGAATCCACTTTCCTTCTTTTTGCGGATTTCGCCCATTATTTTCCTATTTTTTGTTATATACATTTCTGCGCATGATTATTTTCTCTTTGTATATACTTTGGGCTTGAAGTACCACAGCAAGTGGCTATAACCGGCCGCGTGGTTGTGGTTAGATGTCGCCTTGAAAATTCTAGGTGTTCTATGCATTTTATACTACAATGTGCAGGTTGGCTCTTGTTGTGGACTTCGTGTGTGATTTTTTTCTCGATCTCCATCTTTGTTTCCTCAGGTTACACCCGTATCCGTATTTATGAGCATGTGTATCTACTTTTGTAGTTGCATATGTGCATTCATTTCGGGCCTGATGAAGCCAACCAGCAAAAATACGTATCGCTCGGGTTACCTATCCTATTTTCTGCTCGAATCCACTTTCCTTCTTTTTGCGGATTTTGCCCATTATTTTCTTATTTTTTTGTTATATACATTTCTCCGCATGATTATTTTCTCTCTCTCTCTCCCTATATATATATATATAATATATAGGCAAAGTTTTTAGGCTTTAGTTAACTCTTTTGACGGTAATCTCTAGCTTTCGGCAATTCTCTATAGAGCCTTCATCAAGAGCTGGAAACACAATTACAATGCTAGCAACCAATACGGGAAAGGTTTAAATTGTCAAACAACTTACTTGTCGTTGAGGTTGCAGCCAAATGGTGTTTCAAAACGAACTCAGGGATGAGAGCACTTGTTACAAATATTATACCAACCGGACGGACACATTGGGCTTATTGATATCGACGGATACCATCGTTAGGTGTTAACACTATAAATCAATACAACCCGAACATATTAAAGATTAACGAGAAGCAATTTTGGAGACAAAAAATCCGGAACGTCATTTCTAACCTTCTACATCCGCTTCACGTGGAGAAGGTGGACGGAACGGAAAAATGATGCGTCGACAAATGACATGTGATTGACTCAACGGAATGTGGAACATCATCGTCAAATTTGGGTATGATGTATACGAGGGACGCTCGGTAAAACCTCATCCTAATTACCAAAATGCTGAATTAAATTTATTCTGGAAAAAGTGTGTAGTTCATATTAGTGTACGAATGTATGATAGTGATACACGCTTGAAAAGCTGGATTGTGCGAATTTATATTAAAGTTTTTTTTAATTACTTGCGTGAGTGAAATGTTTCAATTAACAGGATAAACAATTGGAAATGTATTTTAATTTTGGGACGACGTTAGATCGACTGGGATATGTAGCCAATCTAACTTTTCGCAATTCAATAGGTAGGAATAAATGACACTAAGCTGCTTAAAATCAGCCTTTTTATTCATACAATGATCTGTCATGAAGATGTTGGACATTTCTAAAGTTAGAACGGCTACATATCCCAGTCGATCTAACATCGTCCCAAAATTAAAATACATTTCCAATTGTTTATCCTGTTAATTGAAACATTTCACTCACCGAAGTAATTAAAAAAAGATTTTAATATAAATTCACATAACCCATCTTTTCAAGCGTGTATCACTATCCTACATTCATACAATCATATGAACTACACTCTTTTTCCAGAATAAATTTAATTCAGCATTTTGGTAATTAGGATGAGGTTTTACCGAGCATCCCTCGTATACTTCATACCCAAATTTGACAATAATTTTTCACAGTTGAACATTCCGTCGCATCAATGACATGTGCATCTGTCGACGCATCATTTTTCCGTTCCATCCACCTTCTCCACGTGAAGCGGATGTAGAAGGTTAGAAATCACGTTCCGTTTTTTTTTGTCCCCAAAATTGCTCCTCGTAAATTTTTAATATATTCGGGTGTATTGATTTATAGTGTTAAGACCTAACGATGGTATCTGTCGTTATCAATAAGCCCAATGTGTCCTTCCGGTTGGTTTTATACTTGTAACAAGTGCTCTCATCTCCGCGTTCGTTTTGTAAATACCATTTGGCTACAACCTCAACGACGAATAAGTTGTTTGATAATTTAAATCTTTACCATATTAGTTGCTAGCATTATAATTGTGTTTCCAGCTCCTATTGAAGGCTCCACAGAGAATTGCCGAAAGCTAGAGATTACCGTAAAAAGGCTTAACTAAAGCCTAAAAAGTTTGCCAATTTCCCAATTAAAAATTAATCATATATATAACTAATATTTCGGGATAACGTAAGTGCCTTTTTAAAAATATTTATTTCCGAAAATACAGTAGTAGGCGCTGCGATGATGTGCTGACTTGCATTTTCTATTTTCTAGCTTCTAGCCCTATAACTTATATATATATATATATACGAGCAGTAGTCATTGCCATTGCCAACGACCAGTTGGACAAAAAATACAATTAATTGTTAATTGGGAAATTGGCAAGCTTTTAGGCTTTAGTTAACTCTTTTGACGATAAAATCAAGCTTTCGGCATTCTCTATGGAGCCTTCACCAGGATTCGTCGTTGAGGTTGCAGCCAAATGGTGTTTCAAAACGAACTTAGAGATGAGAGCACTTGTTACAAATATAAAAACAATCGGACGGAGACATTGGGCTTATTGATAACGACAGATACCATGGTTATGTATTGAAAATATCAATACACCCGAACATATTAAAAATTTTTAATTATGAGAAGGCCTTTTTGGGAAACTATATATATATATACGTTATATATATATATATATATATATATATATAACTTGAGACGTGGTCATTGTCGTGTAAACCAGTTAGGTGAAAAATTAAAGAAGATGAGAACCTGTCTGTCCCCTTTCTAGACACAAGACTCATTCGCACCAACAACAACAATTTATTGGTAGACTGATACCAGAAACCTATGGCCTCAGGTCGGTTTCTCAATTTTTGGTCATACCATAAGCTAGGGATTAAAATCAATTTGGTAAAACAGATGAAAACAAGGGTAATCAGCATCTCAGATAATACTTTCCACATCTCAAATTTACATAAACTATCAAAACTGTTCATCAGTAATGGTTATCCGAAGTGTCTGATTAACAAGATCTTATTTAGTTCACCTTCCAATATTTTGCCGAACTCTGGTGATGCAGGTAATAGTCACACAACCCCTAATAATAACGGAGCTGATGTAATTCCCAATAATAGCATCAATCCAAACAATACAAGCACCAACCCAGACTCCAGACCTGGTTTTGCTGTCCTGCCCTATATCAAGGAACTAACCCCTAAGCTGATCAGATTGTGCAGTCCTTTGAACTTTCGAATTGCTTGCAAATCCGTCCTCACTATAAACCGCATTTTTTCAAAAATGAAAGACAAAGTCCCGCTGCTTAGCTTAACTAACACAGTCTACTCCATCAATTGCAACAACTGCAACCAAATATACATAGGTCAGACCTCCAGATCTCTTAAAGGAAGGATTACATCACACAAAAGTGATGCTAGGCTTCATCCTGAAAGATGCGCTCTAGCATCTCATGTTAACACAACAGGGCATTCTATGAATTACACAAGTATCAAAGTTCTTGATAAAGAAAAACACCTTTCCAAACGTTTATTCCTGGAAATGTCCCACATTTTCATGAATAACAACTGTTATCAACAAAAAGACAGATATTAAACAACTGAGTGTCATTTACTCATATTTGCTAAACTGCGAAAAATTAGAGAACTTACATATCTCCCCAAATTTCGACTTTTCACAACCATAAATATAATCTGTGTTTTGGCCGATTCCACCAACAAATTTCATTCCACTCAAAATCTAATAATTCTCTTCTCACGATTCATTAATAATTGTTAATTTAAAATTCCCATTAATTAAAATATAGTTTATTCAACTGCCTCTGGTCGGTTTAACAATTTGTTACATAACATTCTGAAAATCACATCATCTGAAGTGATTTGGCAACGTTTTGGCACACGCCCACAATTCGTTCCATCTTTCAACACAGACATTGACAACCTTCGGCCTTCTGTCAAAGGTTCATCTCACTCATTATTCCATGACCACCATTTTGTGCAATCATCAAGTGGCTTCACGACGTCATGCTCTAATGTTTTCTAAATAATTTTTAATCTGTCTTTAACTTGTCTTGTCATATTTTATATAATTTTAACCATTGTACCATGTATCCAGCTCTCACCATGTTACTGGACGTTTCCCTTATCCTATACGAAAACAACAATTAGCAACATCCTCACATACTAGTGTAAGTTGATTCAATTTAAATTCATTTTACACTTTTGTTGCTACTGTTATCATTGTAATTGCAACTCCTGATGATGATGGCAATGTCCATTGAAAGCTAGAGAGAATTAAAAAAAGTATAAAGAGTCCTCTTTGCTTAAATTTTGTCGAAGTACCCAACAAAATATATATATATATATATATAACTTGAGACGTGGTCATTGTCGTCTAGACCAGTTAGGTGAAAAATTAAAGCTTCCGCTTTTTGTTGGGTACTTCGACAAGATTTAAGCAAAGAGGACTCTTTATACTTTTTTTAATTCTCTCTAGCTTTCAATGGACTTTGCCATCATCATCAGGAGCTGCAATTACAATGATAACAGTAGCAACAAAGGTGTAAAATGAATTTAAATTGACTCAACTTACAGTAGTATGTGAGAATGTTGCTAATTGTTGTTTACGTATAAGATGAGGGAAACGTCCAGTAACATGGTGAGAGCTGAATAGGTTGCACAATAGTCAAAATTTATACAAAACATGACAAGAACAAGTTAAAACAGATTAAAAATTATTTTAAAAAATTAGAACATTACATCGTGAAACCACCTGATGATTGCACAAATTAGTGGTCATGGAATGATGAATTGATGAGTGACATGAAACCCTTTGACAGAAGGCCGAAGGATGTCAATGTCAGTATTGAAAGATGGAACGAATTGTGGGCGTGTGCCAAAAACGTTGCCAAATCACTTCAGATGAAGAGATTTTCAGAATTTTATGTTGGAATTTGTTAAACCGACCAGAGGCAGTTGAATAAACTATATTATTATTGATGGGAGTTTAAATTAACAATTATTAATAAATCGTGAGGAGAGAATTATTATATTTTGAGTGGAATGAAATTTACTGGTGGAAACGGCCAAAACACAGATTCTAATTATGGTTGTGAAGAGTTGAAATTTGGGGAGATATGTAAGTTCTCCAATTTTTCGCAGTTTAGCAAATATGAGTAAATGACACTCAGTTGTTTAACATCTGTCTTTTTGTTGATACAGTTGTTATTCATGAAAATGTGGGACATTTCCAGGAATAAACGTTTGGAAAGGTGTTTTTCTTTATCAAGAACTTTGATACTTGTGTAATTCATAGAATGCCCTGTTGTGTTAACATGAGATGCTAGAGCGCATCTTTCAGGATGAAGCCTAGCATCACTTTTGTGTGATGTAATCCTTCCTTTAAGAGATCTGGAGGTCTGACCTATGTATATTTGGTTGCAGTTGTTGCAATTGATGGAGTAGACTGTGTTGGTTAAGCCAAGCAGCGGGACTTTGTCTTTCATTTTTGAAAAAATGCAGTTTATAGTGAGGACGGATTTGCAAGCAATTCGAAAGTTCAAAGGACTGCACAATCTGATCAACTTAGGGGTCAGTTCCTTGATGTAGGGCAGGACAGCAAAACCAGGTCTGGAGTCCGGGTTGGTGCTAGTACTGTTAGGATTGATGTTATTATTGGGAATTACATCAGTTCCGTTATTAGGGGTTGTGCGACTATTACCTGCATCACCAGAGTTCGGCAAAATATTGGAAGGTGAACTAAAAATGATCTTGTTAATCAGACACTTCGGATAACCATTGTTGATGAACAGTTTTGATAGTTTACGTAAATTTGAGGTGTGGAAGGTATTATCTGAGATGCTGATTACCCTTGTTTTCATCTGTTTTACCAAATTGATTTTAATCCCTAGTTTATGGTATGACCTAAAATTGAGAAACCGACCTGAGGCCATAGGTTTCTGGTACCAGTCTACCAATAAACTGTTGTTGTTGGTGCGAATGAGTCTTGTGTCTAGAAAGGGGACAGACAGGTTCTCATCTTCTTTTTCAATGGTAACTTGGATGTAGGGGTCATAGCTGTTGAATTCTCTGACAATACCATCCAGACCTATGGAAGGGAGGCATAAAATAATGTCATCTACGTATTTTTTTATGAAGAAGAGGTTATAGGGTAGTGTCGGAATAACTGTATCAAGCAGATCATCCATGACATATTCCGCCAAAATTGGTGACAGAACAGATCCCATAGGACAACCATGTGTTTGAGAATATATTTTGTTGTTGAAAGAGAAATAATTGTTATGAAAAAGGAATGTTATAATGTTGGTGAAAGATTCTAAAGATATGTTGCAGTGTTGACTTATCTCATTCCAGTGTTTATTAATAGTTCTTGTACATGCATCCAGATAGATGTTGCTGAATAGCGACACCACATCAAGACTGGCGATAATATGATCGGTTGGTATTGTCAATCTATTGAACTGACGAGAGACCTCAAATGAGTCTTTGATGTAGTAATCATTGTCTGCATGTGCTGATTTTAGTGTTGTCGATATTAATGAAGACAAAGCCTGGGTGGCTGAACCTATTGATGCAACTATAGGTCTTACTGAGAGTACAGGTTTGTGAATTTTCGGAAGTGCATAAAATTTGGGAGGGACAGAGTTATAAGTAGTCAAAGTTCTTTTTTGTTCTTGGGTTATTTGTCCAGTGCTGAGGAGTTCCTTAACAATGTCATTACTTTTCTTTTCCACTTTAAGTGTGGGATCTTTATTCATTTCATGATATGATGGGTCATCATTGATGAGATTGTTGCAAAGATCTAAATAGTGTTGTTTAAGCATTATCACTGTAACATTGCCTTTGTCAGATCTTGTAACCATAAGTTCAGGATGTTGTTTTAGAAATGTTCTAGTTATGTTTAAAAGGTTGTGATAAAAGGAATGTTTTTTATTAAGATTGTTATTATGATAGTAGTTAGTGATGAGGTTAGTGGAACGAGTTGTGAAAATGTTTCTTTCAGTGTCATCACTTATGGAGGATGCTATTGTGTCTACATCCGCTAAGATTGATCTGATTGGAATGTCATTGTTAACAATCGGCTCTACACTGAACTTAGGCCCTAAGGAAAGAAATTTTAATATGTCATGAGGGATGTCATATCTCAGTAACGTTGACATCCCTCATGACATATTAAAATTTCTTTCCTTAGGGCCTAAGTTCAGTGTAGAGCCGATTGTTAACAATGACATTCCAATCAGATCAATCTTAGCGGATGTAGACACAATAGCATCCTCCATAAGTGATGACACTGAAAGAAACATTTTCACAACTCGTTCCACTAACCTCATCACTAACTACTATCATAATAACAATCTTAATAAAAAACATTCCTTTTATCACAACCTTTTAAACATAACTAGAACATTTCTAAAACAACATCCTGAACTTATGGTTACAAGATCTGACAAAGGCAATGTTACAGTGATAATGCTTAAACAACACTATTTAGATCTTTGCAACAATCTCATCAATGATGACCCATCATATCATGAAATGAATAAAGATCCCACACTTAAAGTGGAAAAGAAAAGTAATGACATTGTTAAGGAACTCCTCAGCACTGGACAAATAACCCAAGAACAAAAAAGAACTTTGACTACTTATAACTCTGTCCCTCCCAAATTTTATGCACTTCCGAAAATTCACAAACCTGTACTCTCAGTAAGACCTATAGTTGCATCAATAGGTTCAGCCACCCAGGCTTTGTCTTCATTAATATCGACAACACTAAAATCAGCACATGCAGACAATGATTACTACATCAAAGACTCATTTGAGGTCTCTCGTCAGTTCAATAGATTGACAATACCAACCGATCATATTATCGCCAGTCTTGATGTGGTGTCGCTATTCAGCAACATCTATCTGGATGCATGTACAAGAACTATTAATAAACACTGGAATGAGATAAGTCAACACTGCAACATATCTTTAGAATCTTTCACCAACATTATAACATTCCTTTTTCATAACAATTATTTCTCTTTCAACAACAAAATATATTCTCAAACACATGGTTGTCCTATGGGATCTGTTCTGTCACCAATTTTGGCGGAATATGTCATGGATGATCTGCTTGATACAGTTATTCCGACACTACCCTATAACCTCTTCTTCATAAAAAAATACGTAGATGACATTATTTTATGCCTCCCTTCCATAGGTCTGGATGGTATTGTCAGAGAATTCAACAGCTATGACCCCTACATCCAATTTACCATTGAAAAAGAAGATGAGAACCTGTCTGTCCCCTTTCTAGACACAAGACTCATTCGCACCAACAACAACAGTTTATTGGTAGACTGGTACCAGAAACCTATGGCCTCAGGTCGGTTTCTCAATTTTAGGTCATACCATAAACTAGGGATTAAAATCAATTTGGTAAAACAGATGAAAACAAGGGTAATCAGCATCTCAGATAATACCTTCCACACCTCAAATTTACGTAAACTATCAAAACTGTTCATCAACAATGGTTATCCGAAGTGTCTGATTAACAAGATCATTTTTAGTTCACCTTCCAATATTTTGCCGAACTCTGGTGATGCAGGTAATAGTCGCACAACCCCTAATAACGGAACTGATGTAATTCCCAATAATAACATCAATCCTAACAGTACTAGCACCAACCCGGACTCCAGACCTGGTTTTGCTGTCCTGCCCTACATCAAGGAACTGACCCCTAAGTTGATCAGATTGTGCAGTCCTTTGAACTTTCGAATTGCTTGCAAATCCGTCCTCACTATAAACTGCATTTTTTCAAAAATGAAAGACAAAGTCCCGCTGCTTGGCCTTAACCAACACAGTCTACTCCATCAATTGCAACAACTGCAACCAAATATACATAGGTCAGACCTCCAGATCTCTTAAAGGAAGGATTACATCACACAAAAGTGATGCTAGGCTTCATCCTGAAAGATGCGCTCTAGCATCTCATGTTAACACAACAGGGCATTCTATGAATTACACAAGTATCAAAGTTCTTGATAAAGAAAAACACCTTTCCAAACGTTTATTCCTGGAAATGTCCCACATTTTCATGAATAACAACTGTATCAACAAAAAGACAGATGTTAAACAACTGAGTGTCATTTACTCATATTTGCTAAACTGCGAAAAATTGGAGAACTTACATATCTCCCCAAATTTCAACTCTTCACAACCATAATTAGAATCTGTGTTTTGGCCGTTTCCACCAGTAAATTTCATTCCACTCAAAATATAATAATTCTCTCCTCACGATTTATTAATAATTGTTAATTTAAACTCCCATCAATAATAATATAGTTTATTCAACTGCCTCTGGTCGGTTTAACAAATTCCAACATAAAATTCTGAAAATCTCTTCATCTGAAGTGATTTGGCAACGTTTTTGGCACACGCCCACAATTCGTTCCATCTTTCAATACTGACATTGACATCCTTCGGCCTTCTGTCAAAGGGTTTCATGTCACTCATCAATTCATCATTCCATGACCACTAATTTGTGCAATCATCAGGTGGTTTCACGATGTAATGTTCTAATTTTTTAAAATAATTTTTAATCTGTTTTAACTTGTTCTTGTCATGTTTTGTATAAATTTTGACTATTGTGCAACCTATTCAGCTCTCACCATGTTACTGGACGTTTCCCTCATCTTATACGTAAACAACAATTAGCAACATTCTCACATACTACTGTAAGTTGAGTCAATTTAAATTCATTTTACACCTTTGTTGCTACTGTTATCATTGTAATTGCAGCTCCTGATGATGATGGCAAAGTCCATTGAAAGCTAGAGAGAATTAAAAAAAGTATAAAGAGTCCTCTTTGCTTAAATCTTGTCGAAGTACCCAACAAAAAGCGGAAGCTTTAATTTTTCACCTATATATATATATATATATATATATGTGTGTGTGTGTGTGTGTGTGTGTGTGTAGGTGTGCGTGTGTATGTTCTTGGAATAAGCTCATAATATCTTCATTGGCCATGCTTATACGATGGGTAACCAATCACTTAGATAGCAAGAGATAATCATAGTGCGTAATGCTGTACTTTGCATATTTACATTGGGTGTTATGCGTAGCTATACACCATATAAGCGCTAGGCTACCTAGGGTGTAAACATGACTGGTGAAGGTCTAACACTGACTAAAAGGATAAAACCTCTCAGGAAAACAAAAAGGCGGTTCGAATTCAAAAATGTGTTTACTTTACTAACAAACTTAAAATTTAAATCAAGGGCGGTGATAGAACATAACTGTCCCACAAAAAAAAAGGATTTGTGAAATCTTTCTGCTGTAAACAATATTCATTGAATGAACGGGTAGGATAGCAGCGGTAATACAGTGGAAAATAAAAGAGCTAGGCACAAAATGGTCTTATTCTTGTTAAATAGATTACATCATCAATATAATATACGATATATTTTCGTGCAATTTGCTAATCACAAACTCGATATGCATCCACAAATTAATTAGCAGTTTTCTGTGACAGTTTCTGGAATTCTACTCTAGTCTATCTTACAACTGCAAATGATGAAATAGTAATCACATAACATCAGTAAATTCTCTATGACTGATCGTACCTCTATAAGTACATAACTTATAAGACTAAATTCATGATTTTGATACTGAGACCTAATACTTTTTTGCTATTGACCATGGTTCGCGTAATAAATATGAAAGCAACTGACACCAAGGTGACTGAATCGTCAGATGTCATTAAACACCTGTGTTATAGCTTGCAAGTTGGCCAAATGCTAACCAACATGATCGCCCAACATCTGGAGGCAGCATTGTTATATATGAGAATATTAGTATAGAGTAAGTGTAGTTAAGCAGAGGAATTCCTCAGGTAGCTCTCCTCACTTCCTCCTCCATTGTATCAAATACGGTGTTATGTAGTCGAAAATAGAAGTCTCATGGAAATACAAAGATTTTGCGCTTCCTTTGAAACTGCGAAATCACTTTTTGCATCTAAACTGGTTGATATGTCTCCATGAAAGACTGAATAACTGAGAGACATTTCGAACAGATGGGACAGTTATGCCTAATAAAAGTCCTATTTGGGTTCTACAACGAAGTACCCCAAAACCGCACGGGTATCATATACGTATAAAAAACTTACAACACGCCAAAAAAAAACCTATAGGATGTCAACTTGCAGACTAGGTAGTTTTTAGGGTCGTTGTATATATGGAGGAATCAGTCAACTAAACTACGCATTATTGGTTGCATAGTTTTGTCAGGCTGAGTGATCCGTGTCTGTAGTTTCTATCTCTGAGAAGAAAGTTGGTTGAATAGCAAGATCGCACCTGGATGATTATGTGTATTGGTCTGCATGTGTATAAAATCAGTGATATTTGCTGTGTGAGAAAATCATTACCGAATATGCCGAATATGACAGGTTATTTATATGTTGTGCTGTCTGAAGGGAGGTTATGTTCAAAGTTATAAATTACGAACAACTGAGGAGAATTACGGGAAATCACCGCGCTCGCGCTGTGTGTAATTACCGTTAGCATGTATATGGCTTGTAATTCGACAGTTTACAGTGAATATAATTATTTTTTATCTCTCTCATTTTAGAAATTCAGCAAATGTGTATATGTAACTTCCAGAATGGATAATAAAAAGTGGATGCGCAACTAATTTCTAGCTTTGAATCTCAACTAAGTGTATTTGAGACAAGAATCCAATGTAATTATCATCAACATATACAACATACAGCTTAGACCTCCAGTAATGCCATCTCAGAAGAAGATTTTACATCACATCAGAGCCAAAGATTGATAACACGCCTCATGACGTTTAGGCAACACGTACAACTAAGTGCTAAGTTAATATATTGTAGAAAAACCTACATAATGTCAAAAAAAACACCATTATGTCAAAACAAGTCGGCATAATGTCACTTTTCAAGATACGTGATACCAGTGCCGTTCTAATCTGCGCAATAAGATCTTGTTATTTCACAGCCGAATTGCGACTGACTAGTGGCAGTGGAGAACGGTCAAAGTCAAGGGTTCAATTCTTGTAACGAGAAAGTGAATAACTTTTATTGCATTTTGGCGAACTGTATTCCTGAATACCCATAAAAGAGGTGCTTCTCCAGGTATCCTCGTATAATGAATGATTAAGGGCTTTCATATGCGGCTCTTACAAATTACTAAAGATTCCGATGAAAACGGTTTTTATTGGAATTTGAATGATTGATGGAGCTATAAAAATTCCTATAAAGTAGATTAACGATGCACATAGCAGATAAATAGTAGCGAGCGCTCGAGGACACGTGTGTTTATGGTTAAATGAAGGCGATGCTCTCTGGAAATCCAAATACTATACACTAGGCGAAAGCCCCGCTAAGTTTCAACCCTCCTTTTTACCATCCTCGGGATTCAAATCTTTTATTTATATACCTCAGATGGCTAAAAAAAATATTTCGACCTGCTGTCTCAATCCATTGCGCCTAATAGTCTGTAGGAAGAATAAAGGTGACACGCCACATTATGAATAGTTTCGCCAGTCGCGGTGCTACCGACCTCTTCGTAAGGCAGCACGAAGCCACAGCTTCCTGACAGGTCTGAACAACAATGGTCGCTTCTAGGTCACTAAGGGGAGCAATAGGTACTCACTATGCTACCAGTATTGACGTTATACGCAAAAGTTGCATAAGCTAAATACAGGCTGAATAGGATCTGTTTGCTTTCCATCTTGCACATCACACTAGTGGGTTTTCCAATAGACCCATATTTTCTTGTCTGCCATCCACCATCTGGCTCCAAATGACTAGGACTAGACCTATACGATTGTAAAAAATGTTGTACGTGATTGGTTGAGAGACGCAATTCAAATAGATTCGGTCTAATATTCTGCCCAACGCTTTCATTAGCAATGTGCAAAAAGCAGCAAGGTAAAAATTACGAATTTGCTGCCTGTCTTGAGATAGGTATATCGCCACACCATTCTTTATAAATAAAGAAAATGTTGTTGTGTTTCCTCCTTCCTTTTTTTTAATTATTAAGGAAATTAATACAACACGGTAAATGAATTCAAATGGTGAGTCAATGCAAAAAAGCTGTCTAGTGGCATGCAAATTTAGGTCCTAGCTCAATAAAGCTTATAGCAGGGGAGGGGGGTTAAGAGCGCCAGTGACTCAAGACGGATTAAGCCACAAACCCCGAGATGTTAGTCGGAACTTGTTTTGCCTGACCACCCACACAACAGAAAAGAATCCAATAGCAATAACGTAGACTAATTAAGTGTACAGAGAGCCAAATAAAACGTAAGAGATTTAGAACAATCACAGAATATTAACCAATTAAATAACATATATTTGTATATTCCACCACTGAAGTGCAAGTTAATAAAAGATATTATTTAAAATCTGCCGGACAATAAGATTACTAAACCATGATAATTAACCCTGCAAAATGTTAACCGTGGTATACGAACCCAGCTAGGCCAAACTGGCCAGGTTCGCAGGTCCGCGACCGCGGAGGGCCCCGGCCCGAGAGGGCCCTCCACACATAATGTACAAAATAAAGTATTTGTCTTGTGAGAAGTTATTTTGTCTTCTCGGTAATGTTTTGTTTACGTTTTCAAAAGTAGAAAACGTCCAGCAACTCCAAAAAGAAAACATATTGTTCATGACAAGTTGTACAGTTTGCAAAAATCAGGAGCAAGGAGGTGGTGGAGCAAACATAAGGCTCTTTCATCAATAATTGTTGATAAAGAATTCTGAATCAGTGAAGACAATGTAAATTCAGCTGAATTCTTTAATTTTATTCGTGTTTTTAAAGAACTTAAAATTCCGAAAGGCATTCCGATTGTTTCCCTATAATGTCTTCTCATGTTTAATAATTTTTAACATGTTCAGGTGTATTGATATTTTTAACATGTAACGAAGGTATCTGTCGTTATCAACAAGCCCAATGCCTTAGTCCTTTTGTTTCTATATTTATAACAAGTTCTTTTTGAAACACCTTGTGGCTGCAACCTCAACGACGAAATCCTGATGAAGGCTCCATAGAGAATGCCGAAGGCTTCGTTTTATCGTCAAAAGAGTCAACTTAAGCCTAAAAATTTGCCAAATTCCCAATTAACTATATATATATTGATATTTTAGATTGTGCGAGGATGAGTATTGAAGAAAGATTTTGCTCAAACAAATACGTTTTACAAGATTGCTTTTATTTGGACCCCAAAAATTTCACTCGAAACATTTCCGACAGAAGCCCTGTAAAGTACAATTGAAAGAGGTCGGCTGTTGACAGAGCGACACTTTGCACAACAATACAACATCATCATAGCGGCAGAGTCCACTGAGCACTATGTCAGCAGATGGTGTAGTGACGAAGAAGACGATTTGGACAAATCCCAAGGAGCGGAAGATATGCTGACATCTACTAGTCTGAAAATAGAAAATGTTTCCAGTATTTGACACGTGCTTTTTCTGTTCTGTTCGAACTTACTCAATCTGGACTGTTTACCAACCTGTATATTGCATATAAATTTATTCTTGCTATACCTTGTACCCAAGTCACATGTGAACGAGTTTGGTTGTCTTTAGGGCTAGACCCTATGTCCAGTCTGATTTGGACAAAAGTGGAATAATAGATGAAGTAGCTTTAACAAGTGAGTTGCTTACAAATGAGCTGTTACTTTAGGGCTAGTGGAGTAAGATGTCGAATCATATCAGTTAAGTTAAGCCCCTTCTATTCTAGTATAACAACATTGTAAACCGTTACACAGGATTTTTAAAAAAATGTTAGAATTCTCTAATCCCTATAATCCGTGTCTCATTATTTTTATTACACAAAAAATTTTGTCATAATTCATTATACTTTGGTGGGAATAAAATGCTGAACTTTGTTTTGAACTCCGTTGTAATTATTGGCAGTTCTACAGCATGTGTTTTGCAGTCTTGTGGTATCCTAAAAATACTGTGAATTTCTTATTTTAATAAATAATATAGTCAACAAAAGTCGAAAATCATAATATTCGTATAAAAACCTAGCTGAGTTTCTTCTTCTCTATAAGTGCAAAAATAGCGAAAGAACGCCTTTTCAAGCTCCTAATTTTCAAAATTTTCCACGCCCTCTAGACCCCCCGGTAGAGGGCCCCTTTGCAGGTTTTAGCTGAGGGCCCCAAATGGTCCCAGTCCGGGCCTGTTACGAAGGCTTTACAAATATTTTAACGCCCAAACCTAAGCTTATCTGGTTAGCTGTCTTCTTCCAGTCACGGCTCTAGGCGCAGCCCAGATGACCTCAGCTGACAAAAGTTCAGGTTTTTTGGTTAAAACCAGTGGCCAGTACCGTGCAGGTAAAAAAATCCTAGATAGAGGAAGACTACTCAAAAATCTACTCTCTATTCTCTTTATGAGAAAAAACTACCTACTCATTAAAACACTCGAACTTGAAAAACCATGCACATTTTTATAAAATTATAAAGGGACGGCAAAAAAATGTATTAAAGTAATATATCCTCAAAAAGTTATCCATTGTTCTAAAAAGTTCGGGCAGCTCAAAAATTAAAATCAAGATGACGGTAATGGCTTAATAGAGGGTACCAAAGTAGGCACTGTCTCATATTTGAACACGAAAAATGCCAGACAAAATGGACACTCTAAGAATTTTAGTCAATAATAATCAATATATGAATGTTTATAAAGAAGCTAATTAAACTGATATTTTACCTGTTTACATGAGAGTTTCCTTTCTCAAGAAATCGGCCACAACCGGCTACAAAACAACTTCTATAAAGCTGGAGGAGGACGGCTGCTGGTTTTCCTCAATGCCTTCCCACTAAAAGGAAGCAGGTATTGAGCAAACTTCGTTTGGACATGCGTTAAAGCACTTGGTCAGTATAAAAAAATAACTTACCGCTGAAGAGGTTAAGGTTCGATAAAAATGGAGAGAGTAGCATCCAAACAAGAACCGAAACAAACAACTAAGGTAAGGTAGGTACAAAAAAGGGTACTACTCCACAAACTGGTGATTGGAGTCCAATATCCCAAAATTTGGAAACCAAACGAAGGACCGATACACCTTAACCAAGGTTTCAGCAGGATATAACCGACAGTCAGTTGACTATCAATCAATGTCAAAAGTACTGGTTAGCTATGGGCGGACCCTAGAAACCAACTTTACGAGGGACCAACGATATTTTATGAGGAAATTTCTGGGATAGTCGTTAATAAAATATTATAAAATTAGTGTCCAAAAGGTTTTAACACAATACTCAGTCGCTAAAAAAAAGGATATATACGTAGTGTGTGTGAAATTATACTTTCAGGACTAGATAGTTTCGAGCTCAATAGTTCCATAAATTATGAAATTTTCCAAAAGAAAATCATTGAAAAGTGTTTGACCTAGAAATCAATACTCTATCATTAATAAAGAAATTCAAATTCACGGGAAAGTGATCAAAATAGAAAAAAAAAGGTTATACGATTTTGGCATGTTGCATATGTAGCAGAAGACAATGACTTTTAGGTGTTCTTAACCCGATATTAGACATGTATTAGGAGAAAGGTGCTTGGAGAAATTTTGTATTCAGAATATAAATATCAAGGCATATTACAGGAGAATATATCAGAGACTTGTAATCTGGAGTTTTTCAAGTGCATTTTTCGGTTCACTTACCTCCTTTCCAACATGCACAAAGTTTCTGAAGTCTCTGAAATTATTCCATTCCATTTGGTGGAAAAGATAGACCGGAAAAAATCTCCTTTCCAAAATAGAGTGTATCCAAAATGTTCACACAAATTGATTTACCTTTCAAATCCTGAAAACGACTATGCTGATATTAATAAGCATTTTTTAATGACTAATGTTCCTCAACTGGTGCTTGTTAGAAGCTTTCTAGAGGACGCTATTAGTTTTTGGATTAATACTAAGATATTTTGGAAACATTTCAATTACCCCACTGGTCTTTTAAGAATTTGAGGCGCTTATTTGATACAACAATTTAAAATACGCTTTCTGTATCTCTTGCACTACCTTCTAACTTATGTTTGTCCATCATGGATTCCTGAACAGAATAAAACTCATCAAATTGAAAAGCATTTTTATTTTTTTATCTTGATTTACTACGTCTTTAAAAACAGTATAAATTAACTTTTTAAGATTTCACTATAGAATATTTAACCAATGTTCTCTCCTCGCTCTGACGCATGTCGGTATTCTCGATGCCCTGGAATATCTCTATATATGAAAATGTTACGTGTTACTCTTGTCCTATTATTTTTAATATCCGTATTTTCGTTCGTCCCTTAACCGAAACTTTCCAAATCCGGTTCTCCCTTGGGTATCCATATATTAAATATCAGTCTCTTTTTCTATTTTCAGCATCCTATTCGCAGATATATGCGGGTTCACAACCCTTTCCGACCAATGCACGGCGGAAGAGCTCGTCCGGATACTCAATGAATTATTCGCTAGGTGAGTGATTACAATCAATTTTGAGAGATAAGAGATATAGGCCAGGAATTTTACTGTAGATTAGGTTATGTTCGTAGGACTTTTATCCGAATCGACATAAGTTTATAGAAGATGTTTTATTGGGAGATGGAAATATTTTAACCATCGATTATGCACCACGATACTGTACTAAAGAAGTCTTCGGAAGGAGCAATAAAGACAACAACGGTTTTTTCTTTCAAAGTCCATTAGTGACAATTTGAATTTTCCCCCAACACTCACGATGTGACAGTATTTTTCAGCTTCTGCAAAACTATTGCGGTGAGAAAAACGGAGAACGCTATTTGATTAAGATCAATGATTGAGAATTTCGGTACGAATTTCTGAACACTTGATGTGTATTATTTCCAATTGCTGCCATCAGATCAGTAAGTTGCCAGTCTCATTTAACAATTTCAACACAAAGTTTAATTAGTATTTCGAGCTTCGTAATCAAAATAAATAATGCATTCATATGGAATTCCACATATGCCTTAATTTCAAGAAGAAAATATACAATAAGGACCTGCAAGTAGATTTCCTATTGATTAATAGATTGTCAATTTTATTTGGAAGTAACAAAACTAATGGATCCTGCTTATTTTCTTTTGTGCTTCAAAATTAATAGAAGCAGCATAGCTATAAAATATTTAACCTGTCCAAGTAGTGGAAATCAAATTCAAAGATTTAAATAGGTTGTTACCGGATAGTATTGGCTTGTAAATTCGGACCTAGATTCGATTTAACTTGCATGCAAGTTGGCTATACATTCACGAGATCATTAAGAAATAGATGCTTAAATGTGCTGAACCTATCATAAGAGGCTAAAGACCACCAACCTAAAACAGTGGCCCACATTCACAATTAGAATATGTCAACCTCCAAACTAAACCCCCTACATCACGATGATGAGCATCTTGCCTTCTCTGCCAGCATGAAAATTGCTATGGTAAAAAAATTGCTTCTAAGAGAAAACGAATTTGAATAATTTTTCCATATGCGTGAAGGTCAAAAATATCATCTGAGGAATTTGCTAAAGTATCCTGTTTATATAAATCGGTTTTACGAAAGAATGAAACTACTTTTATTGTTTGATTTTGCAAAATGTAAAGCATTGTACCCAAGTCTTACTTTCGGTATTTAAGTCAAAATCCAAATATTCCCAAGTTCAGAATTTCGATTGCAACCCCTTCAGTCAGTCCTAGGATTATCCGAAACAACCATAGTCCGATACAAAGGAAACTAATGGCAATTCGGGAACAAATAATCGAATATTAACTACTATACAAATGCATTATATTTAACGGACTATATTAAAGTATGTCGATCGCTCTTTAGGATTGGAAGAAACATAATTGAGGTCTGAAGCTCAAGAGTATTTTGGAACTTAGTTGTGCCAGCTGTCACTCTGTCAATTCACTAGAAAGAAAGCTATGTAGGGTACTGTATAACCGAAATGAAATGTCTTCGATTTTCAGGTTCGATAAGTTAGCAGCAGAACATCACTGCCTCCGCATCAAGCTTTTGGGTGACTGCTACTATTGCGTCTCCGGTTTACCAGAAGCTAGGCCAGACCATGCTCATTGCGCTGTAGAGATGGGACTAGATATGATAGACGCCATTGCGTGAGTTTAGTAATCAAAAGATAATATTCATGTTGACGTCTTTTCAAATGCGACCACTAACAAAACTTTGAAATACAGCTCACAAGCGAAACTTGTTATGACATACATATCTCCAAACTCAGTAAGAACAAAATTATTGAGGTCTGACATTACAGGTTATATGTAATAGGTATCTTAGACAAGACTACAATACATAAAGAATGTTTCAGAAAGACGTGCCAATATTTTTTGGTTAGACGGTACATCCAAAAATAACAAAAAAAGTTTCTATAAATATGGATCCAAAGATACTCCCCTACTGAGATACAGGATGATGGTGTTTTATTTAAGAAATTGCAAAAACATGTCTACGGAGCGGATAAAGTAACTGAGTTAAGATTTTTGGCGTGAGGTGAGTAGATCATAAGAAATAAACACACAGAGTTTTCCGGTCCAAACTAAAGCAGGGACGTAGAAACTGGGGTACCTGGGCATCTAGTAGGAAATATTTTCTACGCCACTGGCCTTTTCGGAAAAAAGAAGTGCATTTTATAAAAAAAAATAGATTTGAATATTTGGTGTAAGATCCTAAAATATCTTTATGAAAAGGTTTAGCCTCCCCTATTCTGAAAACACCGTGAAGCTTGATATTGGAAACACTATATGACATGTCAAGAAAGCTATGGCACAACAATACAACATTAATTCAGTAGCGTAGAAGCTTGCTATTCATTAAACCTTCCCCGTGAATGCCAGTGGTTTTGTCGGCATATTCATTTTTTTTTATAGATAAAGAAACTTCAAAACAATAAAACGTTTATTCCAAAAATTAATAAACAATGAATTAAACACGACAACAATAAATATTACATATGATACAACTTATGACGTCTTTTCTAAATTCATGGGGGCATCACATTGGGAACAAAAAATAATCTGAATAAATGCTATAACGTCCGACCTAAAGTAGCTGTTGAAAATTATCACTTCTGGATTCAACACACGCCCGGACGGGTATCACGTATCTTGAAAGGTGACATTATGCCGATTTTTTTGACATTATGCTGTTTTTCTTTTGACATTATGTAGGTTTTTCTACAAGATATTAACTTATCACTTAGTTGTACGTGTTGCCTAAACGGCTTGTAATCAATCTTTGGCTCTGATGTGATGTAAAATCTGCTTCTGAGATGGCATTACTGGAGGTCTAAGCTGTAAGTTGTATGTGTTGATGATAATTACATTGGGTTCTTGCCTCAAATACACTTAATTGAGATTCAAAGCTAGAAATTAGTTGCGAATCCACTTTTTCTTATCCATTCTGGATATTACATATACAAATTTGCTGAATTTAAAAAATGAGAGAGATAAGAAATTATTATATTTACTGTACACCGTCGAATTACAAGCCATATACATGCTAACAGTAATTACACACAATGCGGGCGAGGTGATGACTTCCCGTAATTCTCCTCAGTATTTCGTAATTCATAACTTTGAACATAACCTCTCTTCAGAAAGCACAACATAAAAATAACCCGTCGGGTACAGCCAATAGATATACTTCATTGGCAGCATATTCAGTAATGATTTTCTCACACAGCAAATATCACTGATTTTATACACATGCAGACCAATACACATAATCATCTAGATGCGATCTTGCTATTCAACCAACTTTCTTCTCAGAGATACAAACTACACACAAGGACCATTTGGCCTCACAAAACATATGCAACCAATAATGCGTGTAGTTTAGTTGAGTGATTCCTCGTTAGATGGAGGTTCACAACGATCCTAATGAGCAAACGTGGAATGACTGTTTGCGCCCTAAAAACTATCTAGCTTGCAAGATGACATCTTATAGGTTTTTCTTGACGTTTTATAGGTTCCTTACATGATACCCATGCCGTGCTCTACGCCACAAAGGCTTTCCGACTCTTTGGAAAATACCTGGCATAGTACGAACAGTGTAGAAAGCCTTCTATATATACAGCGTCCTCATAATCCGCGTCTGAGGTTGCTAACGATTTGTGATATTTTCTGCTACGAAAAACGAATGTCTCAGAACTAAAATAATAGAGATTTACCTCAAATTGATCAGTTCCACAATTACTACTTGTGATTTTAGACAAACAGAAGAATCTAACTTGGGTAATACCAGGAGAACTACACCATGAAAACCAGTGGCATGCATAGGCAAGGTTTAATGAATGGTAACGCTACTGATTGAGAGTAAAACACGCACAATTAATGTTGTAATGAGGTGCCAAAGCACCCTTCACATGCCATATAGTGTTTCCAATATTAGGCTTTACGGTGTTTCCTATTTCACCAGTTTCTACGCCCCTGGTTTAGTGTAGGCCGAAAGTCTAAAACTTAACTCGGTATCTTTATCCGCTACGTAGATATATTTTTTTAAATTTTATAAATAAAGCTTCATCACCCTGTATCTCGGCAGGCGCGCATCTTTGGACCCATATTTATAGGAACTTTTTTTGTTATTTTTGGATGTACTTTCTACCCTAGTAGTATTGACATGTCTTTCTAAAACACCGTAAAAACCCTTTTGTGGTAATATTTTCCAATCTGGCGGTGCGAGTGACAGATATAAGAAGAACAAAGTGAGAATTTCGAAATCTATTGATATGCCAATTCCTAAAACTTTCGCAAAACTTTATTGGTAAACCACCTTTTTGTGAGATATAATGACTAATTCATCTATAATCTTGAATTCAATTCTTGGTTGATAGTCTCACTCAATAAATATGTATAGCAAAATAGAGCTGCATTGCCTCATAGTTTTCAGTTGTTTGTTTGGCACGATTTTTCGAAATGAAATCCACCTTGTATTAAAAAAATGGGAACTATCCGTGGGGTGACCATTCGTTATGATTAGCTTTCCTAATACAAGCGGATACTATCCACCACAGAGAAACGTATCATTAAACGCTGAGTATGAGGTTAATGATAACACCACGTCTGTAAGAAGACAGAGCTGGGTGACAAATAATGTTTTGATATGCCTTAAGTGCTGTGTAGAACGTCTCAAATTTTCATATTGCACCTAGTTATATCTCTCTATTAAAAAACGACACCAATACTATTTGCGGATGACACCAAATAAGTTCTAGAAAATGATCTTAGAGGTCATTTGGAGGTCAAGTATGTAAAATCAAATAACAATCACCATTTTGCACAGCAGTTTCGTGCAGATATTGAGATTCTACAGTAAATTTTATACTGCTGTCAAATGACTTCCAGGTCATACTTGAAGTGAAAGAATAATTGCTTTTCTGATACTCTGACTTTCTTTAGAACTGCTTGTTAGTATATAGGCGTGTCCTTTAATTCACCGGTTGAGTCACGGGTGCAACCAGTTAGCCAATTTTACCTCCTTTAATTTCCGTCTGAACGACCGGTTGTACACCAAACTTGTCTATATAACGAAACAGACGCATTTACTGGCAGCTCAGCTTTTTTTTTTGAAAAACGCTCAGACCCATCGATTTTGTTTTCGAGGGGGACACAAGTTTGGCAAAAAATTACGTTAGCACGTGCAGCCCCATAAGCGGGGGTGACACCACCCCCAAAATCTTAAATGGAAAGGGGGGTCGAGTGATACCTTATTTCAAAGGTCTTTTAATTCCCTTTATAATGATATAAAATTAATGTACGTCAGTTCAGTAGTTTTGAAGATTTATTGATTTAAAGCTTAAATAAAACTAATACATCATCATTAGTGGAGATCAATACATTTGGCAGCAAAGTCATTTAAAAATGAAGAATGAACTGAGCCGTTAGGCAAGTAAATGTTGAAAATGGCCACCATGACTCTCCATGCAATAATAAAGATTTTGGTCAAAACGTTGCCGCACATTTTGCAATATTTGAGGAGTAATTTGAAGGCACTCATTCACAATTCTTTGTCGCAGGTCTTCTAATGATGTTGGCTGAGTAGCATTGATTTTGCTTTTTAAATGACCCCACATAAAGAAATCCAAAGGTGATAAATCTGGCGATCTTGGGGGCCATTCAATGGCACCTCTTCTACCAATCCATCGATCTGGAAACGTCTGATCTAAATATTGTCGAACACGTAATGCGTAATGTGGTGGGGCACCATCCTGTTGGAACTTCAACCTATTCGCAATGTACCGCCGATCATTCCGATTTTCAATTATGGCTGTTAATGCAGGATCTATGACGTCTTCCAGTAATTCCAAATACATTTCACCGGTCAAATTTCCAGGTATGAAAAAAGGACCAACTACATGATCGCCAAAAATACCAGCCCAAACACTTAATTTTTGTGGCTGCTGTGTATGAACCTCATGATAAATTCTGGTATTAGAATCGGACCAATATCGGCAGTTATGAAGATTTACTACGCCATTTAAGAAAAGGAACATTCATCGGTAAAGCAAGTGTTGAATATAAAATGTTCATCGTTTGTAACTCGTTTACTCATATCTTCACAAAATTGTAATCGCCGATCAAAATCGTCTTCATTAAGCTCTTGTATCAGGTGAATTTTATACGGATGAAAACTATGGGCCTTTAGAATCCGTTGGACAGTACGTCGACTAACACCACACACAGTCTCCGATTTGCGGGTACTTAACGTAGGATCTACATAAGCTTGCCCTAAAACCCCCACTTCTATTGCTTCGTTCCTTATGGGATTTTCAATGTTGCGTTTTTTATTGGCGACTGACCCAGTTTCCCGAAATCTAGCTACAAATTTTAAAACATATTTATGATGCACGTTACTGTTCTCATGTCGCTCATTAAATATTTCTGCTGTTCTATTAGCGCACTAATTATTTCCGAAAAATATTTCGATAATTTCAACTCTTTCTGCTGTGGAATATACCATGGTTAGTTTATGTAATAAAGCATTACAAGTTATTTTATTTAGCAACAACGTTTGGTCAAATCATTCGCAAACTATCTACTAAATTCCTATTTAAAATAAGTACGAGATATTTCCTTATCTTCCTTCAAGAAATAACTTTTTTGCCACAAAAAAAACGCTCCAATAGCTATTTTTAACAACAAAATGCTAAACAAACCATGGGCGTAGTGAAGAAAAGCATTTACTTATTAAGTAAATTCTTTCAGTCAAATTTCTTCTGAAATTAGTACAAACTAATCTGATTTACCTATTAAAGTATACTTTAAGCTTTAAATCAATAAATCTTCAAAAGTACTGAACTGAAGTACATTAATTTTATATCATTATAAAAGGAACTGATAGACCTTCAAAATAAGGTACCACTTGACCCCCATTTCTATTTAAGATTTTAAGGTTGGTGTCACCCCCGCCCAGGGGGCTGCACGTGTTAACGTGATTTTTTATCAGACTTGTGTCCCCCTCGAAAACAAAATTGACGGGTCTGAGCGTTTCTCAAAAAAAAAGAGCTGCCAGTAAATGCGTCTGTTTCGTTTTCGATGCGCCACCCTGTATATATCGCTATTTTTGAGAATATACTATTTGTTTCTGAACATGTCTGTTGCTATTTTTCAATCAGATCTACTGGATATGTTCCCAAATGATGTGTCGCTGGAAACAAGCTATGAGTGAAAATTTTGTGCAGTTAATGTAGCTACAGCAATCGGTTAGTCTCTTGTTTGAAAAATTACAGTAGCAGTTTCTGCGCAAAGTAAACAAAATTTGTCCAACTTTGTAGCAAAGTCCTTAAATCATTATGCTCTTATTCACCCGACCCTTCCGATTATAATTCGCCACATAGATCTCTTCTACATGTTTAGAAGATTATCCACAATTATAAAGAGATTGAGATTGGGTCATGGTTGCTTTCCTGCTCATCTTCATCGAATAGGTGTAATAGAGTCTCTAAATTGTGCTTGTGATGAATCTTCTATAGCCGATCTAAATCACATCCAACCAGGTCAACGCTCCGATGATTAACCTTGGCTTCCAACTACCTTTAACTTTCATGACCATTTTATCCTTTCCGGATTTAAAAATTTATTTAGCACTAATTGAATTCCTTGAAAAGGCAAATATTACCTTATAAACCTTGCCTGGAATTCGTAACTGTTCAGTATATCCCCAGTTTTTCTTTCTCACTGTCTCTAACAACGATCCAATAATTACATGATCAAACGAACTTACCTATTAATGATACTGGATCTTAATTATGTGAAGTTCTCGTCGAAGTAAATAGAAGATATAATGTAGTACCATTGTATCTCGCTAAACCAACGAGTTCAGGGCGCGCACGCAGCGAAAGAAAGCGGCTCACCGCACCTGCCCCCATCACCGGCCTCTGGCCAACAAACTCTCATTTTCTTCAAAGCCAAATTGTTGCAACATTTGGATGAAACAGAGGGGAGGAGGGAGCTATTTACTTCGACGAGGACTTCACATAATTAAGATAGAAGATCACTTACAGGTAAGTTCGTTTGATAGGTTGTACACAACTACACAGATTGTGCACAAAGTACGTGTCAATTAAATGCACGTTTCCATTGTGTAACAGCTCAAGTCAGGGCTTTTAACAACATGTAATACCACGTATATAGGTTCAAAAATTACCATCCGTTACATGGTAACAAGCTAATAACGTAATAACACAGTTATGTTTAAGGTGTGGAGACTTGGTTCACCTCAAATGCCGCTTGAGCAAAGCTGTTGTTTGACATAAGAGATTTGTGACGTGTCTCAGAAAACGCACTCCATCCCGCCGCGAGCCTGAGACTACTATATTCTATCCGGCGCAGAGGTAGACGCATTTCATGTACTGAGGGCTGTCAATTGTGACACATCTAAAAAACTCTCTGCAAAAACCGACTTCATCCATCTGGGAGCAGAGGCACCATAATAAAGTTACCTTACCGTGACAAATAAATACGTAAGATTTTTCTCTTTACACAATTATCGTAGCTCTCTCGCAACGTGGTCCATACGTGGAAGCTAAAAGCTCCCAATTCTTTTGATGTCGGATATAGTTGTCGCATTATCAATGGAGTATAATATTCGACAGCCCTTAAGTCGGGAGCAAAGCACTCACCACCGAAGAAAACTGTCAGTAGTTCTAGATGATTAGCATACGGGATCTTCTTCTCGGGTGACCAAAAATCATGAGACTTTTTCCCTGACCAGCGAATCCCAGTCCAAGAAATTATACATCTAAAAATTGGATAATTCAATAGCTTTGAACGCATCTGTCAGTTTCTTTGAGCACCAGTCGAGGAAGACCTCAAGTTATGTTATGTTAGTGGCACGGTAGCATTAAAATTTCTTTGAGGGCAAGAAATTTCACTCGTTAATATATAGTCAGCTGTAACGAGATGAAAGAAATGCTGACACCAAGATCCCGATACTTACTTTTGAACCCTGTCTTGGTTGCGGTCCATTGTTGAACTTACTAGGTTTAGTAACGTTTGCCTCGTCCACTGAAGTAGATACTTTTTTTCTGTCGCAATTGAATAGTGGGTCTAAAAGTGCCCAATAATGTTTGGAGGTTGACCCGATTCAAAAAAGGGGGTGTTAACTGTTGCTGGGATATTGTTCAGGCAATCTCTATCAGCATAACCGAGCAGAAGGGAAATACAGTCAGAAACATACCTTCTTCCTCAAGGCATAAAATACCTAAACTCTATCTGGTAATGAGAAAAAAATATATCTTGACGACTTCCTAACCTGCCATGTTCAAACTTATCACAAACCAGGTGAAATTTGCTATCACAAGTAAATGAGGAGAGATTGTTGACTATACTTTGTTGCTACGTTGTCCCAAACGCTTTCAGTGTTGTTGTTTGTCGTTGAATCTTAGCCATCACAAGCTAAGTACAAGTTACCATCACAAGCAACGGAGTTCAGTATTGAGTCGTTATCCTAAATTCTTCATTCGTCCTTGGAGTGGAGCTGACTATCACAAGCTAGGTCCATGTTGCTATCCCAAGCAACCAAGTCCAATGTTGCAACGTTATCCCAAATGCCTTCGTTCGTCCTTGGTGAGGGGCTGACTATCACAAGCGACGTCGACGTTGTTATCCCAAGCAACCGAACCCAATGCTATCACGTTATCCCAAAAGTGTTTGTTCGTCCTTGGTGTGGAGTTGGCTATCACAAGCTAGGTCCAGGTTGCTATCCCACGCAACAGTGTCAGAACGTTATCCCAAACATCGTGTCAGGCACAGTCTGCCACGCTGGTGAGGCATCCATACTAACATTCACCTAACTGGTACCTAAAATAGATTGGTTAGCTGACAGTTACCTGATGGTGACGCCCCTTCAGAAAAAAAGGCCGGCATGCCACTCTCTAATTCTGCTCCGCGCCGAAAGGCACCTTGAAGGCGATCATCCTGCTCATTTATCGGCCATCCTTCCGTCCAGTTGCCAAATATTTATGTTCATGTCGTCCCTTACTACTGAAAACGTAAAAATCGGTACGCGAACCCGATTAACATGTTATCCGTTTGGCACGAGAACAAGGAATTGGAGTTTGTAGGACAAAGGCCGGAGAGGGGGCAGGTGCGATGAGCCGCTTTCCTTCGCTGCGTGTGCGCCTTGAATCCCTCAGTCCGCCATTTTGAAATTTGGACTGCTGAATTTTGTATCAAAAAATACTCACACACCTCAGCTTTTATCTTATTTGTTACTTTGTCGAATTTTAATTGTTGCTCATATGGTCAAAAACGCAAATTTTATTTTTTATTTATATATTTGTGCAAGTTTGAATTCAATTTTTTATAAGCTTTTTTTGATACTAGACACATAAGGGTATTTACGGATATTTTTTCAGTTATTAGCACGGAACGGCTTAATTCCCTAAAATATCGCATCATCCTTGGAAAAACACTGTTGACTAGTTACAAACTGTCAAAAACGTGTTTGAAAATGAATTTTTCTAAAGCAGAAATGGTGAATATGGTGTTCGTTTTGGGCGAAGCCCAAAGAAATAGTTTCCTAGCATCACGCATTTATAAGCAACGGTACCCTAATATGCGGCATCCAATGCCGGAAACATTTTTCACATTACGACAACGTTTTGAATCAAGTGGAGCAGTGGCATATAGTAAAAAATGTATAAATAATCCGAGTGTCACCAGTGAGGCGAATCAGTTGGTGGTTCTATTAAAGTTGCAGGAAAATCTCCATTTAAGTGCACGGCAAATTGGAGCAGAAACTGATATATGCAGAACTTCTGTCCAAAGCATTATTCACAAGCATAGGTACCATCCATATCACCTATGCTTGCATCAAGGCCTTTGTCCTCAGGATTTCGCAGCTTGAATGGAGCTTACTAGAATAATGCTGAATAAAGTGAGTGAAGACTCTACTTTTCTGGATAAGGCTTTTTTAGGCGATGCGGCAACTTTTAACGGCATAGATGTTGTCAACATGCGTAACATGCATTATCATGCGACGGAAAGCCCTTACTGGGTTAGGCAAATAGATGTTATATGGCCATAGTAACTACGCAGTTATTATACAATGTTGCACCAGACGCTGTGTCAGCATATGATAACAACTTCTCGCTAATCCGTTGCTAGAATAGTGCCTTTGCTGTTTTCCGCTAATTCTTAGTCAGCTTTCCGAACGTATAAATAGGCCTCGCGGCCATATCCTGTTGTTCAATACCTGGCTAGGCACCGTAACAGTCACTTATATAAGCTTTGTTGTTCAATACCCGGTTAGACTCCGTAAATGTCACATTTGTGAACCTTTGTATTTTATATGGACTGAAGCTTCAGTCCTCAAATAAAATTTTTTTAAAAAGTTATTTCTAAATCTAGTGATTTAAGAAATTGGTGTCAGAGAAGTGGGATAGCTTCAACGCATTAGAACACGTGCATACTAACTAGTGCGGTGGATGCCTATCCTTTAAGCTGAAAAGGACCAACGCGCCTTAAGAAGAAAGAAACCCATTGAAGAAAGAAACCTACAAGTAGGAAAACTACAAGTAAGAAACTACAAAGCAACAAGAAGAAGGAAAACAATAGGGGACAAGGCGAGCAGCAGCCACCCAACTGCAGACAGACTACTGGAAACATCGCAAGAGATCCATTAGCCGCCTGGAGAACACGACTGCCTCCCGATGTACCCTTGGTAACGTACAATTTCAATCTAACTATTTTTTGCGATTTATCTCTGTGTGTGTGATTTTTACATCTTTTTATTTGCATTTTTGCGCATTTACTCTATATATTGTCGAGTTTTACGTATTTTTCCCCATTTTTACGTATTTTTCATTTTACATTCGTATATTTTTGCGTTTACCCTTGACATTATTGAATCTTTTTGAAACAACTTTCCATTTAAAATGTCTATATAAAAATAGGACCTGTTGTGCGATCAGGACATCCCACGGATATCTTGACCGCAGTTTCAGTACAACTCTCATATTTGGAACGACAAAAATTCGCCAGGGCCCCAAACCCGAATCAAAATTCTGTTAATCGAAGACCAAACCCTAAAATTTGTAATTTTTATAATCGTCCCGGTCACTTGGCAAATGAATGCCAACGGAGACAACAGTCTACAAGTTTTGCCCCGAGACAGTTTAACCAGCCCCAGCCTCAAAATTACCCTAGGCCGAATCAACCTATGCAAGTCAGACTATCTACATCTAACTACCATCAAAATTCTAGTCAATATCCTCCCAGACCATCTGTAATACGACCAAATGCGCCTAACGCGAGTGCGCCAGGACCCTCTGTAATTCAGAGCAATCCAAATTTCCAAAACCCTAATTTTCAAAGAAATTTTAGACAAAATCCTCCCAATCGAATTAATTATGTCGCTCCTGATTCTTACGATTATTCCGACTACGGTGAACCAGACCTATACAACACGGACTACGCTAATGAATATGACGATACCCAATACTCCGCCTACACACCTTCCCCATACGATGATTTTAGAGAACCCAGTAACGATTTTTGTTACGAATATAAACAAACCGCCGATACATTTGTTGACAACGCTTATTCGGACATACAACAATTCCAGGATTTTCAGACCAAGTGTTTGAAAGAGAAACCCCCTGCGGAACCCAACGACAGTACCGCGATAGTATGTGCGAACTTAGCAAATCTCAGTGTCGAGGACGCGAACGCGAAACCGTGTGCGAGCGTCAGCAATACACGCGATCAGATGCTCATATAAACCCTCCGTTTAAAAGTCCCGTCGACAATTCACCCCGTTAGCCCAGACAACTTATATTACATTAAAGATGCTACTGGAAAATTCAAAATTCTCATTGACAGTGGTGCAGGTTGCTCCATTTTCAAACGTAACACTTGTCAAAATTATACTAATCGTGTCGCAGAAAATATCTCTATCCGAGGTATTACGGACGAAAAAATTAGTATTACTGAAGCAATCCTAGTCCCATTTGCTCCCAATGATTATCACAAAATGTATGTCCATGATCTAGATATTTCATTCGTTGGCCTTCTTGGGTCAGATTTTCTTGAACATTATGATTGTATTATTGATTTGAAAAATCGTCAATTGATTACAAAATTGCCCACGTGAGAACTGACGAACAGAAGCAAAAAGCAAAAATTCGCTTTCATAGTAGAGTGTCACCCAATTTACAATCATATAAAGTTGGAGATACACTCTTTGTGACAGTCTATTTCAAACAAGCTTCAGAACAAATTTGATGGTCCATTCGAAATTACTCAAGTTTTTGAAAATTCCGCGCTCCTTAAGAACCCGGAAACAAATAGAATAAGTAAAGTTAATTTTGACAGACTGAAACCATGTTTTGAGACTTAGTTTCTCTTTCAGGTGCAGTCTGCTGTTTCTTGCGGCTGTCACAGCCCAGATAGACATCAAACCGATTAACAACACCTTAGGTATCTATTTTCATGAAGACGCCCCTCTTAAGATTTCCAACGAAATTTGGACACTCCTTGTATATAAAGACTTAGAACTCATTAAGAAAGCACTTGACGATAACAACTATATTCTGGAACACTTATCATATCTCGTAGACAAACCCACCAATCGTATGAAAATATTTAGTGGCGAAATTAAAACTCATACAAGTCTCCTTTATCAAATTTCTCGTTCCTTGGAATCTAAATATTAACGCGATCTTCGATGACACTGTAAGCGCATCGCGGATGAAACGCGGCTGATTAACGCTGTAGGTACCATATGGAAAGCAATAACCGGCAACCTCGATTCATCGGACGGTGAATACTATAACGATTGTATTAACAAAATTTCTAAACATGAACATGAACTCGAAAACCTCATGAAGAACCAAATTTCTGTTACCATGTCGGTTATCAAGAATTTTAATAACACTATTCAAAAATCTATGATTGATGAAACTACGTTTAATGAAGATATTAAGGTTATTGAAAACAAAATTTATGAAATTTCAGACGATCTTGCATTTTATGAAGCTAAATTCCAATTTTTAGAAGTTTGCGAATGGAAAGCTACATGTTTCTAGGAGAGACAATTAATGATATTCTAAATTCAATCACTTTTGCACGTTTAAAAATAATACATCCTTCTATTATCACTCCTCAAGACTTAGTAAATTCTCTTCAAGAAATCTCTCACACTTTGTCGAGAAATAATTTACCCCTTCCGGTTAATTTGGCAACAGTGTCAGAGTACCTTAATCTTATGGAACTCGAAGCGTATCAAACTAAAACAAGAGTAGTATTCGTCCTACGCATCCCGTTATTAGAGGCCGAAATGTATACTTTATACAGAGTGATTCCTCTACCCATTCTCGATAAACGTACTGGTTTGTTTCATGTAGTTTCCACTATACAGAGATACATTGCTGAAGATAGCGATTCTCTTTTGTACGTTTCCTTTCAAAATTTAGGTAGTTGTAAAGTTCCTCAGTCTCAGGTGAAAATCTGTTTCAACCTCTTGCCGTATAAAATAGACAGTAATGCAGTCTGCGAAGCACAGTTCGCTGCCCTAGTATTACAAAGGTGTATGTAACAAATCTATAAAATTTGAGATTTTGGGATAACATGGTTCTATGTATAATAAGGTATACACAGAACCTTTTAAATCTGAAATCAAGCGAATCTTAAGCTCAGAATCATAGAAAAATCAAAGGTGTATGTTTCAAAAATTCGAAAATTAAGTTACATAGTTCTATGTTGAACATACACCCACTTAATTCTCACTTTTGGTTAATTGTTTCGATATTTAAGAATAACAAGGTACCATGTTATAACATACACCCTTGTAGTTCTGAATTATTCTCATTTTGTATTTATAGGTTAGGGTTTTCAGCACAAGTTTTCAGTGTTATTTGTGTTGCTGCAGTGTAACTTCGTGTGTATTTTTGTATTTTCTTATTGTTAAAAATGGAAACTAATAGTGAGGGATCCGATACTTTTGATGATTATGACTCTGACAAAGATGCAGAATATAAACCACATAAAAAGGAATCCAGAAAACATATTAGGTAAGTGTAAGGTATAAATCTTATCTACAATTCTATGAAATTTTTGTATTCGAATATTGTTCAGCATTACAATACGGGGCAAGAAAATTTATATACCATGCCAACCAGGAACAGCAGACTCAGACTCAGCTTCTAATAATAAGGGTATTGGCACACGAAAAATATTCACGACGTATGTACAAATTCTTGCTTATTTTATGGTCGTAGTTGAACACGATGTGGCTTTTTAGTAATAAATTTAAAGTGTCACATATATAGTGGCTGCATATGATTTTCAAACGTTTCGTTTCAACAACGGCTCAAATGATTGATGTCGAGTTCCTGCACTTGAATTGCGCTGTGGTATTTGATGTTTGATTAGGTTCACTGCAGTGTGCCAGTAGGGCATGCCACAGCCATTGTTTGATAGCCTAACCCCCTAACCACATGTGGTACTTTAAATTTATTACTAAAGAGCCACACCGTGTGGTATTTTAACATGGGCCTAATTTTATAGTGTCGTAGTCTTTAAAGTGTAAGCTCTTTGTGCTGTTGTAGTGTCTCGACTATAAACCATGCCATTTAAAAATGGATTATCTTTTTTTTGTTTTAGAAAAGTTGGAAACACATCTGACAAAGAGAACAAGAGCACATTTGGAGAAGAACAGAATAAACATACCATGAAAAGCTCTATGAAACAACCCGTGGAACATTCTCTAGGACTTCTCGCAGAACATCCCGTGGAACACACTATGGTATGTTTCCTGGAACACTGCCTAGAACATCCCGACGAATATCCCAAGGAAGCATCCGTGGAGCCTTCCGTAGAGCGCCCCATGGGTCGCCATGTCGAAAGCCCTGTAGAACACCCCATTGAGTCTGAGGATTTAGTAGAGCACCAAACCGAAAAGAAGCTTTCACGTAAAAGAACTAGGGACCCAAAATCCTGGGCACACAATATTCGAAAGGAAAAATATGATAGAGGAATGGAGTACGTGTCATCAAGAAAAAAACTTCGTCCAGCTAGAAAAATTGTAACAAAAAAAGATTGTTTAAATAGATGCCACTTTAAATGTGCTACAAAACTAACTGAAGATGATAGGAAAGATATTTTTTCAAACTATTATAAGTTAGACGCAAACGAGAAGAGAATGTTTATCCTAAATACGACTATAAAGTGTAAGGTTGAAAGAAGGAGAAAGGGAAAAAACTCTGATAACTCACGAAAAATGAATAGTTATGGATATTTTTTCATATTAAATAACAACAGACTACAGGTCTGTAAAGACTTTTATTGTGGAACAAAGGCTATAAGCCAAAAACCTATATATACCGTCCATAACCATGCAACGAATTCCCACACACTCAAAAAAAGCACACAGGGAAAGCATAAGAAGAAGTATATTCCAGAAGAGACTATAAGTTTAGTGAAAGAGCATATCAAAATGTTTCCTGTCGTAGGGAGCCATTATTGTCGCGCAGAAACAAAAAGGCAATACCTAGAAGGTGAACTGTCAATTAAGAAAATGTATGAGCTCTATGAAGAATTTGTAGCAGAAAAGGGTTTAAGCCCTGTAAAATTTCACAAATACCGTGAAATTTTCTGTACAGAGTTCAATTACTCTTTTATTAAGCCAGTAAAAGATTTATGTGATCTTTGTGCCGAGGTAGATTTAAAGAAAAAAGAAAATAACCTTACTGATGAAAAGAGATATGAATTTGAGAGACATATTAAATAAAAGAACCTTATGAGAGAAGAGAAGAAAGCAGACAAAGAAAGTGGCATACCAATTCTGAATTTTGACCTAGAAAATGTTCTAACTTGCCCAAAGAATTTTTTTACAAGTCTAAGCTTAATGTTTACAACATGACCGCACATCTTTCAATTGACCGAAAAGTTTATTGTGCAGTTTGGTCAGAAGCTGTTCATAGTCGTGCTGGTAATGACATCGCAAGCGCTGTCTACAAAATTCTAAGAAGGGTTACAGAAGATTGTCCTCTATTGGATGAGCTGATTTTGTGGAGCGATAGCTGCGTCCCACAAAATCGGAACAGCTTAATGAGTTATGCTATTGCCCATCTTTTACAAGTCAGTTCGAGCTTAAAGAAAATAACAATGAAATTTTCCGTACCAGGGTACTCATGCATCCAGGAAGTCGATTCCGTGCATAGCGCAATTGAGCGCACTCTGCGTAAATCTGAATACTCGTCTCCCATTTCTTTGATTCGGATCCTTTTAAAGGTGAATTCTAAAAAACCTTATAACATTCTTCAAATGAGAGAACAGGATTTTTTTGATTTTAATTACTATTCGGTTAAAATGAATTATAAGTCTGTCCCAGTTTTCAAAGGTGGTAGCCTTAGAATTTAACAAATCGTTCTACGAGATAAGGTATCGGCTCTCTTTTTCTGAGGCTGAATATAGATCTTTGAATTTAAGACAAAGAATTGGCCGACGTCAATCCCACGTCACTGCAGAAAGAGGCGATATATTATTTCCCGAAATACTGAGGAAAAATGATTATGCAGTGGTACTTGCACAACACAAAGTAGATGCAATAAAATCAATGTTCAAGTGGATGCCAAAAAATGATGTGACTTTCTATGAAACTGTTTTTAGTAGATTAGATAAAAATAAAAAATAAGATTTCGAGTATAAGTATTTGATGGATTTGATACTCCCTTGTATTAACTAAGTTTTAGTTTGTTTTGTCTTAACTTTAAGAATTTGGGTTATTTTTATTTAATTTCAAGTTTTGAAGTCCTATGTTTGCCAATTTCCTTAATTTTTAAACTTATTTGACAGTAACGGAGTCCTATGTATTTTTGTTTATCTAAAATAAAGACCAATAAAAAAAAGTGTGACGACTTCCTTTATATACCACGTACCTTTTACTTACAAAGATGTAAAAATCACAGTAAGAACCAAAAGATGTTCAAATTTAAGTAGATATAAATCTCAATTTCTTTAATATTGATTTTCTCGAGTTCGAATAATTGTAACATAAGATTATGTAATTCTAGGGCAGCGAGTTGTTGCGAAATCCGGTCGATCTGCCGACAGCCTGCCAAATAGCAATTGTGGCATTGCAAGATTACAAAATCCAAGAACTTGCAACCAATTTTTGGCTAATCACCATCTAGCCCTCTGCCAATTACGATGAAGTGTGGACAACGAGAGACTAGCACCAAAGTGATAAAAGTTAATCCACTTTTAAAAATGCTAGCCCGAATGCAGTGGCTTTGTAGGCACCACGAGATTACATTCTAGATATTCTGTTAGCACCTACAAGAATATCACATACAAAAGTCACCCTGTAGAAGTACCCTACAAATGCTGTGAACATCTCCCAGAGAAATAAAATTTACCAAAATTAAAACCGATCAAGCTAAGCAAGGTCGATACTGAAGAACTCGAAATTGCCAATCACAAATTAAACCAATATTCTGAACAACTGGACAAAATTATGAACGAGCCGTCTGTTTCGAGACACCTCTCATGGTTCACGTATTTCATCATCACCCTGTTAGTTATCATCGTAGCTTTGTACCTGTTCTGCAAGTGCAGAAAACGTAGACCACTCAGCATCTGCGCATCAAATTATCCAGCCGATGGCCCATCTCCAGGAGCACCAAAAGTCCGGTACATTCCCAGACTTTTTCCTCGACCATCCAGCCACATGAAGAAGACATCGAACTGCAGTGAGTGTCCCGTGAAGTGTTTTTACTGTTCAAAAAGGCATTTTCAATTTTCGTGTTATCTTCTATGTGATTTTGCCCGTACGACTGTACGATTGTATCTTATTATTTGTTTGTTCCAGCTTTGCTTTTAGACGTTATTTTGCATCGCCAATGTACCACATTTATGCTAACAATTTTATTTTTCAGAATCTGTATTTTCTGATTTTACTTTTGCAATTTGTATTTTGCAATTTTACTATTTTTATATTTTTACAATGTTTACAATTTTACAATTTACACGTTTACAATTTTTATAATTTTACAATTTTTACATTTTTCAATTTTTGTCAAAAGTTGTCGCATCGCCGCAAACGTTTGTATTTTATATGGACTGAAGCTTCAGTCCTCAAATAAATTTTTTTTAAAAAGTTATTTATAAATCTAATGATTTAAGATAGATTTCCAAAATAAATATAAATGGAGCTTGACTGTTTAGGGAGGAGTGATTGGCAGACAAGTTATGGGGCCTTTCGTTTTCGACAACAGATTAGCAGGTACCCAATACATGAATTTTATGATCGAGCATTTGCCTTTGCTTTTGGAGGATGTCAACCTCCAAACTCGGATGCATATCTACTTCCAACATGACGGCGCACCTGCGCATTATCATAATCGTGTGCGTAACTATTTGGATACCTGGAGTAACAGTCGTTGGATCGGTCGTGATGGGCCAATATCTTGACCTCCTAGGTCACCAGATATGACGCCGATGGACTTCTATGGGGCTACGTTAAGCAAGAGGCTTATAGCTATCCACCATCTACCCCGGAAAATATGAAGGAAATGATTAAGGATGCTTTGCTGAACATAAGGGAACACATGCTGAGGGATGTACAACGGTCATTTATCCAAAGACTACGGCTGTGTATACACAGGGTGGAGATAATTTCGAGCAGCTTTTGTAGATTAGGTCTTGAGTAGTGATAGTTGTTTGTTTATGTTGTTGATATAGTTGTTTTTCTCTATTACGCTTGAAGCTGATTTATACTGTTCTGATTGTTATTAGTCTTTACGTCAAATCTATCCTTTTAGGTCCGTATCGTCAGTCGACCCTACAATTGTAGGGCGCGTTTATGGCCTCCTTGATTGTCATACTCCTTTCTCTCCTTCAAAAATTTCTAGATTACACTTGTCCCGTGTCAGCGTCAGCGCTCTCCTATTGTGAAGATATGTTTTCTTTTTAAATTCTAGTAAATTTCAGGCTTATAAAACATTATTAAACTCAAAAGCAAGCACAATTTGATGCAAATAGATGTTTGGGACATAACCTCAAAATAGAGTTCTGACCCGGAGAAATAACAAACTATGACAATCAAGGAGGCCATAAAGGCGCCCTACAATTGTAGGGACGACTGACGATACGGGCCTTAGTGGCAATATGGAACTAGCCCCCTGTTTGTCTTTTGTTTCCATGGATGATGTAATTTTTTTCCTTAATTTTGGTGTGTTGTTCTATTAAAAGCTTATAACTCAAAATCTAGTGACTTTATCTGAATCAAACCTCATACCAAAAAAAAGCTTATAAAAAATTGAATCCAAGCTTGCACAAATATACAGGGTGATGCATTTGAAATTTTTGAGAAAAAGTACAATTCGCGTTCTGACCACCCTGTATGAGCAACAATGAAAATTCGAAAAAGTAACAAATAAGATAAAAGCTGAGGCGTGTAAGTTTTTTTTGATACAACATTCAGCACTCCAAATTTCAAAATGGCGGCTTGAGGGATTGCCGAAGTGGACGGTTCTCCTAGACAAAACACCTTACATCTGAGTAGCTATTTACCAAAACCCCATATCAATATTCTTCTTTTGAACTGGCTTTTCGAAATATGCAATAACATTTAGGGCATTCCATTTACACAGCTTTGATATGTAGGTCAAAATTGAGACACCCTAAATAATTGCCAATATTTTAGAAATGTGCCCAGCTAACCAATCTATTTTAGGTACCAGTTAGATGAATGTTAGCATGGATGCCTCACCGGCGTGGCAGACTATGCCTGACACGAAGTTTGGGATAACGTTCTAACACTGTTGCGTGGGATAGCAACCTGGACCTAGCTTGTGATAGCTAACTCCACACCAAGGACGAACAAACACTTTTGGGATAACGTGATAGCATTGGGTTTGGTTGCTTGGGATAACAACGTCGACGTCGCTTGTGATAGTCAGCCCCTCACCAAGGACGAACGAAGGCATTTGGGATAACGTTGTAACATTGGACTTGGTTGCTTGGGATAGCAACATGGACCTAGCTTGTGATAGTCAGCTCCACTCCAAGGACGAATGAAGAATTTAGGATAACGACTCAATACTGAACTCCGTTGCTTGTGATGGTAACTTGTACTTAGCTTGTGATGGCTAAGATTCTACGACAAACAACAACACTGAAAGCGTTTGGGACAACGTAGCAACAAAGTATAGTCAACAATCTCTTCTCATTTGCTTGTGATAGCAAATTTCAGCTGGTTTGTGATAACCATTTAACAGGACTGTGAGTTTGAACAAGGCAGGTTAGGAAGTCGTCTGTCTGTCTGTATTCCCTTCTGCTCGGTTATGCTGATAGAGATTGCCTGAACAATATCCGGGCAACAGTTAACACCCGCTTTTTTTAATCAATTATAAAAAAAGCTGGTTGACCTCCAAACAATATTGGGCACTTTTAGGCTCACTATCGAATTGCGACAGAAAAAAAGTATCTACTTGAGCGGACGAGGCAAACATTACTAAACTTAGTTAGGGCAATAATGGACCGCAACCAAGACAGGGTTCGAAACTTTGCGGTAAGCATCGGGATCTTGGTGTCAGCATTGCTTTCATTTCGTTACAGCTGACAATACATTAACGAGTAAAATTTCTTGCCCTCAAAAAATTTTTAATGCTACCGTGCCACTAACATAACATAACTTGAAGGCTTCCTCGACTGGTGCTCAAAGAAACTGGCAGATGCGGTCAAAGGTATTGAATTATCCAATTTTTAGTTGTATAATTATTAATAAATTATCCAAGAAGAAGATCCCGTATGCTAATCATCTAGTTTTCTTCGGTGGTGAGTGCTTTGCTTCCGACGGAGCTGTCGAATATTATACCCCATTGATAATGCGACAACTATATCCGAGCTTTCAGCTTCCATGTATGGACCACGTTGCGAGAGAGCTATGACAATTGTGTAAAGAGAAAAATCTTACGTATTTATTTGTCATGGTAAGGTAACTTTATTATGTTGCCTCTGCTCCCAGATGGTTGAAGTCGGTTTTTGCAGAGAGTTATCAAGATGTGTCAGAATTGACAGCCCTCAGTACATGAAATGCGTCTACCTCTGCGCCGGATAGAATATAGTAGTCTCAGGCTCGCGGCGGGTCGGAGTCCGTTTTCTGAGACACGTCACAAATCTCTTATCTCAAACAATAGCTTTGCTCAAGCGGCATTTGAGGTGAACCAAGTCTCCACACCTTAAACATAACTGTGGTATTACGTTATTAGCTTGTTACCATGTAACGGATGGTAATTTTTAACTTGAGCTGTAACACAATGGAAATGTGCATTTAGTTTACACGTACTTTGAGCACAATCTGTGTAGTTGTGTGGTTGCAACTCGCTTTGAATATCTACATTATCTATTCTATTTACTTCGGCGATGACGGAACATAATTACTTAATCAAACGAACTTACTTGTAAGTGATCTTCGATCTTAATTGTATGTAGTCCTCGTCGAAGTAAATAGCTCCCTCCTCCCCTCTGTTTCATCCAAATGTTGCAACAACTTGGCTTTGAAGAAAATGAAAGTTTGTCGGCCAGAGGCCGGTGAGGGGGGCAGGTGCAGTGAGCCGCTTTCCTCCGCTGCGTGCGCGCCTTGAACTCGTGAGTTTAGTGAGATACAAGGGTACTACATTATATCTTCTGTTTACTTCGACGAGAACTTCACATAATTAAAATCGAACATCATTTATAGGTAAGTTCGTTTGAACACGTAATTATTTGATCAGTGTTAGAGACAGTGAGAACTAAAAAATGGGGATATACTGAACAGTTACGAATTCCAGACGAGGTTTATAAGGTAATATTTACATTTTCAAGGAATTGAATTAGCGCTAAATAAATTTTTATATCCGGAAAGGATAAAATGGTCATCAAAGTTAAAGGTAGTTGGAAGCCAAGGTTAATCATCTGAGCGTTGAACTGGTTGGATGTGATTTACATATATATATATATATATATATATACAGGGTGTTCCATAATTATTGCGACAAAATGATAGGGGTTGTAGAGGGCATCAAAATGAACAATTTTTCCTTATAAACCCCTGTTCGGAAATATGCCGTTTGGGCTGCAGCAAAAAAAAAAGATCAGTTTCTTGAAACAGCTTACCTACAGTAATTGCTCAAAGTGTCCTCCACCTTGCTCAATACACAGCTGTGCACGATTGTTCAATGATCGGCGAACTCTGTGGCATACCACCGGTATGTCCTGAACATGTGCGGACGCGGCCATCACTCTTCCCAGTAGCTCTTGTTGGTTGGGAACAGGAGTTTCGTACACTAAAGCTTTCAGATAGCTCCAGATAAAATAATCCAGTGTGGTCAGGTCAAGTGACCGCGCAGGCCAAGGCACAGGGCCACCTCGGCCTATCCACCTATTTGGAAATTTGTCGTCCAAATACTGCCGCACTTGTAAAGAAAAGTGGGCTGGACCGCCATGGTGTTGAAACCACATGTTGGCTCTTATATTCAGTGGCACATTTTGTAATAGTTCCGGTAGCACATGCTGTAAGGATCGACCATAAGCATGCCCATCCAAACGTGGTGGAAGCAGATATGGCCCGATGATATGCTCGTCCACAATGCCGCACCAGATGTTAATTGAAAACTGATGTTGGTCTCTATGGATGGCTATGGCATGAGGGTTTTCTTCATCCCAAATGTGACTGTTATGGCTATTAAAATAACCGTCCTTTGTAAAACAGGACTCGTCAGTGAACAAAACGTAGCGACCAAAGTTTGGTTGCCTCAACTCCTGCTGCAGCCACCAACGGCAAAAACGTCGACGCGGCAGATAGTCTGCTGGACCCATGGCTTGGACTTTTAAAAGGTGGTACGGGTGTACGATAACAAAAATGTAAACACAGCAGGCTTTTTTTACAAACCGGTGAGACCATGAAATGTGCTAGACAAACATTTTGCAGCTGGTGAATTTTTTGTTTCTCCTATGAGCTCTTAAGGTAAAATTAACTGTAGTGCTCAAACGGCATATTTACGAACAGGGGTTTATAAGGCAAAATTCCATATTTTTATGCCCTCTACAACCCCTATCATTTTGTCGCAATAATTATGGAACACCCTGTATATATATATATATATATATATATAACAAAAATAGGAAAATAATGGGCAAAATCCGCAATAAGTGGATTTGAGCAGAATAGGATAGGTAACCCGAGCGATACGTATTTCTGCTGGTTGGCTTCATCAGGCCCGAAATGAATGCACATATGCAACTACAAAAGTAGAGACACATGCCCATACATCCGGATACGGGTGTCTTTTTTTTTCCTATCCATCTTTGTTTCCTCAGGTTACACCCGTATCCGGATGTATGGGCATGTGTCTCTACTTTTGTAGTTGCATATGTGCATTCATTTCGGGTCTGATGAAGCCAACCAGCAGAAATACGTATCGCTCGGGTTACCTATCCTATTCTGCTCAAATCCACTTTTTGCGGATTTTGCCCATTATTTTCCTATTTTTGTTATATACCTTTCTCCGCATGATAATTTACTCTTTATATATATATATATTCTTTTTGGCTTGCATACAATGTGAGGACCGACTGTATATCATACAAACTGAGGACCACCAGATGGAATGCAGCGACAAATGTGGTTTTAGGCATGATCTGGTAGCACGCCATTGTTATATCTAAAAGTGGCGAGGATACACGGAAGAAAACTATTTTAAACTTATGACTTGTGTATCGGACAAAGTGAGGACCGACCGAGCTCCTAACCTAACGGGGCCGTATATTGAAACACTTACATAAAAACAAAGTGAGGGCCTTTCAGAATATATTCTCACTTAGCGCATACAGAGTCAGGACCGTACACTGTTGCCGCCTATGTCAACTGGTTTTTCTCCAAGTTCACTTAATTTGCTACATAGCTGTGATGCCGGCAATAGAGAGAGAAACAGACAGAGAGAGAGATAGCTGTTGACTGTTTCAGTAGCTTCAATAATTACTTTCTCGAGCGTTTGAGAATTGCGATCCATGTAGGTGAGTGTAACTCTCCAACATGCAAGATTAAAATAACGTCAAGTAGGTTGACTCATTCAAGGATTGTCGTAAATAGTCGGATTAGGTTACATTTCGTGAGCATATCTGAAAGGTCGTCCACTCAGGAGCGTGAAACACCCCACCATGCATCATCAAAATGACGTCAAGTAGGCTGAATCATTCTATTAGTAACGTGATTGGGCAAAGTAGGATACATTTCGTGGGCGCCTGCGAAATGTGATCCATGCAGGAGAGTGAATCATCACAACGTGCATTATTTAAATAACGTCAAGTAGGTTGGCTCGTTCTGGAAACACGATATTGGGCGAAGTACGATACATTTCGTTCAAGCAGCATTTAAATGACGTTAAGTAGCTTGACTCATTTAGAGAATAACAAAATATCTGTTATATTATATAATTATTGAAAAATCACCTCTACAGACGTTTCGTATATGCAAGCGACCCAATTTGCTATTGTATACATCGACTAGATTATTATATATATATATATGTATATATATATATCAAAAGTAGGAAAATAATGGGCAAAATCCGCAAAAAGGAGGAAAGCGGATTCGAGCAGAAAATAGGATAGGTAACCCGAAGTCCACAACGAGGGCCAACCTACACATTGTGGTATAAAATGGCTAGAATACCTCGAGTTTTCAAGCAGACATCTAACCACAACCACGCGGCAGGTTATAGTCACTTGCTGTAGTACTTCAAGCCCAAAGGATCTACAGAAAGAAAATGATCGTGCGGAGAAAGGTATATAACAAAAGGTAGGAAAATAATGGGCAAAATCCGCAAAGAGGAGGAAAGTGGATTCGAGCAGAAAATAGTATAGATAACTCAAGCCATACGTATTTCTGCTGGTTGGCTTCGTCAGGCCTGAAATGAATACACATATGCAACTGCAACAGTAGATACACATGTTCACACATCCGGATACGGGTGTAACCTGAGGAAACGGAGAAGGAGAGGAAAAAACAGCACACGCTCTCCATCTTCGTTTCCTTAAGTTACACCTGTATCCGGATGTGTGGGCATGTGTATCTACTTTTGTAGTTGCTATATATCTTGTTGTTATATATCTTTCTCTGCACGATCATTTTCTTTTTGTCGATCCTTTGGGCTTGAAGTACCACAGCAAGTGGCTATAACCGGCCGCATGGTTGTGGTTAAACGTCTCATTGAAAATTCGAGTTCTTCTAGCCATTTTATACTATGCCGATGTGTGGGCATGTGTATCTACTTTTGTAGTTGCATATGTGCATTCATTTAGGGCCTGATGAAGCGAACCAGCCGAAATACGTATCGCTCAGGTTACCTATCCTATTTTCTGCTCGAATCCACTCTCCTTCTTTTCGCGGAATATGCCCATTATTTTCCTACTTTTTGTTATCTACCTTTCTCCGCACTATCATTTTCTTTTTGTAGATCCTTTGGGCTTGAAGTACCACAGCAACTGGTTGTGGTTAGATGTCGCCTTGAAAATTTGAGGTCTTCTAGCCATTTTAACCATCAATGTGTAGGTTGTCTCTTGTTGTGGGCTTCGTGTGCTGATTTTTCCTCACCATCTTCGTTTCCTCAGGTTACACCCGTATCCGGATGTGTGGGCATGTGTATCTACTTTTGTAGTTGCATATGTGCATTCATTTCGGGCCTGATGAAGCCAACCAGCAGAAATACGTATCGCTCGGGTTACCTATCCTATTTTCTGCTCGAATCCACTTTCCTCCATATTTTCAGAACCGCTTTAGATATTGGTCTGATATTTAGTACATAGTGAAAGTTAATAATGTTGCATATTTTTCAGTATAAATAGTTTTTAGCTTTTACAGTGGCGTGCGTACGGGTATTGACTTCGATATTTTTTAAGAAAAAAATGGTAGGCCAATGCTTTTTTGCCAAATAAAACTTATTTTTGAATTCTCCGTTCAATTTAAAACAAATAGGGTAAACCATACAGTTATCGGACACTTAACATTTATTTGTTTTCAATCCCTCATAAAATCATTATCTATTGTATATTTACAAAAACTCTTTCATTTTCTAAAACGGTTTTTGTTGCTTTATTAGAGAAGTGTGAATGATACGTGTTTGAGGAAAGTATGTTTTTGAAAAAACAATAAAAGACAAACAATACAAAAAAGTATAGTTATTGGACAGTTCTGATATTTATCGGACACACTACAGATAGTTATTGGACATCCACAATGGAAACTAGAGATCAATATAGACTGGCTGATTTTTGCATCCTTTATTAATTTTCACAACCAAAATACATTTTACTTACAACTAGTAAAAGGATGAAGGTTGAAGTTCATCTCTTTTGTTTCGCATATTCTTGGTACAACTGATAAAACTTGGCGACCTCTGAGTCGGATTGACCTGAATGGCTGCCGTCAGAATCGGAGATGCTGCTATCTGTATTGTCTTCTTTATAGCACATGTGACACAGAAAAATTTCATCTTCATCTTCCTGATTAGTGATGAACTGCTTATGTGTTTTGGGTATGCAGCTTTGATGGAAAACATTTTTGCATGTTTCACATTGCATGTCAATACTACCAATGTTGTTTTTGAAAGTGAATCATTTGTGTTCTTCACGCTTCCTTTTTATTTGCGATTTGACTTTAGTATCTTTTTTTAAATTTGCTTTTTCTTCATGTTTTCTTTTTCTCTCTTCTTTTTCCTTTTCTTCTCTTTCTTTTATCTGTTGCTTCTTCTCAAAGAATTCTTGACATTTTTTTGATGTAATGGCAAATGGAATTCTCTCGACAATTCTCTTGCCTTTCCTTCTTGGACTTTCTGGAATTGTGAAATATTGACCGAATAGCTCAGTATGTATGGGACGGACACTGTTGCTCATTCGTGGCGTCATGGATGAAGCTGTAGCTGTGACTAAATTTTGCAAATCTCTGAGAGGAGATCTTGGGGCATGCACTAGTACATCAACTGTGGCCTCATTCCTTCCTACTGGTGGTAGTTGGTGGTGTGTGTTTTTTCTATAGTATCCTGATTAACAATTGGTAACCCTTCTTGCATGTCAGAGGATGATCCGTTTGCTTCTGAATGAGTCTCTGATATTAGGTCTGAATGTACCTTATTTTGATCACTTGTTCTGTGGAAATATTGCCAAAGTTTAAAAAGTGACATAAAATCGTCATTACAGATTTCGGGAACCTGCTGACTCAATATTTCAAATTTGTTAATAATTTCTCGGCCTACAATCTGAACAAATGTTTTGTAATCCATGGTCTGACTTTGCAATAGAGGAACATCCTGAATTATTGTGTGGTTTGTGCTTTTAGCTCCTAGACATTTAGTGTAATCGATCGCATTTGGGTTGAACGGAAATAGTCCACATGCTTTGAAACCATTAACTGGTGTTTCAGGTTTTATACTGGATTTAAAAGCTTTTTCTACGACAGGAGCAAAATTCACTTTATTGAGAAGCTCAGATGGGTGCTCTTCTTCCCATTCTCTGACTGTCCGGCGCCAAGCTTGCTTAAGTGGTCGGAAAGCAGCAACATCGCATGGTTGTAAGATCCTGGTCGAATTTGGATATAAAGCGAATATTTCTATTTGTAACCTTTTACACAGGAGGCTTAAAGTATAATTAAGATGGGACTTGTGACCATCCAAGAACAAGATTACTGGAAACTTAATATTATGTTTCACAAGATGAGGATGGAAGACGTTCACAATATATTCATAGAATGTTTCGCTGGTCATCCATCCTTTAGGGCTACGGCCGATGCCCCACTCTGGGGTTACTGATTTAGCAATCTTTTCAGGAAATCTCACGTAGGGGTAAATGATCATAGGTACACCAATTTCCCCATTAGCTGAAAAAGCAAAGATAACTGTTATATTTTCTTTTGCTGCACCTCTATCGATTGTGTAAACGTTTTTTGCACCACGTTTCGCAAATACTTTGCCAGTAGAAGGGCTAACTTCAAATCCTGTTTCATCCGCATTATATACTCGAGTAGGATCAGATATCACATCTTCCAAGTAATTTCCTTTTATGTAAGTTTCTAATTCAGAGAACCATAGTCTGATATCCTTTTCGGATACACACGCACTAGCTGCGCTCACAGATTCGCTACTTCTTTCAACAATTTCCGGATACCTTTTCAGAAAAGCCTAAAACATGATCTTTATTAAAAAATAGCTATGAATTGCTTTATAGTCATACTTTAACCCATCCATCGCCAGGCCTATTGTTGTTGAACGGATTTTTCCGCGGATGATCAAAATTTTGAACACTGGACTTGAGGTCGTTGGCCTTCTTGGGAAATCCTTTTCGTGCTGTTTCTAGGATCCAGCTAGAAATCGATGGCCAAATGTTATAATAGACAATAAATAGCTGTATTATTAATCCATTTACTTCACCAATATCACCTCTTCCTCTTCGTTGAGAACAGGTGAGGGACCACAAGTATTTTTGTGATCAGGATGCTTAATTTTAAATTCTATAGTCGATTTCGGAACTCCATATTTCAATTCTGCAGATCTATATGATTCAACTTTGTTGATGACGTCTTGCACTGCCCTTTCTATGTTGCTTTTATCATAGTCTTGGACCTTAGGCATCGTTAGTCACTAAAAATAAACATATTATACAGTTATTGGACACTCTATCTCTAATTATTGGACATCCGTCCAATAACTGTTCGCAGTGCTCTGAAATATCTGTAAAAAGTATAGCGGAGAAACCTAAACGTTTTTAGTTGATTGGCATAGATTTTACACAAAATGGTTCATATACAGTTATTGGACACCTGTCCAATATTAGAAATTTCCGCATTTCTCAGTTTAATTATTGGATATATTAACTTTTAGGTTATAATAATAGGATATGTGAGCACTCACAATAGTGCGTCTATATTATGTATAAACTTAGTCATATGACATGACAAGCATCACGGTCAAACTAAAAATAAACTAACAGTATTTAAAAACATTACTCTCTATCCTAAACAAAAACTTAACGAATACGTACCTGCACTCACGTGCATCACTTGCTACTTATACAAAACTATTCAGCAAAGCAAAGATGTCGCTGGCTTAGTTTTCAGACCTTGTAAGTGAACTGATATAGCCATCTATCGGTTGACAGACGAAGTACTACGATTTTGAACCTTATTTTCTGGGATCGTAAGTGAACTGTCCCATAACTGTGTCGTGTCCAATAACCATAGGGTTTACCCTAATCTCTCTTGGATTGTTTTCCTTCGATGCACCATTTTTGAGTAAAAAAATAAAAACCGTTCTATTTTCCGAGAAAATTAATGTAATCATTGAAGAATGCAATGTGGCAATAAATATCTACGAGGAGTTGCTCTGGAATATGTCACATTCTTTTGACATCTGACAAGTCTCTGATATTCAAATCTGTTCGCTGTGATATCTTTTCCATTATTTAGTTTCTACAATCTTGTTAATATTATTATTCAAATGCAGAAATGGGAGAAATGCATTACGTATATGGCCTTGCCGACGGTAATGGTGAGCAAGCCAGACGGATTTATCACCAGAGATATTCCGATAGTGCTTTGCCAGATAATCGAACCTTTTCTAGTATTCATCTTCGTCTTGTTGAAACTGGTTCTGTCCGAAAAGGAACATCTGAAGATAGACCTCTAAGTTTGAGAACACCTGAAATTGAGGAAGCAGTGCTGCACGAAGTCGGAGAACATCCTGAAACGAGTACGAGGAAGATCGCTAAATACTTAAATATTTGCCATCAAATTGCTTAGAGAATTTTAGTGGATTTTTTGTTATAACGTTACCCTATTTTAAGAGTACAGGTATTAATTATATATATATACAGGGTGTTCCATAATTATTGCGACAAAATGATAGGGGTTGTAGAGGGCATAAAAATATGCAATTTTGCCTTATAAACCCCTGTTCGTAAATATGCCGTTTGAGCACTACCGCTAATTTTACCTTAAGAGCTCATAGGAGAAACAAAAAATTCAACAGCTGCAAAATGTTCGTCTAGCACATTTGATGTCTCGCCGATTTGTAAAAAAAAGCCTGCTGTGTTTACATTTTTGTTATCGTAAATTCTCCACATCGATTCATTTAATTTATCTGAGTGGTGCGTCAAACTAGATAGTAAATAACAGTACCTTAGTGTTAAAATGCAGCGTTATTCGTATGCGGAACTTGCGGATATGCATTTAATTTACGGAGAAGCTGGTGGTAACGGAAGACGAGCCTCGTGAATCTACGCCCAACGGTTTCCAGAACGTCCTCATCCGCATCACGCCATTTTTGCAAGGATTCATGGACGTCTTCGTGTCAGCGATTCTGCATCATATAGAGGCCAATCCGCGTACAAGCGTGCGTGCTATTGCACATGAAATGGGAGCGTCTCAAACTACTGCTTGGCGGGTTCTCCATGACCAGCAACTACACCCACACCACCTTTTAAAAGTCCAAGCCATGGGTCCAGAAAACTATCTGCCGCGTCGACGTTTTTGTCGTTGGTGGCTGCAGCAGGAGTTGACGCAACCAAACTTTGGTCGCTACGTTTTGTTCACTGACGAGTCCTGTTTCACAAAGGACGGTTATTTTAATAGCCGTAACAGTCACATTTGGGATGAAGAAAACCCTCATGCCATAGCCATCCATAGAGACCAACATAGTTTTCAATTAACATCTGGTGCGGTATTGTGGACGAGCATATCATCGGGCCATATTTGCTTCCACCACGTTTGGATGGGCATGCTTATGGTCGATTCTTACAGCATGTGCTACCGGAACTATTAGAAAATGTGCCACTGAACATAAGAGCCAACACGTGGTTTCAACACGATGGCGCTCCAGCCCACTTTTCTTTACAAGTGCGGCAGTATTTGGACGACAAATAGGTGGATAGGCCGAGGTGGCCCTGTGCCTTGGCCTGCGCGGTCACCCGACCTGACCCCACTGGATTATTTTCTCTGGGGCCATCTGAAAGCTTTAGTGTACGAAACTCCTGTTCCCAACCAACAAGACCTACTGGGAAGAGTGATGGTCGCGTCCGCACATGTTCAGGACATACCGGGGGTATGCCACAGAGTTCGCCGATCATTGAACAATCGTGCACAGCTGTGTATTGAGCAAGGTGGAGGACACTTTGAGCAATTACTGTAGGTAAGCTGTTTCAAGAAACTGATCTTTTTTTTTGCTGCAGCCCAAACGGCATATTTCCGAACAGGGGTTTATAAGGCAAAATTGTTCATTTTGATGCCCTCTACAACCCCTATCATTTTGTCGCAATAATTATGGAACATCCTGTATATATATTATAAAATCCGAAATTTAAATCAAAGATTCTGTTGACGGACGAAGCAAATTTTTCTCGAAATGCCATTCAGAATTTCCACAATAGTCATTTGTGGGCAGAAGAAAATCCCTATGCCGTAACCGAAACCCATATCCGACACCAATTTTCGGTTAAAATATAGGCAGGAATTATTGGCAACCACTTTATTGGCCCATTCTTCCTGCCGGGACGACGTGACGGACAGACTTGCCTCAATTTTCTTCAACAACAGTTGCCTTTGCTGCTTGATGATGTTCTGTTAGTAATAAGAAACAATACGTGGTACATGCATGATGGTACACCAGCGCATTTCCGTGTAGCGGTTCGTAATTATTTCCAAACTGTTTATCCAAATGGTTGGATTGGCCGCGGTGGGCCCCAAGAATGGCGACCAAGGTCTCCAGACCTCAACAGTTTAGATTTCTTTTTGTGGGGCTATCTTAAGACACTAGTGTACACAAATCCCATTAACACTGTAGATGAATTAAGAGAAAGAATAGTTGCAGCTTGTGATAGAATTAAAAACACTCCAGGGATATTTCAACGAGTGCGCAATTCCATGAGAAGGAGGGCATGCATACTAAGTGAAGGGGGCCATGTTCAAAATTTTTTGTAATCCATTCGTTGGTTTTAGTGTTAAGTTTATGTTGTCAGTTGTTGGTTGTTCATTACCCCTAATGTGTTTAATTTTTCCAATTAAATTAATAAAATTTTACAAGTTAGACAATAGAACGGCTTTTATTTTTTTACTCAAAAATGGCGCATCGAAGGAAAACAATTCAAGAAAGATAATTTGTTTTAAATTGAACGGGGAATTCAAAAATAATTTTTATTTGGCAAAAAACCATTGTCGTACCATTTTTTTCTTAAAAAATATCGAAGTCAGTACCCGTACGCACGCCACTGTTAAAGCTAAAACTCATTTTTGCATTGTAAAATATGCAACTTTATTAACTCTCACTACGTACTAAATATCAGTGAAAAATTTGAAACGGTTCTGAAAATATTGATTAATTTTCATCTTTTTCATAAAACCTCAACAGCCCGAGTTTTTTAAAAGGAAACGTTTTTGGGCCATAGTTTATAAAGCAAACTATCATTAATATTTAGATTCACACCCTTAAATATTCGCATATCATTAAGGAACACCCTGTATTTATGTATATGTGAGGACCGACTGTATACCATATAAAGTGAGGACCACCAGAAGGAATGCAGCTACAAAGATGATCTGGTAGCACGCCATTGTTAGGCCTAAAAGTGGCGAGTATACACGGAAAGAACTATTTTAAATTTATGACGTGTATATCGGCCAAAGTGAGGACCGAACGAGCTCCTAACCTAATGAGGACCGTACATTGAAACACCCTACCAAGCAGCATTTAAATGATGTCAAGTAGGTTGACTCATTCAAGGAATAACGTGAATAGGCGGGTTAGGTTACATTTTGTGAGCGTCTGCGAAATGTGGGTGTTGCAGGAGTGTGAAACACCCCACCATTCAAAATTAAAATGATGTCAAGTAGGTTGACTCCTCAGAGAATAACGATTTTGGGCGGATTAGGATACATTTAGGCAGCGTCTGCGAAATGTGGTCCGTGCAGGACAGTGAAACACCTCATCGTGCAGCAATAAAATGACGTCAAGTAGGTTGGCTCATTCAGAGAATAACGGTATTGGGCGCATTAAGATACATTTCGCGAGCGTCTGCGAAATGCGGTATATGGGGGAGAGTGAAACTTGCGATATTAAAATAATGTCAAGTAGGTTGACTCATTCAAGGAATAACTTAATTACGTATTGGGATATATTTCGTCAGCGTCTGCGACATGTAGTACATGCAGAAGAGTGAAACACCTCATCGTGCAACAGTAAAATGACATCAAGTAGGTTGACTAATTCAGAAATTAACGATATTGGGCGGATTAGGATACATTTCGTCAGCGTCTGCGAAATGTGGTGCGTGGAGAAGAGTGAAACACTTCATCGTGCAGTATTAAAATGACGTCAAGTAGGTTGATTGGTTCAGATAATAACGATATTTAGTGGATTAAGATACATTTCGCGAGCGTCTACGAAATGAGGTCTTTACGGGACAGTGAAACACTCCAACATGCAATAATGAATGACGTCAAGTAGATTGACTCGTTAAGCGAATGACGTTATTAGGTGAATGAATGTCAGAAGCGGTATGGCTCTATGGTACCACTGTGAGGTGAAAGCTTTAAGTTATTGAATGACATTAATTGAGATGCTTGACACTATACTTATAGTCACAGATATGGTGTGTAAGCACTTTAGGTTTTTAGTAATGGATACCGCATATTGTTAACTTTGAGAGTACACGCAAATTCAGTTTCATGGCAATCCGAAAGTTGGCCTTGAATTAGGTAGATATAAGTTCATTGTTAGGCGACGAGAAAGTATTGGAACCACGGGTTTTGTGCTCGTGTAGGCCCGTGCGTGCACCTGAGGGCGACTCTATGTGTGGATTTATCATGAGTGGAAGGCTGTATGTGCCTGCCTTACTGGTTTGTTATTAGCAACTTGATGTGGAGAAGCTTCGTAATTCCAAGGAATGACCTCATGCGTGTTTCTTATTATCGTTTGAGGTTCTCACCTCAGAAATACGGTTAATTTATGTGCTTTGAAACTGCAAGTAATGTCAGTATACCTGTGGGGTTAGTGTAGTTTTCTCATTTGAGCAAAGTTTGGGGGAAGACATTTTCATGTGAGATCTGAAGAAGAATGGTTCTAGCGATACGGCTTAGAAACTGGAGTTGCTTAGAAGGTAGCACTTGTTAATTGAGTAAATGATGAAGGGAGAAATTTTTCATATAAGATCAGAAAAGTACAGCTAAGTCTTGAGACTGCAAGTATTAACTTTGCATCTGGATGGTAGCACTTTCGCAATCGGGCTATTGTCGTGTAAAAAACCTATAAATTATGGTTTACAATATGTCTACTGTTGGTTATAAACTCTTTTCTTTAGCTTAGGTAGATGATTATCAAAAGAGCAAAGTTTCGTGTGGGAAATTTGACAGATACTATCCAGTGAGAATATTTTGAGACTTGTGCATGATAGATAGATACTAATTTTATTGAATTTTGAATGTTTAAGTGCAATCAAAAAATGGAAAATCCAATACGATGTTATGGTAAGATGTATTATAAATGGATATCAACTACCTAAGGGTTTCTTGTACGGAAGGGGGTAATGACAGCCATCTGAACGCCCTTCCAAGAGTATTGGACTATCCACACAGTTTCCAGTTACAATACTTTACTCACAGGTCAGATATTTATATTTCATGAGAGAAGTGGAAATATTTATCTTGTTATATCAAATCCACTTTCTATAAGTGATTTTTGTTTGGTACAAAAAAGTAGAGAAAGTTGGTTGGTGCAATTGAGTACAGAAAACAGTCAAGTAATAGTTTGAACAGGCATAATAAGATTTTGTGAAGTGCCAGATTTTATGCAATTTTAATATAGAATTCAAATGCCGTGTGTCATAACATACTTCCCAATCAAGGTGAATATGCATAACTGCACAAATTCGGCGGAAACAAAACACACAAATTTATCTGAATCGATTAACGTAGTGTTAGATTTCACACTGCTTTACTAAAATACAATTGATCCATTTCTAATATCTTTATTCCTGTCACGCATTGACACTTGAGATGTTCTCTCTGCAAACTCGTTTTTAATTTTTTTTTAATTCTATTGAATCGTTCCAATTTTGAATGGCTAGCTCTGCACGATTCTCTCTGAATAATCGAATAATTATTCATATATGGGCCTTATGAAGTATTTTGCGATTTGGTTGCAATTTTTAAATATGACAGCATTATGAGTCAAATCACGTGATGTTTTTCTTTGAATACTACTAACTGTATACACTTTATCAACTTTCAAACTAATGTTCAGAGCACATATCAGTACCCCCGTAACCAACTATACCATCTTGTTTTATAGTAAGCGTTACTATTTTCAACAGATTTGAATCACTTACTACTATTTTGTGACAGGATTAGTAAGTGCTGTACTTTCGACAGTTCGAACTTGGTTATAGCCCTACCAAACGCAGAACAGCTTACATGTAAAGTAGTGTTATTTAAATACATTCTCAAGGATTAGAATCCTTAGTACACCTCAATAATTATTGGGTTATTTATATATGATTGCCTTAAAAAAATGAGTTAAACGAGCTTTAGGGTGGATTTCATAATTTAACAGACCATTATTCTGCACCAATATGGTACGAGTACCAAACAGTCCGTTACATATCCCTAATCAGCCTCAAGATCTCTCCGTCAAATTTTTGGCAGCAAATAGCATCACAGTATCCAAAACAAAACACTGTAAAATATGAAGTGACAGCTTGCCATTGAAATGTTTACTAATTTATTAAATATTATGAAATTAGTAAAACTGAGCCATGTTTATTGCAACTTTTGTAATCCATATGTGATTATATCACCTACCGTGTGTTTTTAGTCTATCCTACATTTGCAAACTTGCACTTCCAAACCCTTACATTAAAAAGCCTCTTCACTAAAATTTTTGTTAGGTGTTGCGTTTCAACACATTCATACACTTCTTTCCAGTACCCCAACGATATTTTAACATCACTGGTCTGAAACTGTTCAACATTTTCAACATTCATACATACAATTGCAGTTTCAGTTTTTTGTTTTGATTTCAGTGTATCATCAGTCGTACCATCGGTGATGGTACATGGTACACTCAACATAACCACGTGTACACGACAGTGTAATATGTAATTCTGTACAAAAAAAAATTTGGAGGGAGCACTGTTTATACGGTAATTTGTTGTTAAAAGCTTCCATTTTTCACAAATAACAAGTGACCACAAAACATGTACACTGTTTCTGTATATATATTTTTTGTGGTATTGTTCATGAACTAGTTCCTAGAACTGAACGCAACTTAATGAAACGAACTAGAAAGCACATCACTATTTTAAGTAATCCAAGATGGGACAAATTGTCATTTCATCACACTAGTGATGGAAGAATCGAAAGCCTGAGATGCGCTTTGCTTCTGTGGCTTAGAGATATAGTGTTTTCTTCTAATAAAACTAACGCAGTTTTTGTGTTTAAAATACTCTACCTTAGTTAATACCTATGATCCTAAATTTGCTCCCAAAACGCAGTAGTCTGTCAATGAAGCATATTTTTCGTCCTTTTCCGTGTTTCTATGATGAATCATCAAAAAAAAAAAATAATAGTAAACCACGAGCAAACAGCACGACTGCATTCAAAGATGGAAATCGAAGCAGAAGACAGTAGACAGCACCACCCCGAGTTGCTTTAAGTTCTGTGTGTTTCTACAATGAGTGAAAAACTAAGTTCAACCTGCGCAACAAAAAAATATGAATATATAAATTGGTTCTGTTATAAGAATTTGGAATATGCGCCAGTCCAACACTGGCTTCACTGAAAGAAAACGCGATTGAATAGCTTGGTAATCCTTAACAGTTTTGAGCACACACGGCCGATTTCAGTAGCTTCTATTTTGGCCACTTTCTCAGTTATAAATCTCATCTCTCTTCAAGTTGCTTCACATGTCAGAGATTTTCCACTTTCCCCCGCGCCCCTGGAGCCTGTGGTTCCCGATACTTGCTTCCGAAAGATTTTTCACTCGCTTGACTGTTGGCTATGTTTATACATATATTTCCTGGAGATTCTCAAATCATTCAAAGATTTTTCAGACCTTTGGATGTTCTAGAAATTCATCGATAATAATAAAACATTTTCATACAACACTTGAACCTGATTTCGACACATGTTTCATGCGTGTCAGATAGAATTCTAATTTGACTGTTCCTTAGTCCCTTTTGGTACCTGAGAAAAATCACTTTCCCCACTTGCAGTGTGCCGAATCATTCAGTTAATTTCGTGTACCGATCAGTATGAACAAAATGTCCCATCTATATCCTAGTCACGACTGAATGATGTGTCATCTGGACAAAACAACACTGTTGCCAAACTTAGCGTTTAGTTTAGAGCACACAAGGCCGATTTCAGTAGCTTCTATTTTGGCCACTTTCTCAGTTATAATCTCATCTCACTTCAAGTTGCTTCACATGTCAGAGATTTTCCACTTTCCCCCGCGCCCATGGAGCCTGTGGTTCCCGATACTTGCTTCCGAAAGATTTTTCACTCGCTTGACTGTCGGCTATGTTTATATATTTTCTGGAGATTCTCAAATCATTCAAAGATTTTCCAGACTTTTGGATGTTCTAGAAATTCATCGATAATAATAAAACATTTTCGTACAACACTTAAACCTGATTTCGACACATGTTTCATGCGTGTCAGATGGAATTTTCATTTGACTGTTCCTTAGTCCCTTTTGGTACCTGAGAAAAATTACTTTCCCCACCTGCAGTGTGCCGAATCATTCAGTTAATTTCGTGTACCGATCAGTATGAACAAAATGTCCCATCTATATCCTAGTCACGACTGAATGATGTGCCATCTGGACAAAACAACACTGTTGCCCAACTTATCGATTTTTGTATGCTTTAGCGACTTCTTTTTCTCCACTTGTCCACTCTGTCGAACGCAACTACTGATTATGCTGCGCTATCTCCCCAGCCGACATACAATGGAAGTTTTTTTTTTTAGTGGTCCTAGGGGGACCGGGAGGTGGAATCCATTTTACGGACCCCATACGCCGTGGTTCCAGCGCGCATGGGAGTGTGGGACTCCAGCTACATTCTAGTAGACTGACTACCCACTAAACCACCTCCTCTGGCTTACGACTACATCCGGTAGCACCACTTGTTGCGGCATGTCTTCAGATGCATTCGCAGCGGATATGCTCGTTTCTTCTGCTAGTGCAAGATGTCGTCCCTGCGCTTTGCGTTCATCACATTACGAACAAACCTCTGTATTGTGTTCCAGTTCTCCTTACTTTTCATCATGAGTATGGTGATGCTTCTGCTATTGACCTCCGCACCGATAACTGACTCTGTATTGCTCCTCCATGCGGCCCATATTTGACACACAAAGATTGTGTGCTCCGGGGAGTCCTCCTCGCCGCAATAACCGCAGATGCTGCCCTCCGTGATTCCCATTCTTTTGGTGTAATCCCCAAAGTATCCATGGCCCGATAGAAACTGGGTCAAGTAGAAGTCTAGCCTTCGATGTTTACAGCTAACCCACTGTCTTACGTCCGGGATCAGAGTCTTGCTCCACATTGCCGTCTCTGAGTGGTCGCTCCACACACGCTGCCATTTCTCCAAAGTTGTGCTTCTTTCCAGCAACCTGGTAGTACGAAGCTTAGCATCATCCCTGCTGTACAGGCGGAGCCTTTCCTCTATGAGCAGAGTGACTGGGGGTATTCCAGCTATTACTTGAGCGGCCATAGTGGACATTGTTCTGTAGCCGCTCGATATCCGCAGCAAAGCCTTCCTATGGATACTCAAGAGCATTTGTCTATATCTCTGGACTTGGACCACACGGTGCCATACAGGAGCTGCGTACAGGACCACAGAGTGGATTACCTCACAAAGGACCGTCCTTTTAGGGCTACTTGGACCTCCTATATTTGGTAGTATTCTTGATAGCTGGGCCATCCTAGCATCTACCTTCCTGATGACTTGACGAACGTGCTCTCCAAACTTTAAGTTGCCATCTAACACGACTCCCAGGTACGTGAGGTGTCTCTTTGTCACTATCTTCGTGCCAAGGAATTGGAAATTCACCGAGCTCTTCTTGAGGGATCCCTTCAGTATCACGGCTTCCGTCTTCTGTGGGGCAAGTCGTAACTTGTTTGCTGCCATCCACTCGCTGATTCTTGCCAACGCTTCGTTCGTGATGATTTCCAGCTCCTTGGAATAGTTCGCCTCCGCTATGATCGCCAGATCGTCAGCGTACGCAATGCTTTTTATTCCCTGTGGAAATGCAAGACCCAGAACTCCATCATAAAGCACATTCCACAGAAGAGGCCCAAGGACTGAGCCTTGAGGAACTCCCGCGCAGATGTCTCCCGTTTCTCTCTTCGTTAGTAGAAGCTTTCTGTCCTGGAAGTAGCTCTCCACCAAGTTTATCAGGTATACTGAAATTTCCCTACGTCGGAGTTCCTTAATAATTAAGCTCCAAGTAGCCGAGTTAAAGGCATTTTCTACGTCAACAGTGATCAGTGCGCACCACTTGCTTTCCGTCTCCGATACATCATCCGCGACTGCTTTAATTGCCTGGACCGTTGATCTGCCCTTCCTAAATCCATACTGCTCGTTTGACTATAGTTTTCCTCCTCCGGATATCCCTTCTTTGTTCTTCTTCCCTGTATATTCTTTTATAAGATGGACACCTAAACTGGTCTGCCCGATGACCTTCCTTATTACAGGTGGTGCAGAAAGACCCATTTGTGCATTCCTTTGCGATGTGTCCCTTGTTTTGCGCAATTGATACAGACATCTGAACGGTCTTCTCCATTGCATTCCCCAGTACGGTGCCCATATCCCAGGCATTTGAAACATCTTGTGATGTGTATGCGCTTTTGGATCTTGCACCTAGCCCATCCTATTTTAAGAGTCGCCTCCCTAATAAGGGTTTCTGCTACCTCCTTGCTTGCGCGTATATTTGCTATTTGTCCCCCGCTTCTCGTTTGTCTCAGTGACAGGACCCTTAAGCTACTATCCGCTCTACAATATCTGCCGATCGCGTTTTTTAGTTCTGATTCTTCAATATCCGCGTCTATACCTATCACCTGCAGCATGACCTTATTTGACTTATGGATCGCTTCTACTCCCGCTACATTACTTTTGATAACATTTCTAGCAGGAGGTCACCGTTGTTTGTCCTTTTTAGTCTTTTGATTTCCACTCCCACTTCCCGTATATTGACCTTTTACCCTTTTTAAGAGCTCGGCATATGACTTGCCTTTACTTTTTATAATAACCTTGTCGGTCGTTTCACGAGCTTTACCTGCTTTTTTGGATGATATTCGTTCCTTCTTCCTATTTTGCTCTCCCAGGATTGCCAGGTGATAATCTGTGTCTTTAAATACATACTACAGGCACTTCCTTAGGTAAGCGAGGTCAACCTTTCCCAGTGCTTTGATCTTAATCCCGGACGTATTTTGTGACGTCACGTGTTTCTTCAGATCGACACAGTTTTTGTATAGAACTTCTACAAACATGCCGCTGTTGTCCATCCTGTTTGGCAGAGCATAGATCGTGCTACAGTGTCCAGTATTTCCCCTCTTGCTAAGTACTTCTGTACGTACCTTCACGAAATCGACTTCACCTTCCGTTAATCCATCATCCACCAGCACCTTCGATGCCGGAAATTTCCTAAACAAAGCTTCCGCCTTCTCATCTCCCACCCTTTGGCTCGGGTCTAGAAGAACTGCTAGATCCCCTGACACTGCCATTTGCTCTAGACTACTTGTTTCTACGGTGGTATTTTTAAATACATCTGTTGGCCACTCCATATCAACTATCGTTTTTAGGTTTTCCAGACTGTCTTTTTCAAACGCTTCTTGAATCTTCATTTTACTGTCTAGAGCTTCATTTTTCAACTCATCTTCAATGTCTTTCCAATCTGCCTGGGTCGACACGGACTTTGTCTCCGGATAAGTTTGACAGTCTATGTCGAATGTTCGGGGCTCCACCTTTTCCCATCTCTCCTTTTCCAGCCATTGCTTGACTGATTCTCTATTGAGGAACATTGTGAAACGTTTGAGGTCCAGGTTAACATCTTTTATGGTCTTGTTAGTATTCTGGTGGGCTTGGACCGTGTCGTTTAGCTTTTTCACAGCCTTTTGCACACTATCTAGCATTTCCATGAAGTCCACTACTACTGCATTTTCTTTTTTCCGTGTTACCTCCTCACTTCTCTCGGTTGTGATTTTTCTCTTTTTTGACCACTGACCTGGGCAGATTTCCGGGTTTGTTAACTCGTATTTCATACCTTCGGTAACAGAGTTGGATCTTTGAATCCCTATCCAATTTGTAATCATGTTTTTTTTGCGTTCCTCAAATCCGTATCGTATGTCCTCCAAGCTTATGTTTGAAAGCCTCCTTTCCTTGTTCTCACAGTGTTCCCTACTACAAGGCGTCTCCGTTCTTTCATCCATGATCCTCTTTATTCCTGGCGTTTCTTTGCCCTCCCCAGAATCCGAGGGGCAGCCTGCCATGGTTACATGGTCAGGGGGGGATTTTGGACCTTTGGTCATACCCTCCTGGGGTACATCTTTGTTTAGATTCACCATCATAATAATTTGTGGTTGGTTTGAAGGGTATCCTTCCCTAGCTTGTCCGGGTCATCGCCATGTTCGTCATCTACTTGCTCCGGTCGTGTTTCAGTCCGATCCATCCTCGAAGTCCTTTTCATCGCCTAATGGAAGTAGGAAGCCTTTACTGTGGTTATTTTTTGTTCGTCACGGTACAGTACTGTGTTTTGGAAGCATTACATTGTACAAGGTTGTTGCGCCCCCAAGCAGTGATAACCTCCAGATCTCTCGTCAGAGAGGAAGTCGTCGCTAATCTTCTTTTTTCCAGCTCAGCTGCAGAGACCGGCTTGTCACTCTGAATTCCTGCATGTAGAGTGCTGAGATGAGCGAATCCGTGGATTGGGTTGGGATCGTGCAGGAAAGGAGGTCGTTGATATGCAAGAAGAACCGTGTCGGAGCCAAGGCCAATTCCTTGTGAACACCCGCGTTGACCTTGCGGGACGAAGAGGAGATCCCGTCAATCACGACGGATACCTTGCGGCCAGAGAGAAAGTCAGCCACCCATCTGCAAAGCCTTTCTGGGAGGTCATGGGATGGAAGTTTGCGTGAGAGGGCAGCGTGCTTCAGCTAATTGAACGCTTTCGTGCTATCAAGACCAAAGACGTAAAAGTCACCGTAATACTGGATTAGCTTACGCCACAATTACGTGACGTAAGCTAGGAGGTCCCCTGTGGATCGCTGGTGTCGGAAACCATACTGCCTGTCGCTAATTAAGCCGAGACGTTCGAGATAGTCCAGAAGCTCGCGATTTATGCACCTCTCATCACCTTACTTATAACAGACAGCAAATATATAGGCCTGTAGTTGTAAGTGTCGGTTTTAGATCCTTTTTTTTTTGGGATGGGATGGACATGAGCAAATTTACAATTTCTGGATTCATAGGATAACTGGAAGAGACGCGAAAGAACTGGAGCAAGTTCCCGTACACACCTCTTCAGTAAAATCAAGTCCGGACCAGAAGCTTTGTTGGAAGGCGTCCATGGTGGAGTTGGTAGCAAAGATCTTGGCAAGCACTTCAGCCTTGGCCTTCGAATCAGTTACAATCATTCATATCTTTAATCATTTTCAAAGAAATTATACAAAATCTTCAAATTTGTGAAGTTAGCGAGTTTCACTTCATACGTTGGTACCAGGCATGCCCAAATCATCAGTTGCTGCCGTGATATTCATCCCGACCACTGAATTCCTACGGCTAGGCGACCTGTATGTTAAGTTTGTGTTGATAGGGCAGCGGATTATGCTATAAATCATATGTCACAGTTTTTGTGCACTGATTGCAACGGTTAGATGATACCAAAAATATTTTCATAAATATGAGATCTTTCCCATTCCGGATCGAACAATCTACCAAAGATGGTTATAATCATGATACCTAGTAAATTTTCATAAAAAATCCGCTGTACGTAGGTATATCAGAGCTTTCTTATATTTGTTCATCAATTTGATGATACAACACATCTGATAAAGGTGAATCAGGATAGTAGACTATGACGAAGGTCCACTGTATGTAAGAATTTTCAGATACTTCATTTGCAATTTGAAGATACAACAGACCATGATGGTGTTCACACTTTTCTAATATTCTTCAAGAAGTGATATCAGTCTAGCTCCAACTATCATAAGTACTATGTTTGTGTTCCTACTTTAAATTCAAAACCAGCAAATGTAAAAGATTCATTTCGCATCCTTCACCACGGGACGTGATGGTCGTTAGACTTGGCAACCCTGCGAGTGACAGATAGATATCCCGCCAGTCAAAAAGGCAATCAAACAAGAAACATTATTAGTTTTTATGATTTTTGGAGTTAAAAGAAATTTTTCATAATTTTTTGTCTATGTCCATAGTAATTGCATTATGCATCACGGAGATGTAGGGATTGACACGTCTTACACATATTATCTGTGTTTTAGAATGGAGAGGACATAATGTTTGTATTGCTTTTAAGAAATTCATTAACCCCTAAATTAATAAATGATTACTATTATGATGTAAAGGAAAATGAGGAATTAGACGGAATGTATTTTATATTCTATTTTCTTGCAAAATAACAGACAAATCCACACTATTCAACAGGTATGTAGCTATAATGGTAACACATAAACACTCGGTATATTGAACTTAACAAATTCGAGATTGCCATGAATTAACAAACGTCCAAACCTGCTGCTGAATTTAACAAATAGAAAATCGACCTATTATTTCTCCCATTCCCATTGGCTTGGGGATAACGGATTGTCAAATTTAAATTTATAACAGAAATAAAAATACATGAAAGTTGTCCCGTTTTCTCTGTTCAAAAGCATCATGTTAGAATCAAAAAGTTGTCTTGCTTATAATACAGTCGAATTTTCACGATTTTATTCAATATTTTAATAGAAATCACTGATATTCAGAGACCTTTGACAGCTTCCGCCAAATTGCATTTCTGTAAGGTATTTTCTCATTGGTCCAAGGGACCGTTAAATATTAATGTTGGTCAAATTGGCGCTTAAAATATTAAAGAAGATATGTTGAATAACCGTTTTGCAACTTGACGGCTTCAAATGTGATGACCAAATAGCCACGCTTTAGATCGCGTGACCTCGTTTTTCCATATCCCCATAGGCGCTCAATAATGCCCTGTATTTAAAATGAGGCCACATGAAGTTTACACGTGACCTCAGTGACTGATCATGTAGTTTAAACGATTTGCAATGTAATTTCAAAGTGCACGGTAAGATGTGCAGCATTTATAAATTTAGTACTTTTAACTGTTCGAAAGTCGTATTTACTCTACCAAAAATAGGTTTCCCTCTTATACCAAGTGGTATCTAAATACCTGCAAAAATCCATAACATCTGAAGACATATCTGAGATGAATGAATTATTCAATGGATGGGTTATCATAAAATGTTTGGTTTTAAAAAAGAAGTCATATGAGCGGTAAAAAGTTGAAATCGGCTCTCTGGTTACGAAGATACGTTGGATGACCTTACGGCCATTTTTTAATATGGGGCCAAAGATTACGATTTGGATCGAATGGCTAATATGCTCCTATGACTGGCTAATAATGAACCGCATTTGAAATGGGGGCTCTGCTTCTAGACTATCATGATGCCGCTATACGTTAAACCGACCAGACAAACGCGCCACACTTCCATTACACATTTTAACTCTTTAGAACTCCGTTCATCAAGAACAGGCCAGCAAGGTTAATCCTGGTTGTTGCCAGCTTAGAGACCTTGAAGAGTTCAAAAATAAGATCTGTCAAATATCTCTTACATGTTTAAATTTAGTATAAAAGCACATTTCTCACAGTAAGGTCCCCTCTCTGATAATAACCTAAATGTTACAAGTCTTACCACCTAGCCGCAAGTTTGTTGCGAGCAGTTTCAAAACTTTCTTGCAGATTTCTTAAAAGAACTTCCCGCTGACACTCTCTGCAGTAACAATTTGGTAAGTGGTACTTGCCAAGCGCAAGGTCATTAGTGACTGTCTCAAAACTTTCTCACCTCAAACGGCAATTTTTAATATTAGAAGAAAATCGCGGTCTTCTATAAACTGAAACGCTATCTACTTGACACTGCTTTCCTACTACGAGACCCATTTCGTAAACCATAAACACACCTTACACTTCACCCCGGCGTCTTTACCGCGGCATACGTGACGCCGCTCGAATAGCGTATCGTCGGTTGGTGCTGATTATTATTCTTTTATGAGAAATATATAGTGTGGATTGGAATGTTCAGTAGTCCAGTTCGTGCGACCCACCTTTCAATGTCCGACCGTTGTTGCCCTACTTGCGGTCCACACTTGGTGCGTCGCACGGTTTTCTATTGACTGCAAAACGTACACGTACGGAAAATATATTCCGCGCGCGCAGCGCCGGATGCGGCGCAACGCCGAAGTACGATATACAAATTTTAACGTGGTGGGTACAAACTGAGGATCATCTGTTTTTCACGTTTTCTTAACGATTAGGGGTTGGGGAACACGGTACACGTATACGGACCTCACTTTATCGCGGTCCTCACTTTGTATGTAAATTTTATATGCGGGACCCTCAAATTATGTGCTGGGTGAATATATATTTGAGTGCACATTTCTGAAATATTGGTCATTATACAGGGTGTCCCAATTTCGACCTACATATCAAAGTTGTGATTTTTCAAAGGAATGCCTCAAATTTTATTGCATATTTGGATATACAATTGAAAATTAGAAAATTGTTTTACCATACTATGCGGTTTTGGTAATTAGCTACTTAGTCCGCCATTTTGAAACTTGGAGTGCTGCATTTTGTATAAAGAACACTTACACACAGCTTTTATCTTATTTGTGACTTTTTCGAATTATATTTTTTTTTTCTAAAAAACTTCAAATATATGTGTATTTGTACAAGTTTGGATTCAATTTTTTATAAGCTTTTTTGATACTAGACACATAAGGGTATTTACGGATATTTTTTCGGTTATTAGCACGTCTTTTATGGAACGGCTTAATTCCCTAAAATATCGCATGATCCTTGGAAGCAAATTAATTTTTGATTAGTTGTAAACTGTCAAAATTTGCTTTGTGAGCATTATAATAAAAACAAGTTTAAAAATGAATTTTTTTAAAGAAGAAATGGTGAATATGGTGTAGGTTAGGTAAGAAATAGTTTCCAAGCATCTCGCATGTATAGGCAACGGTACCCTAAAATGCGACATCCAAGGCCGGAAACATTTTCCACACGACGAGATAGTTTTGAATCATGTGGAGCAGTGGAATATAGCAAAAAATGTGTAGGTAATCCAAGTGTCACCAATAAGGCGAATCAGTTGGAGGTTCTATCAAAGTTGCAGGAAAATCCCCAGTTAAGTGCACGGCAAATTGGAGCAGAAACTGATATATGCAGAACTTCTGTCCAAAGGATTATTCACAAGCATAGGTACCATCCACATCACCTATGCTTGCATCAAGGTCTTCGTCCTCAGGATCTCGCAGCTCGAATGGATTTTAGTAGAATAATGCTAAATAAAGTGAGTGAAGACACTACTTTCCTGGATAAGGTTCTTTTTAGCGATGATGCAACTTTTACAGCATAGGTGTGGTCAACAGGCATAACATGCACTATTATGCGACGGAAAACCCTTACTGGGTTAGGCAAATAGACGAACAGGTACAGAATACTTGAATTTCTTGATCGAGCACTTACGTTTGCTGTTGGGGGATGTCAACCTGCAAACTCGGATGCATATGTACTTCCAACATGACGGCGCACCTGCGCATTATCATAATCGTGTGCGTAACTATTAGGACACCTGGAGTAACAATCGTTGGATCGGTCGTGATGGGCCTATGTCTTGGGCTCCTAGATCACCAGATATTACACCGATGGACTTCTATGGGACTACGTTAAGCAAGAAGTATATAGATATGCACCATCTAGCCCGGAAAATATGAAGGGAAGAATTAAGGATGCTTTTCTGAACATAAGGGAACACATGCTGAGGGATGTGCAACGGCCATTTATCCAAAGACTACGGCGGTGCATTCAACATGTGGAGATATAATCGAGCAGTTTTTGTAGATGAGGTCTTGATTAGTGATAGTTGTTTGTTTATGTTGTTGTTACAGTTGTTTTTCTCTGTTACGCTTGAAGCTGATTTATACTGTTCTGATTGTTATTAGTTTTTACGTCAAATCTGTACTCTTACTGGCAATATGGAACTAGCTCACTGTTTGTCTTTTGTTTCCATGGATGATGTGATTTTTCTTCCTTAATTTTGGTGTGTTGTTCTATTAAAAGCCTAATAACTCAAAATCTTATGGTTATCTGAATCAAACCTTCTACCAAAGAAAAGCTTATAAAATTTGAAATTTTTGAGAAAAAGTAAAATTCGCGTTTTCGATCACCCTGTATGAGAAAAATGTCAATAACAAATAAGATAAAAGCTGAGGTGTGTTGGCTTCTTTTTATACAAAGTTCAGCACCCCAAATTTCAAAATGGCGGACTGAGAGGTTGCCGAAGTGGGGGGTTTTTCTAGCCAAAACACCTTATATCTCAGTAGCGAATTACCAAAACCGCATAGTATGGTAAAACAATTTTCTTCTTTTGAATTGTGTTATCCAAATATGCAATAAAATTTGAGGCATTCCAGTTAAAAAATCACAACTTTGATATCTAGATCAAAATTGGGACACCCTGCATAGTTGCCAATATTTTAGAATGTTCCCTCAAATATCATGTATAACATGCCATACATAGATTAGCCCAAAATTTATTTGTTTATGAGTAATATTCGGTCCACACATGGAAGGGCCACCCTGTACATGTATACAGGGTGTTTCAGTTTATTGTTGCATAACTTTAAGATTCGATAGAAGTTTTAAAATTAATGCGTAAAGTCATAAACATGGGTCGAAAAATGCGTGGCTTCCGAAATACAGGGTGTTTAGGTTTACTTTCTAAAGTAGTTTTTTTATTTGATGCATAACAGTGAAAATTGCTATTCAAGGGTTTCTTGGTACGACAAAACGAACCATGGGCATAGTTTTACTGTAGCCGCTAGAGGGCGCTCTCTACTGTACCTGTAGTGTATTAAACTGACCGAAAATTTGTTCTTAGTGCAATTTTTTGCTTTTTGAATAAAAAAACTGATTCTTTGAACTTTTCAACATAAAAAAGCTCTCCTGTGAGTTTTCGTTATAGTTAGCCGTTTTTGAGATACTTCGATTTTTAAGGTTCGATGCATTTTCAATTATTTATGGGAAAATAATATTTTTTTTTACATTTTCGATTTGGGCATTACAAGTAATTAAGATGGTCGTTTAGATTGTGTTTTTAAACACAGCAATAATTCCTAACTCCAAATAAAGATAAAAAACAGAATATTAATTTGTTTAATTTTCCAATACTATTTTTAACAAATTAAATTAATTATTTAAAACTAAAATGCTATTGGATAGTTAGGACAAACATACAAAATCTAAAGTAGTTGCTCGAAATGTAAACCCAATTGTTCAATACACAATTCACAGTTTCGAATGATCGAACGTGGTATAGCATTATTCAAATAAGGCGTTATTTCATCACATGCATTCCTGATTCTGTCTATTAGCATATCTCTTGTGGTTACGGGAGTCTGGTACACTTTTTCTTTTAGAAATCCCCACACAAAGAAATCTAATGGATTTAGGTCAGGGGATCGTGGAGGCCAGGCGACTGGTCCTCCACGGGCGATCCATCTTTCTGGATAATTTTCGTCCAGCCAGTTTCTAACTATTCTCGAATAATGAGCTGGACAACCATCAAGCTGGAACCAGGCCAATCTTCTTAAATCTAACATAACATCATCCCACATATTTGCATGTTCAGCCTTTAAAAATTCCAAGAAGGTCGCAGCACTTAACCTTCCAGGCAAAAGGTAGGTTCCAAATAGTCGATTACGGTAGATACCATTCCACACGTTCACACTAAATTCATGCTGAAAATTTCTTTCCCGAACTGCATGCGAATTTTCATGCGACCAAATATGTCGATTATGAAAATTTACCACTCCATGTCTAGTGAAGCATGACTCATCAGTCCATAAAACGTTACTTAAAAACTCCCTATTATCAGTTCTATCAAGAATCCACTGACAAAATGTGATTCTTCGTTCTCCGTCCCCTGGCTGTAGTCCTTGCACAGGTTGCAAATGGTAAGGACGTCTATGGTCATTTCTAAGAACACCGTGAACATGGCTTGCTAAAATTCCCAAGGCACCAGAAACTCTCCTAATACTTGTGGTCGGATCTCCATCAAACTCACGCAGAATCTTACGGGTAAATCTGCGCTGACGAACATTTATGTTTTGATCCCTCTGGAGATTTCCAAAACCATTTTCAATTATTTGGCGATGCACTCTTACAAATACTGAGCGAGTTGGATGTCGTCTGTTTGGAAATCTTCGTACGTATTCTCTGGCTGCTTCTGCTGCGTTTCCATTTACAAAGCCATACACAAAATGAATATCCGCTAACTCTTGATTGGAGAATAAAAATGGCATTTTTATAAAACTTACAAAAAAAACAGGTAAAAGAAACTAAATTTCGTGCATTCACAATTGCAAATAAACGTTTCAGGTTTCAACAGACAACAAAACTAACTGTCAACTAATTGACGTTTAACCTTATTCTGCGTTCAATTTCAAAAATATTTGCAGGCACAGCCTACTTCTAAAAATTATCGAGATACTGACTTTTTAACGTTATTTTGTCATAAATAATTAAAAATGCATCGAACCTTAAAAATCGAAATATCTCAAAAACGGCTAACTATAACAAAAATTCACAAGAGAGCTTTTTTATGTTGAAAGGTACGAGGAATCAGTTTCTTTATTCAAAAAGCAAAAAAATTGCACTAAGAAAAAATTTTTGGTCATTTTAATACACTGCAGGTACAGTAGAGAGCGCTCTCTAGCGGCTATAGTGAAACTATGCCCATGGTTCGTTTTGTCGTACCAAAAAACCCTTGTATACCAATTTTCACTGTTATACATCAAATATTGTTCGAAATATTTATTTAAAAAAAACTATTTTAGAAAGTAAATTTAAACACCCTGTATTTCGGAAGCCACGCATTTTTCGACCCATGTTTATATAGACTTTATGCATTAATTTTAAAAGTTCTATCGAATCTTAAAGCTATGCAACAATAAACTGAAACACCCTGTATATATTCAGTGTGTAAATTTGGTAGTGGATCAACAAAATATAGGTGATAGAGGGCCTCAAAGTGTATCGAATGAACCTCTATAGTCAACGCCAAACAAAGTGGCGTGCACGTCATCACGATAAAAATTCCCCGACCTAATGCCTAGGTTTCTATCACAAACAATTGCTCTATTGCAGTTTCATATTAATGTGATATATAAATTGTAAAATGGTCATTACTCTCTTATTATGGTTAATAGTCATATAAACATTGTTATTAAAATATCACATAAGTTGCTTTCTGATAAATTCAGACGCATTATGCGAAATAAAATGTTTTGCAAACGCTCCAATCACTTATCGACATGTAAACGCACCAAACCGATTTCGCAGCGTTGGCACATTGTCACCTTGAAACTTATTTAAACTGGGAACTGACATTTGTATTAATTTTGACACTGAATCAATTTGTGGCATTTCAAATCTTTATAAATCCTTTGGCCCCGCATACTGTAAATCAACAACTGTTTGTTTCAAAACAAAATTATTCATTTTACGAGTAGATAAAGGCAATTTTGGTATATAAAGATGCCCAAACAGTTAAATAGTCGGTGTAAGGAACTCGTGGCCTCGTTAATGCACTACTTTGAGCAAGAAAGGGACAACAACGGGCCTTTGTTGCCTTTAAATGCTGTTCAAGAGGTAGGTTACTAATAATTATATGTAATGTATATTAATAATAGAGAAATTTTATTTCATTTTTTGTAGCGTGTTGCTGCTGCTTTAAAAATTAGTTTAAGGACAGTTAGTCGTATTTCCGAGGGTGTGAAAAGTGATGCAAATTTAGAATCGCCCAAGAAAAAGCGGAGTTATATTAAACGTGTAACCAACACAGCGACATTGGATACAAGTGCCATTCGAGAAGTGATCTATAATATGTATCACAAAAGTAAGATCTTATTATAATAACTTATCAGAAATTTGCATTAATTTGTTAAGTAAATTATAATGTCATATTACACATGGTTTCAGAAGAACAAGTTACGATACAAACTTTATGGTCTCGATTAAGAGATAGGGCATTATTTGATGGTAGTGCCACGTCTTTAAGGCGGTTGCTTAGAGATCTTGGATTTAAGTGGCTTAAGGACAATCCGCGACGAGGGCTCATGGAACTACCAAGTATAGCTTTGAAAAGGGTGGAATTTCTAAGGCAATACAATCAAGCCAAGGTTGAGGCCTTATACCAGTTTGTCTTCCTCGATGAAACTTGGATATTTCAAAATGGGACCATAGGTCGCTCTTGGCAAAATGGAAACCAAAAAAGCGTGAAAGCTATTAAAACAGATGGTAAAAGGTATGCACTTTTACACAATTTGCACTATAAAATTTAAAACTAATATATTTTAGATACATTATATTACATGCTGGAAATGAAAATGGGTTTATTGAGGGTAGTGAAGGGATATTTTCTTCGAAAACAAAATTGAGCGATTACCATGGAGAGATGAACCAGGACAATTTTTTGAAATGGTTTCAACATCAGTTATTAGAAAAATTGGAGAGTCCATCTATGATTATACTGGATAACGCCCCTTATCACAGCATGATATTGAACAAAGTGCCCAACAATGCATGGACAAAAGAAAATATCCAAGACTGGTTGACAAATCAAAACATACCATTTTTAAACACAATGTTTAAAACAGAGCTATTGAGTATTGTTGCTCGGTACATAATGCTTCTTAATTATATATATTTTGGTCGACAGTTTATATTTCTTTTGTTTATTCCTATTCTTAAAATAACTGCTTTTTTAGAAACAAACCACCTAAAATATACGTGATTGATGAATTGGCGGAACAACATGGGCACAAAGTTCTTCGTCTGCCTCCTTACCATTGTATATTTAACCCTATTGAGTTAATTTGGGGCATAGCAAAAGGTTACTATAACAGACATATTGGTAGAGATGGTAACAGTGAAAAAGACTGTTTGGATATGTGGAACGAGGCTCTACAAACGGTTACCCCAGACTTGTGGAAAAATAGTGTTCGACATACTGAGCAAGAAATTTTTAAATGGTATGAAAGAGAACGAATTTTTGATCGACCAGACATCGAACCTTTAATAATCAACTTTGAGAGTGATGAAGATTCAGATTCAGACAGCGCTGAAGAAAGAAACTCCGACTAACTTTATTGTACAGAAAAAGCTTACACCAGTAGCTTACCTAATTTTAGAATGCATTTTTCTGTATGAATTCTGTAAAATAAATACCATGCATAAAATTTGGAGGACCCCATTTGGATTTTTATTCAGTACCTTTAAGCTATCAATTAAATATGGTAGTTTCATAGTGTCATCTGATCAATAATTGTCATACTTAATGATTATGCAAGTACAGATCTATAATTTTATTATACTATTATTTTTGTTCTCATTTGAGGTTAATATTGCTTATAAACCTAGATATGTAAATAATAAATTTTATTATTTTACAAAAAGTTTGGCAACAATGTAAATTTTTCAACACACCCACCTTGATGACGTGCACGCCACTTTGTTTGGCGTTGACTATATATGTGTGGTCCGAAATTTTATAGTTCAGGAGATATTAGCAATTTTGTGACATTTCGAAAAAAAATACGGGATAATGAACTTTCAATCGCAATTAGAACTAAACCATTAGGTGTAGTGCTGTGATTTTTTTCTGAAAGAAGCTAAATGGTTAGTTTTAGCAATGGTTATGTCACTTTTTAACAGAGCTTATTATAAATGAACACAAAATATCTTTAGTTTCGTTTTTTTGTGATAAATCTCTTCCATCCTTCAACTTTGGAGGGTGGTAAAAAAAATTGATGTAGTATTTCATTATTTATTTTATTGCAAAAACTACCTATATTTCAATCCGTGTAGAATAAACCCTATAAATTACAGCTTGCTATGACAAGTGCCTCAGCTTAAAAAATTTATATGTTTGAAGCATATGAGGTACTGTTAGATTCGTCCTAGCAGTGTGAATGATACTTTGTGTATTAACATTTTTTAAAATCAAAATTGCGGATTTTTTACTCAAATACCCAAATTAGCTTAATGAGATTGGGCGTTCAAGTTGGCACCCAGACGCGGGAGCGTTCATTCTTCGGTCCGACCGAAATTACTAAGTCAGGCAATGGTCCAGCGCGGAATTTGTATCTAACGCTTGGGGCATCTGAGTAGAATCATGTCATATTCTCCGCGAGGTTATGCACAAATGCATTACTATTATGGTGCTACCCTTGGAAATGCTCGAGCAGCTGCTCGCATGTATCGGGAGTACGTTGTTAGAAGAGGTGAACCACAACCGGCGGTATATCCCGACTACCGCGTTTTTCTACGCTTCCATAATGCGTATATGGAGGGCCGCATACTAGGCACTCATAGTCAGCTAGGAGCGCCGAGACTACGCCCAGAAGAAATAGAAGGTATAATAGAAGCAGCTGAGAAAGATCCCGCTATAAGCACCAGAGCCATTGCCCAAAGCAGAAACATATCCCATACTTCAGTGCACACAATACTACGCTCGGAGAACATGCATCGCATCCTTACCATTTACAAGAATTGCTTCCAAGCAACTATGCACAACGGGTTGAATTTTGTGAAAGTATGTTATGGACAGCTGAATCCAACTTTAACCGAAATGGAATATTCAACATGAACAATTTCCATTCATGGAGCGTGAAAAATCCACACGTTATTCGCCGACACAGCTTTCAACGTCAGTTCAGCGGCTGGAGTACACAATAAAAAATTAATTAGACCATATGAATTGCCCGCCGGGTTAAAGGGTCAGTTATACCTTGCTTTTCTACAAAGTTTGCTACAGTTTGTATGAGCTGCTAGATGATGTACAAACCTTTGGACGTCCGAAGCCGCATGTATTTTCAATGCGATGGTGCCCCATGTCACTTTGCACGGGATGTACGGCATTACTTAGACAGTGCCTTTCCTGGGCGTTGGTTAGGTAGGGGTGGATACATGCGATGGCCTCCAAAGTCACCCGATTTAAATCCTCTAGATTTTTTTATATGGTAGTTTTATAAGAGGATAATCTATATATCTGAATATACAAATGTCAACCAACTGGGCCAGAAAATTGGTGAAGCAAAAATAAAGATTATGGAAGACGCAAATTCATTTCAAAGACTAAAGGAAAGTTTTATTAGAAGGTGTCGCTTGTGTATGGAAAATAATGGAGGCCATTTCGAATACGTTCTTTAAAAGTTAGTTAAAATTAATTATCTTCCACATTAATTTGTCGGTAAATCGCTATAAAGAGCGGCTAAGCACACTTGTACCTGGTAAGGATTCTATTGCGTTTCTTAGGTTTATCGCAGTACAACAACGAATGTGACATGATACTCTCATCGTAGAAATTTTCAGGGTTTATTCTACATGGACTAAAATAGTGTTTACAAGAAGATGAATAATGAAATAGATCCTCAATTTTTTTACTGCCCTCCAATATATATATACAATTAATTGTTAATTGGGAAATTGGCAACTGAACGTGGGCAATGGCAATGACTACTGCTCATATATATATATACAGGGTGACTTTGAAGTTGAGTCATTAATTTTCAGATAATGATTGTAGAAGGAAGATAAACCAAAATATGTGTGTAAAAATAAAAAAAAATTAAAAAAATTGTTTACCTTGTTTTATAAAGTACCCGCCCGACAAGTATTTCAGTGCGGACCTGTATTTGATCGTGAGGTCTTGGAGCACCGGCATGCAGTCCCCTGTGAGGTCTTAAGTCACCTGATTCACGAGCCCGTTGTACTACATTAACAAAGACACGAGGGGTTGGTTGCACTCGATTGGGAAACCGATCCGCATAAATATGTGCCATTTTTCATTTCGTTTGAGCCACGCAGCAAACACCACTATTCACTCACGCGTTACCGACTGACACAGACTGAATAAAAACATCGTGATCAGCGTTTCAAATTCTTTCGCTTTTTTGTTTCCGATGCGATGAACCGATAAGGCGGAGTATATCCGTTGTCGCCAAACACGAGCACATAATATTATTATTGAGACCGGGCGGTACTCAAACTTGTAAAGGGCTATAACTTTGTTACTTTAATTTTACCACAAAAATGTTAAAGGAAAAAAACATTTCTTTTGATCAGATCTACTCACTGCTAAAATAAATGACTCAACTTCGAAGTCACCCTGTATACAGGTTTATCCAAATTAAGTGTCCACCATTAGTAACTTTGTTATTAGTGAAAATACAAAGTTGTTTGAATTAGCAAACTAGTAGCATTTTTAACGCTGGTAAAAATGAGAAATAAAAAAAAACAATTGAGAGTCGTTATTTTGTTTTTTTTCAGTAAAATAACATTTTTTTAAATGGAAACCCCTGTATATTATATTTTTTTCTGTTAAAGCATCAAATTTTAAACAAAAAAGCTTACAATAACTTTTCTCCTAGGTTACAAATTGTTGAAGTTATGGCCTCCAATCTGAAACAATTAAATTGTATCGACAAACTTTATTTTCAACATCAACTTATAATCTTACAAAATACAATAACAATTTTTTTTAAAGAAGATGCTCGAAAACACCACCTTGTTCTTCAATACATTTTTGGGCACGTTTTTCAACTGCTCGAACTGTCTTAAGTATGGTCCTACCATCTATCTGGGTTATCTTTTCCCTAACTGCAGTCTTTAACGCGTCAAGGTTATCGTACCTTCGCTTGTAAATTTGGTTCTTTAAGTAACCCCACAAGAAGTAATCAAGTGGGTTTAGATCTGGTGATCTGGGAGGCCACTGTATTGGGCCATTTGTTCCTATCCACTGATCATTAAAAGTAGTACTTAGAAAATGATAAGTACCTCTGGAGTTGTGGGCAGGTGCGCCATCTTGCTGAAAATGCAGATGATGTCTACTTATAAGATCCAATTCGTCTAAGAAATTAGTCAGAATTTCTGACATAAATTCCACATATCTTTCACCAGTTAGGGTTCCCTCATAAAAGAACGGGCCAACAATTTTTGAACCAATTATACCGCACCAAACGTTGAAACTGAAACGGACTTGTGGGCCTCTTGGATGTACTAACAAAAGATTTTCTCTTGACCAATAATGGTGGTTTTTTCTATTAAACATTCCAGAATTTGAAAAATTTGATTCATCTGTCCATAAAAGGTAACGAAAGTTATTTACATTTTGGCGACAGAAGCTAAGATACCAATGGCAAAAAACAAGTCTTCTCTCTGGATCCCCTGCCAAAAGCGTTTGAACTGGTCGGTACTTATACGGAATAAATTTGTATTTTTTTAAAATCCTTTGAACAGTACCATAACTGAAATTAGAGTCCTTGAGAATATCTGCTATTGAATTCTCACGATAAGCTTCAAAATATCTAATAACTGCAATTTCCGTGGCCTAGCTTATTATGAATTCTGTTTTTGCCCTTGTTTTAGCAAAAACATTTTCGTTGCCCCTAAATTTTCGATAAAGTCTCAGAAAATATCGTTCATACGGTTGAATGCGAGCGGGATATAATTCACTCTTGCTCTCAAGGAGGATTTTCTGCACACTAAATAGCATTCTAACATATCACACTTTTCTTCATGGGAGAACATTTTTCTTTAAATTAATGACACAATAAAGCTTATAAACAAGTATTTACACTAATGTTTGACATTATTTGATTTTATCATTGTTTTCCAAAGCCTTCTAGTTGCGAGTATGTCCAGTTTAACAATTTGTCGCTTATCTTAATGCTGTCAAATCGCGAACGCCATGTTGTTTTCATAGCCGTCTTAATATTATAATACTGCAAATAATTAAAAATATTTATCGTTATTTTGACTTTATTTTTGACTTTAGCGGAAAAGTCATTATAAACTTTTTTGTTTAAAATTTGATGCTTTAACAGAAAAAAATATAATATACAGGGGTTTCCATTTAAAAAAATGTTATTTTACTGAAAAAAATCAAAATAACGACTCTCAATTGTTTTTTTTTATCTCTCATTTTTACCAGCGTTAAAAATGCTACTAGTTTGCTAATTTAAACAACTTTGTATTTTTACTAATAACAAAGTTACCAATGGTGGACACTTAATTTGGATAACCCTGTATATATATATATATAACTTGAGACGTGGTCATTGTCGTCTAGACCAGTTAGGTGAAAAATTTCTTACATAACATTCTGAAAATCACATCATCTGAAGTGATTTGGCAACGTTTGGCACACGCCCACAATTCGTTCCATCTTTCAACACAGACATTGACAACCTTCGGCCTTCCGTCAAAGGTTCATCTCACTCATTATTCCATGACCACCATTTTGTGCAATCATCAAGTGGCTTCACGATGTAATGCTCTAATGTTTTTTAAATAATTTTTAATCTGTTTTTAACTTGTCTTGTCATATTTTATATAATTTTGACCATTGTACCATGTATCCAGCTCTCACCATGTTACTGGACGTTTCCCTCATCCTATACGTAAACAACAATTAACAACATCCTCACATACTACTGTAAGTTGAGTCAATTTAAATTCATTTTACACTTTTGTTGCTACTGTTATCATTGTAATTGCAGCTGCTGATGATGATGGCAAAGTCCATTAAAAGCTAGAGAGAATTAAAAAAGTATAAAGAGTCCTCTTTGCTTAAATTTTGTTGAAGTACCCAACAAAAGGCGGAAGCTTTAATTTTTCATCTATTTATATATATATATATATACAATTAATTGTTAATTGGGAAATTGGCGACTGGTCGTTGGCAATGGCAATGACTACTGATCATATATATATATATATATATATATATATATATATATATATATATATATATGATTTTAAGTACCCGAATTAAACATATTTTTCTAATACAGCACTAGACGAGATATTTTCTTCCATGTTCTGACATTATTCTATACATTGTATACTATATACCTATACATTGCATAACCACAGCCTAAGAATACTTACTCGGTGTTTATTTGTAAAATTAAGGCATTTAATAATATTAAATTGTTTCAGGTTAGTGAGGGGTGTAATGAATGTGAACGTGAATATGAGAGTGGGAATTCATACAGGACGTGTTCACTGCGGAGTTTTGGGACTCAGAAAATGGCAGTTCGATGTTTGGTCTAATGACGTCACATTAGCGAATTATATGGAAAGTGGAGGCATACCAGGGTGAGACAATATATTTACGGATGGATTTTTGCACGACGAACTCAATTAGACCAGCAAATTCAGACATGAGAATAAGAAAAGAGGAATAGATGCTGATTTCTTAATTTTGTACATATTGATAATATTATCCAGATTTTTACTGCGCTGCTACCGCGCTTTTATTTTGCATCTTTCGTGCTGTTGGTAAATTCCACAAAAACATTTAAACTGTGGAACGGAAAAGGCCTTGTTTGAAGTGTTAATGAACTTTTGGCTAAATTTCAAGAGGTGATTTCTTGAGTGACAGTTTCTAGGAGGTCAATAGTGCTTCGTTTTCATTATACAGTGTGATTCAAACCTTTTTAAGCAGCGTTTTGCCAGAATATCAATACCTTCTTGTTGAAATTTGTCATATTTTACAGATGTAAAGCTAGAAATATAAATTAAACCGAATGAAAAAAGCGTCATTGTAACTCGAACCCTATGAATAAATGAACTAATAGCATTAGGTTTCCAGATTGCCAAGAGCGTGGTTTCAATAAAGGATTTATTTGATGGGTTTCAGATTTTCAGCGATATGACTGATCTTGTTATAACGACGAATTGTCAAAAAATTATGATACATTGCGCTGCATCTTGGAAATGAGTCATTAGCAGTACTATGTGTTTAAAAGCCTTTCATCTAAGAAACTGTTCTCACCTCAAGCAACAAACGGACCCGGCACAAGTGTTCAGATAAAATAGTTCTCGCCAAAGTGATAGGAATCCGATCAGTGGAGAAATTCGAGAGGGGCGAGGGAGTCCCTCCTAGACGCCATTTTTTAAAGATTGTTTCTATTGCTGAACCTTAGTGTAAAAATTACTTTGCTACACCTGAATCATAAGAGGTGCCCCCCCCCCTTCCCCTAGACGTATCTCACCATGCACTCTTTAGGGCTACCTCCTCCCCCCTGCTTAATTTTGAGTCGCCGAATCTACCAGTTGCTCAGGTAGGAACGCAAAAACAATGCAACAGAAGTCGAAATCGGATTGACTTCCGTCGGGTTACTTTTGGTGAAAACAGGGACTTATGAGTCACCCAAGGAGTTATTCCTCCAAGCTTGGTCAGATACTTTCATTAACATTAACAGTTGACTGTTTATCTCTTAAAACTGAGCTTAAAACAGTACATTTTCTCAAGGCCATTTATTCTGGTAGAGGGTTTGATATACAAACTTATTTCTATTGGTTTAGTCAAAAACACGAATTTTGTGTACCTATCTCTTATTTATATGTATTTAAGTTTAAGTAATTTAAATCTAGCAGCCTATGCAGCTATCATTTTCATTAAATACATTCAGGGTGTTCCTTTTAAGAAAACCGACTTTATTCAATATCCCTTTTATGAGACACAAAAAAGATTTGCATTAAAAACTCCATAAACTTAAACTTTTCAAGGGTTTTTTTTGGACCGAATGGAGGATTCTATCATTGCTTCATCCGATTAACTGTAACAGAAAATACATCAACCACGTTATTAATGGTATACATGGCGCAGTTTAACACTGACATAAAAAATAAAATGAAAACATGTGGTTAGGGTGGTCATTCAAATGCTGTAATTCTGTGATTTTTTTATGAAACAGGTCGATAGATAGAACGTATAGACACCGTACAGTCATGCAATGCATCAATATGCTATGCACATTCACCTATAGTGCAAAACGCTTATCCTTCTCTGGAATCATACAAAAATGGTACGAAACGTTCCAAACTGTATAAAGATAATTCTATGTCGTCTTTTTATGTGTGCCGAGTTACTTTTCAAATTGTCCTCACTCGCCGAACATATCAAAGCTCCTTGGAATTAAGGCATTTGCAAACGGCTACATTGCAGAAAGCTTCAAAACTGCAAGTATTTGACAGTTCAATCTTTAAGTTTGATAAACCACAAGTTCAGAAAAACAAAAATGACTTATGTTGCAACCCAATCACAGGAAATATGAAGAGCTTGGGGCACAAGAAACCTAACTCACATTGACTTCATTTCGAAAAATATGGTATGTCTTATGTAAATTATGATATCACATTACTTTGTTAATTTCGATTGAATAGGCTTACATTCAGGGGACCTTTAATTTGGCGATGGCAGAAGGGAAGAATGTATATTTTAAAATAATTTTATTTGCGCCTTAATGCAAGAGATAGTTGTAATGGGTGACATCGCAGTAGTAATAAGAACTGTCGTGACGTTACGAATGTCCTTTGTTGGCGGCAATAAGAACCGTTGAAAACAGGGCGCATCTTTGAAATTGACGGATCTCTTATCTACGGATAACTTTTCGTAACTGATATACGATTCAAATACGTACAAGTCTTGGTGTTCAATTAAGACTGTGTCAGATGCGTTTCTTATTTCACATGACAATTTATTCGGTGAAGACGGGCATAAACCACTTATTATAAACTACATACCTATTTCCGACATGTATTGAGAACTAGAAGAATTATTGTCTATTTCCCTAAATAAGGTATAAAATCACTATCTAGTGATATTGTGAAATTAGTACAGAGAAACAGCTACAAAGTTACTTCGCCTGAGTTACTGGTTCAGAAGCACTGTCAGAACTGCTTTCAGTCGGACAATACTTTCCGTCCTTCACCTGAACTAAATCCTGAACTACCTTCCTTTTATGTATTACGTCTACTGTATTCGCCAGCTAACATCTGCGAATTTAAAAATGTGTGGAGTGTCGTAGTATCTCAAAAACTTAATTTGGAAACACTGGCGACATCTACGGTGAAAATCAAATTTGGCTGACGTTGTAATGTGCACGAGAGAGAACCGCGATAAACGTTATGTATTTTAGGAGTGCGTCGATGGCTTCCGTTACCTCGTACTCAGGTTGCTAGGCAATGAGGCGCTTCTATCTCTTTCTATCATACATACTTGGCTTTCAGCGAATCACCAAACGTTAACATATTTTCTGTCGAAGTTAGGAGTATTGCCATTTCATTGTCGACTTTCAATAGTTTTTTATGTAACATATTATGCGATGCTTCCGGATATTTATGAGGAGATCATCTCTACTAACTGCCCTATATTTATGCAACTTTACTCTAATCTTTACAGACGTGTGCACATTACCAAGGAGACACTGAAATGCTTAGGAAATGACTATACCATCGAGCCAGGGCACGGAGAAGACAGAAATGCCTACTTGAAAGAGCACAAGATCGAAACGTACCTCATTATCGCACCTTCGTATAGAGGGGTGAGTTAATTAGTCTATTTAACTAATTTGTCTGTCAGTTTATTGTACCAGCGTAAGCCGGAAAAGACGCTGTGCTATCGTCATATAGCTAATTATGAGATGATACGAAACGCAACGCAGCATTTTATTACTGTTACTATTGCAGTAATAAAATATGTACAAAATTACATTAACACCTTATTGAGATAATCTCCCATGTTTGTTTAATCAGTGAAACCACATATATTTGAACTCTTTAATGTAGTGAATTTTTCGGTCACAACGGTGACCTTCTTCAGTGCTACCTACAACCCCCAATTTTCAATCCCTACGTAAATGTTTCTGAAAATTATGAGGAGTCTCTAAAACATCAAAAACGACAATAACCCGCTAGAATGTTTCGATCTGCTTTCTACTTCGACCTACGCACACTGGTCAAAGCGTTTTTGGTTTAGAACAACCTCTCTGTTCACAATCTTTTTTTAATTTTGATTCAACAGTGACCACTGACTGTATTTGTAATTTAATGAGTAAAGGACGAGGAAGCAAATGTCATTTGTTCTAGGAGTTTATTCAGCTGCTAGAGACTCTACCAAAAAGAGAGTATGTGTCCACCTCACTAACCAGCAGAGGAATATTGCTGGTTTCGTCATTGAACTTATAACTTCTGTAGGATGAGTGTGCCATCATTAAGTAAGAAGTCACAATATGCTTTCCTCGCAAATGTTTCGAGACATTTCACCTCGGGACGTAATTCAGAGAGGGTTGATGTCGAAACGTTGCGCATGAAAACATTGTTTAGGCTTCGCCTACAATATGGTGAGATGTTTCGCAGGATTAAAATGCTTGTTACTGGTTATATTTCTATTATTTCGATAGAAAACAGTAAATTACGACAATAAGTGTCTCAATAACATTTGATAAGGTAAAAGAGAAAAGTTGTCGAAATAAACACTTGTAACAGTTTACGATTTTTCTATTTGAATATAAAAAATATTAATGCTATTGTATTATAAAGGAGGAGTCGTTTGTTATTCAGAAATGTAAAGCATATTGTACTCTACTGGCCTTCCAGGAAACTATAGCTTTTCTTAGAAGGTATGTATGAACCGTCCAGAACAAGCTAAAACGGATTTATACCAAATCAAAACTTAGGGTGGATTTCACAATTTAACAAACCATTATTTTGCAACAATAGGGTTCGAGTACCAAACAGTCCGTTGAATAAACCTAATCAGCCTCAAGATCTCTCCGTCAAATTTTTGACAGCAAATAGCATCAGAGTATTCATAACAAAAGACTGAAAAATATAAGTGACAGCTTGTCATTGAAATGTTTTCAGTTTATTAAATATTATGGAATTATGTAAAACTGAGCCAAAATTTAAAAAAAATGCTTGATGTCTGAGTAAAATCCATTTTTTCAGCTTAGCTGACGATTTCTCCATGTTTATTGCAACTTTTGTACTCCATATCTGATTATATTAACTTAACATCACCTACCGTGTGTTTATAGTTTATCCTACTTTTGCAAACTTGCACTTTCAAACCCTTACATCAAAAAGCCTTTTCGCTCACATTTTTGTTAGGTGTTGCGTTTCAACACATTCATACACTTCCCTCCAGTTGCTCAACGACATTTTAACATCACTGGTCCGAAACGGTTCAAGATTTTCAACATTCATAGAAACATGCAGTTTCTTGTTTTGATTTATGTGTATAATCAGTCGCACCATTGGTGATGGTACATGGCACACTCAACATAACCACGTATTTGGAGGTTAGGACAGATTTAAAGTGAACACAGGACAATTCTGCACAAAAAAAATTTTGGGGGGAGCACCTTTTATACCGAAATTTGATTTTTAAGTATATTACCAAGTGAATCATACACGTTAGAGCTCAGCAATTTTATTACAATGAAAGAAATTAAAAAGATATAGAAATTCTGTTTTATATATATATATATATAAAGTTTAGGTTTTAGTAAACTGTTTTAACGGTAATCTCGTGTTTTCGGCATTCTCTACGGAGCCATCTTCAGGAGTCGTTGTTGAGGTTGCAGCCAAATGGTGTTTCAAAACGAGCGTGTGGATGAGAGCACTTGTTATAAATATAAAACCAAACGGACGGGCACATTGGGTTTATTGATAACGACGGAAACCATCGCTAGGTGTTAACGCTATACAGGGTGACGGGAAAATAGATGCGGAGCCGGTGGGTGGAGATAGTACAAGCCAATCTGAGTCAATTTTACTATAGGAACTACTAAAATTAGCCATTTTCGAATTATATTCATTTTTAAGATTTTATAAAATTAATGTCCTTTATACGTTAACCAAGTCATAAAACTTGAAAATTTGGTGTTTCATTTGATTTTTTTTTGGTTTTACAATAAAAATATTACAAAATACGAAAATTAATACTCAAATGTACATTATTGACATTATCTCATGCAGTAAGCTTCAAAATAGTTCAATTTTTGTTAAAAAAAATCTTCGTTCATCTCAGAAACTCAATTTACTAGAAACAATCACCTACAAATTGTTCGTGCAAAACAATTTTAAAATGTCTACGTTTCATTACCTTTCAAATGAGGTATTAAAGTCACAAACCGGTTTAGAAATGACAAAGATATGAGTGAAAGTAACAGGTAGAGCCGCAAACATCGGACTTTGCCACCGGAATAGTGTGATAAGTAAGACTAGTCACCCACCTCCCTCCCTCGCTTCAATCTGCTCTTGCGATTTGTTGCGTTCGGATGTGTTTGTTTGCTCACTGTTTTGATATTTCTAACGACTTGGCTCTTGTTGGACTTCCGTGTGTGATTCTTTTCCTGACGACATAGACTACACCCTGTTTTCTGTGATTCCTTACGACTTGGCTTCTGTGTGACTTGATTGTTCGTTGATCTACCCATCGATGAATAATGGCTGATGAACAAAGGAGGCGGCCATTTAGTTTCGAAGATTGTGCCCATATCCTTTTCTACTATGGAGATGCCAGAGACAATGCTGAAAAAGCTCGTCGTGAGTATGCGGAAATGTTTCTTAATCGTCGCCTACCTGACGCCCGCGTATTTAGGCAAACGTTCCGTCGGGTTCGAGAGCGCGGTACCGTCGTAAGATATCAAGGTAAGTTTGCATCATTGATAATTATTAACTTATCATAATCGGTCATTCAGTAAGGCCTATGTAGAGCCTTGGAGGTCTGTGGGCTGAACTGATGATACTGTAACATAGTTATTTTGATGCAGTTGATTTAGCTTCTTAATTAAGAGTTTATTCATTTAATTAACACGAGCATCTACACGGCTCTGAAGATGGAAACATCCACACGTTGTGTATCGTTTTTTTTCTAAATAATATTTTGCCAACTCTAGCTCATAGTTTTACCGCTATGTTTATTAGGTAACAATTTCTTCCAAGAAACTCTTGTAATTTGTTTTTTCATTTCATTTCAGGTGATGCAGGTAGACCTCGGCATGACGTGGAAGAAGAGGAAGAAATATTAAATATTTTCCAAAGAGACCCTACCCTCTCTACTCGTGCTGTGGCTCGACGGCTTGGATTATCCTGATGGCAAGTATGGTATGTTTTGCATGAAAACATATTCCATCCTTACCACTACTCATCTGTGCAATTGTGCATGTCATAGAGGAAGGAGATCCTATGAGGCGCATGCAATTTTGAAGATAGCAATTATTTAAGAAAAATTCTATGGACCGACAAATCAAAATTTAATAAAGACGGCATAACAAACTACCATAACGCTCACTATTGGCGTGAACGTGCAGTGAGAAATCCTCATATGAAGAGACCAAAAGAATCTCAAAGGCGATTTTGTCTGAATGTCTGGATGGGCATTATAAATAACTGTTTGGTAGGACCACATTTCCTACCCGACAACTTAAATGGAGAAGCCTACGAAAATTTCTTAAGAAATGTACTATTTGAATTACTTGAAGACGTGCCGCTACACACAAGACACAGAATGATTTTTCAGCATGTCGGGTGCCCAGCGCATTTCAGAATAAGTGTTAGAAATTGGTTAAATGAGCTGTTTCCGAATCGATGGACCGGTAGAGGCGGACCAATCCCATGGCCAGCACGCAGTTTCGATCTCACACCTATGGACTTTTTTGTGTGGAGTCGCATGAAAGCTTTAGTATACTCTGATCAACATCCTGTACCCACAATTGAAGACCTCAGAAGCAGGATAATACATGCAGCACAAGGCTTGAAGCCTCTCTTAGGAATTCGGCGGTAGTAAAATCAGCTGTCATAAGAAGAGCACGTATGTGCATTAGAAATAGAGAGCGACATACTGAACATGTATTATAAAAATAAAAAAATGTAGTTTCTAACCAATTATCCTGTATCAAGGTATGATTTTGTAAGTGTAGTATTTTTATTGCTTTTTCCTTCCTCCTTTTATAATAGTCATACTTTTGCCAATTCTTAATCGATTTGTGATTATTATTCCTCATTTGAAAGGTAATGAAACGTAGATGTTTTCCAATTATTTATTACGAAAAATATGTATGCGACTTTTTCTAGTAAACTGAAGCTTTTGAGATGAACGAAGATTTTTTTAACAAAAATCTAACTATTTTGAAGCTTACTGCATGAGATAACGTCAATAATGTACAATTGAGTATAAAATTTCGTATTTTAGAATATTTTTTTTGAAACCAAAAAAAATCGAATGAAACACCTAATTTTCAAGTTGGTTAACATGGTTAACGTATAAAGGACGTTAATTTTATAAAATCTTAAAAAATAGTATAATTCGAAAACGGCTAATTTTTGGTCAGTAGTTCCTATAGTAAAATTGACGCAGATTGGCTTGTACTATCTCCCCCCACCGGCTCCGCATCTATTTTCCCGTCACCCTGTATATCAATACACCCGAACACATTAAAAATTATCGAAAAGCAATTGTTGTTGTTTTGTTTTTGTTGAGCTGGATACGTTGCGGGGTACTATTGCACAATCTGGCAACCATGGCGCACCCTCAGAAATGACCGCTGACATGACATAAGTCAGGCGAGATACCCTTGAATAGCGTGGACCGTTAAACTTCTTCAGTATTTCTGTTTTGTGTCATTGTGTCCCCACCAGTCAAAAAACTTGACCAATATTTTATTAGCTTTTTTTATCTCTTATTTTTCAGTAATTACTAATAATTTCAGGTTTATGTCTATAGTAATTCCATTATGCATGACGGAGATCTAGAGAATGACACGTTTTACAGATATAGGTGTTTTAGGTTGGAGAGTACATACAGCTTTGATTGCTTTGAAGAAATTCATTAACCCACAAGTCGATGATAGATGATTACTATGATGTAACGAAACATGAGGAATTAGTGGGAATACATTTTATATTCCTTTTCATGAAGAATATAAACAAATTCGCATGTTTCAACAGGTCTCTAGCTATAATGATAACATATAAACACTCAGTATATTGAACCCGACAAATTCGAGATTGCCGTGCATTAACAAACGTCCAAACCTGCTATTAAATTTAACAGCTAGAAAACCGACCTATTATCCGTTGCGTTCCCAATCAAAATACATGAAAGTTGTCCTGTTTTATCTGTACAAAAGCATTATGTTGCAATCAAAAAGTGCTCTTGTTTATAATACAATCGCCTTTTCATGATTTTATTCAATAATTCAATATAAATAACTGATATTCAGAGAGCTTTAACAGCTTCCGTTAAATTGCATTTCGATAAAGTATTTTCCCATTGATCCAAATGACCGTTAAATATTAATTCTGGTGAAATTGGGCCTTAGTCTGTTTTGTTTCACACGCTTATATTTAATGATCCTCAGAAGTTTCTATTTTCGAAGTGCAATGATATATTACAGTACCAGCACTTCTTAAATTTTTATGAGAATCCTAAATTATAGCATGTTTTTAATTTGATGATGATGATTTCCACCAATATACAGTGTGTCCCAGATTTGCTTCTCTATACAGGGATCTCGTCTCCTGTTATACCTACAGCAAAGGTTAAATGGGAAACGTTTTAGAGGAAACTTAGTGCATTCGATAGCCGGCTTCAGATTTAAGATCGGTCAATTGGTTTTGGAAATACCAGCGAAGAACCGCAAATAGCGGAATTTGTTTTTTGCCAGTAAATCCGAAACGGTTAATTTGACACCTGTATGGTAGCGTGTATGACATGTTCCAATCGTCTTTGGTTTTCCAGCAACCTGCCTCAACATTCATTTTTCTTATAACCGCCACATTGGATTTTTCAGTTTTTGAAAAGATAAAATTTCCAGACTATGCTGTCTCACAAGTACATGAAATATTGTATTGAGTATCATCGAAATATCATCACACGTAATGTTATGTATCAATTTTTTTCTAAGGAGGCCATTTTGTCAGAAAATAAAATCAAATAAGTAACTAATTTTTTTCATCTAAGGAGGCTCTGACTTTGACGTCAAATAATTCGAAGTACTAAAATTGTGTTTAATAGGTAGTAGTAGTTTTCTCTCATTAAAATCATAAATCTGGCAAAAAAATTGTCAAACTCTGTTGAAAATAGCCGGTATTCTCTACTCAAATGAAGAAAAGTCTGGCATGTTAGCGCTGCACTTGCAGTCACACAGAAACGCCGACATTACTCCATCAAGGTACTTGGAGATGTACCCCGAACGACGGCAGCCTCATAGAACCCAGTTTAGAAAAATGGTAGTTAATTTCGAACAACCTAGAAGCGAATACAATACTGAAAATGAAAATCTTGGCAGAAACATGTCAGGTCTATCAATTGTGGAGTTTTTAATAGGCACAACACTCGTCATCGGGCTGTGGAAAACCCTCACGAAGTGGCGGATAGACGTCTACAGACCAGATTTGGAACGAACATTTGGTGGTGGTAATTTGATCTAACTTACCTTTTATAATTGGACACCTATTTGAAACTAGGTATTAGTTAATCATTTAAGGAAATCGACTTATAGGATCATTTTTGTTTGACTACAACCTAAACGAACAGAGGTACCTAGAGCTTTGGCGAAACCAGATTTTGCCGGCCATAAGAGCTAGTCTAGCCGAAGATGAGTTTAGAAGAACCTGGTTTCAACAGGATGGATGCCCGGCAAACAACACCATTCAAGTTAGGAACTTCTTAAGAGAGCAGTTTGATGAAAGAATAATATCATTAAATGGCTCAATATCTTGGCCTCCTAAATACCCTGACCTTTCACTTTTGGATTTCTACCTCTGGGGTTACTCAAAAGATAAGGGTTATGAATTAGATCCTTCCGCGACCATAAAAATTCTGAGACAAACAATTTTGAGCACAGTTAGAAAAATTAACAGAAATACACTAGCTATCCGAAAAACAGTCACTAATTGTCAAAATTGTCTGGATGCAAATGGACGTTATTTTGCAAATCTGTAAATTAATACAAACTTACATAATTAGTTTTTACATTACATTAAAATTTTGTAAAATGTTTGTTTGTTCAAGTGTAAAATAAATTCACGAAGGGGTACAGGGGAAAAGGAGGGGCGCCACACGAACTCTAGCGATCGGTTAAGTGACTGCAACATAACCGGGTTTTATTCGCGGCAGTGGAAATTGGTATAGAGGTGTACACACGTCGTAATATTCACGTTTTATCGACGTGGTGTGGTTATATCGGACAAATTTAAGCGAAATTTGATCCTTAACTGACGTCGAATAAACGTAGAATTTTCCCTAAATTTCCACTTTGACCAAAATCACCAAATACCTACGTCGATTCCACGACACCGTGCTGGCTGGGGTAGAAATTAGTGCATTCCTAAATTTTGAATAATGTCGCATGATCTGTCGAATTTGGTGCGCCAGAGAGACGTGATAAAAGCGCGACTCACTAATTTCAAAAAATACTTAGATAATGTATCTGCCATGGAATCATTAGATGATGGAACCTTGTATGAACTACGCCAAAATATTCAAAGAATACACGCGGCAAATGAAATTTGCTATCACAAGCAAAAGAGAAGAGATTGCTGACCATACCTTGTTGCTACGCTACGCTTTCAGTATTGTTATTTGTGCAACGGAGTTCAGTATTGAGTCATTATCCCAAATATCTTCATTCGTCCTTGTTGTGGAGCTGACTGTCCCGCAACAGGTCCACGCTGCTATCCCAAACAACCGAGTCTAATATTTCAGCGTTATCCCAAACGTCTTTGTTCGTCCTATGGCCATGACAAGCTAGGTCCAGGTTGCTATCCCAAGCAACAGTGTCAGAACGTTATCCCAAACGTCATGTCAGGCACAGGCTGTAGCGCCGGTGAGCCATTCATACTCGTATTCATTTAACTTGCACCTAAAATAGGTTGGTTAGTCGACAGTTACCTGATGCTGAAGCCCCTTCAGAAAAAGAGGCCTGCATGCCACTTTCTAATTTTGCTCCACGACGAAAGGAACCTTGAGGCGACCGCCGGTCGGTATCTCATTCGAGAATGCACATATATCGGCCAACCTTCTGTCCTGTACTCTAATCTTAGGTGAATTCAAATTAGAGCAAACACAAGCAAACGAGCGGTCTTATTCGTTCGTTCTCCAGCTCGCTACCTGCTTGAGGCACATTCAATGTAAACGAATTTTTGCAATCGTTGATGTTTCGCTTTCGAAAGTCATGTCCGACTCAGATGACGATATAATTATTAGCGCCAGTTTTATTGTTATGACAGGTTTGTCAAAGAAAAAAAGAAAAAAGAGAGAATGGTGTTCAAATTTGTTGAAAAACCGAGACACTGCAGGGGGAATAACATAGTTTACAGACCTTACATGGGACTTGTATGAAGTCGCAATTCATGTCTGTTGCTATTTCATGCCATACATCATTTTTCTTATTTAGAAGTTTGTTAAATGCGGATTTTGGGTTCCACAAACATTATTTGCTTCTATATAACTCAATGAGTTCTTAAGTTTTATTCTTTGTCCGTTCTATACTTTTAAGAACGTAGCTACACAATCACTAACAACAAATAGATAAAAAATAAAAAATAAATTCTTTTCGCAACGGTTGTTGACCTTGAGTGATATAAAAATGTTAGCATTCGACCTAAAAATGACAAAATTCAATTCATATTCCGTCATTTTTATCACTCAGTGTAAACCAGAACCAGAACCTCTGCGAAAAGAAGACACTAAGGCAGAATTTGTTCACACGTGTTCGCAAGCACAATCGCAAACATCCTTTGATGATACGCTGGTTTACCGACACGCGTTGGAACATGTGCAAAGACGAAGGAATTCGTTCACTTGTGTTCCGGTCGCCGTTTAAATACATTAATCTTAACGGACGAATTCGTTCGTTCGCTTGTGTTCGCTCTAATTTAAATGCACCTTAAATGTTCAGTTGATCCTCGAGACTGCTGAAAACGTAAAACGACGCGCACCGATTGACGTGTTAACGGTTTGGCTCGAGACCAAGGAATGAGGCGTGTTTATAGGCGACCAGATGTCAGGAAGGTAGTACAATATGTATTCTAAATATTTACTTCGACGAGGACGGAACATAATACTTGTTTATTACTATACTTAAAAAATTAATAAGATGCATGGGTACCTCATTTTCTTCTCGAAAACTGTCCGAGATGGCCTGTTTTTATAGGAGACAAAAAATGAAGTCGAGAAAGTTCCTACAAAAGTCAAGGGGGTATTTTTAGTTTTCACCCCCTTCAAACCCATTAGAGTTTTCCGTAAAAGTAAAATATTTGAACATGTACAAGCAGTTTTGTAACCTTCGCGTCCGCCACTGGCCGTCGCGCTGACGTCACGACTGCCGATAAGCAACATCGCCGCAGAAGGGACTTCCTCGCGGACCGTCAAGCAAGACACATATTTGTAACCACATCATTACAATGTAGATACAGTCCACTTAAACGAAAAAATAAACAGTACCACCATCACGGCGTCTTACGAGAAAACAGTGTAGCAACCACCCTACGTGTAGTATTCAATGCATCGGCCCCAACCAGCACAGGTATATCATTTAACAATTTACAAATGACGGGACCTACTATTCAAGATGAATCGCCATCATGTTAAGATTTCGACTTCACATATACATCATTTCGGCAGACATCAAGATGATGTACCAACAAGTTCTGATATCTCCGGAACAACGGAAGTTCCATCGGATAGTTTGGCGTTCAAACCCGGCAGAACCAATTGACACGTATGAACTGAATACGGTAACATACGGTATGACCGCAGCCTCATTCCTCACGACGCGATGTCTTTATCAACTAGCAGAAGAAGTTGAAAGGAAGGAACCCAGAATATCACACATAATCAAACACGACATGTACATGGACGAGTTACTCACGGGCACCGACTCCATTGAAAGCGCAAAGGAGCTCAGCATCAAGCTCATAGATGTGTTCAAGACGCGCGGATTTGAACTTCTAAAATGGAGGTCGAACTCTCCCGAAGTCCTCAGTTTTATAACCTCTAAGCATTCACCTAATGCTGTGCTTAAATTTTCCTCCGGAAAGGAAATCACATGCAAGATTCTCGGACTATGCTGGTCTAGTATTGACGACAGTTTGTCTTACACAACCTCCAGCGAAAACCTAATCTCTCATGTTACAAAAAGGACGATACTTTCGCATATATCTTCGATCTTTGATCCATTAGGTCTACTGTCTCCCTCGGTTATCTTAGTAAAAATTTTACTGCAAAAAATATGGTCTCAAAACTTAGATTGGGATGAGTCCTTGCCGCAAGATATACACTCATCTTGGATTAGCTTTGCGAAAGAGTTACCCTCTCTTAGCACTACAACGATATCTCGGAAAGTTATATGCGATGATCCCATATCTATAGAACTTGCGATGCATCAGAAAGCGCTTACGGTTGTTGTATTTATGTAAAGTCATGGAACAGAGCTGGCGAATGTTCTGTACATTTATTATGTGCCAAGTCTAAAGTTGCGCCATTGAAAATACTCACCATCCCAAGACTCGAACTTTGCTCGGCACTCACCTTATCTCGTTTAGTAACAAAGTTCCTGAGCTCTGTCCACATACGTTTCGATAAAATTTACTGCTGGTCTGATTCAACAATCGTACTCAATTGGTTACAAGCGCCTCCCCATATGTTGAAGCAGTTCGTAAATAACAGAGTAGCTGAAATTCAAGAGCATACAACTAATTTCGAATGGAGACACGTCTCATCAGGTGATAACCCTGCGGAGTACTTACACGCGGTTTATCTCCAAAAAACCTAATAACCGACGAGCTATGGTGACACTGGCCTAGCTGGTTAAGAGTATCATCCTCTAATTGGCCTCAGTCAGTCTTAGAAAAGGTTGAGCTTCCAGAACTCAAACGTGTCTGCCATGTGAAAATATCTTCCCCAGATGTGTCGTTCGAAAGATTCTCAAATTTTTCTCGTCTACAAAGATCTTTCGCTTACGTGTTGAGGTTTATTTCTAATTCTCAATTACCCAAAAACCGTATAACCGCACAGCTCACGGTGGAGGAGTTAAAGAAAGGCCTCGAAGCCTTACTTCGAATCTCTCAAATTCAATCATTCCCTCATGACTACTCACGGCTCCAGAACGGCTGTAGCCTTGAAGCGAAGAGTCGACTTCTGTCACTCAACCCATTTCTTGATGAAAGGGGTATTTTAAGAGTAATAATAATAATGATAATGCCTTTATTAACTGCAGTGAGGCGAAGTTTAGCCAGACGACTACTCTTACACTCAACCCCACAACAGGAAAGAAATAATACTTAAACACATAAGCAAAATAATAACATACAAAAAAAAATATACAATTCATAAGAATGACAACATTGATTGCACAAGACAAATGCAGAGAGTATTGCGAGAGTTTTAAATTTGAAACAAAAACAGTAAAAAATAGTCAAACAAAAAAAAATTAAAAAAAAATCACATGAGCACAAGAAAAACTGAACTAAATGGACTCCAGCAGCTGACTTTTCTCATTAATTTCTTAAAAGAAACAACCTGTTTGGATCGATAGCTACTGTTGACTGCATTGTAATGCTTGACAGCATTATAGGTGTAACTTCTTTCAAAGACCGAGGTATTGTGAGGAGGCATGTTAAAATTAGCATTAAATCTAAGAGCTCTGGTAACAAAACTACCTCGGTGAACTAATTTGCTAGCGAGGTAAGCTGGTCTGTTAGATAGTAGAACTTTATGCGTGAAGACGGTCAAAAGATATAAAAATAACTTATCAATTCGCAACCAGTTGAGTTCTTTGATTTTATCTGAGACGCGACTAAACTTGCGCAATCCAAAAATAAACCTACAACAGCTGTTCTGAATTTTCTGAAGTTTCCTTTTGTGGGCGTAGTCTAAACATGGGTAATACAGAACAAGAGAGTAAGAAATGACAGACAACACAAGACTTTCAGCGAGCTTTTTTCGGGTTTTAAAATTCAAGATGTATCGATTAGAATAGAGGAGTTTCAAACGCAAATACGTTACTCTAGATAAGAAAGAGACATGCCGATCGAATCTCATATTTAAATCAAGGGTAACACCGAGATTCTTGGCGTAATCCACAAAAGGGATGAGTGTCTCATCAAAAAAAACACAAATCCTCTGCTTCATTTCACAGTAGGAATTCTTCGAACAGTACAACATTGCAGTAGTTTTATTGGGATTGATCTTCAAGCAGTGTTTGTTACAGTAATCACCGATGTTAGCCAAATCTAAATTAACTTTAAAAGAAACTTCATCAACCTTTGATGGATCGAAACCAAACACTAACTGAGTATCATCTGCATAAGTTTTGCATACTACAGTGGACTAAACAGTCTTGCAGATCGATCGTATAAATCAGATATAGTAAGCGACCTAATACTGAGCCCTGAGGAACTCCTGAAGGAACTGGCTCAGAGGAGGAAATTTCCTGATCAGTTTTCACTGTTTGTTGACGATTTAGCAAGTATGACTCAAAGAACCTTAGAACTATATCTGACATTCCATAATGAGATAACTTACTCAGTAGTATCTGGTGATTGACCATATCAAAAGCTTTCGAGAAATCTAACAGTACCAAGACGGTGTTGATGTGATTGTCTAAATTGTGAATGATGGAATCAGTAAGATGTAATAAAGACGAAGTAGTGCTGTAACCAGCTCTGAAACCTGACTGATGTAGAGGAAATAAGTGATTTTGTTCGAAAAACTCCACTAGTTGTGAGTAGACAGCTCCTTCGAGTATTTTTGATAGAAAGCATAATAAGGTAATTGGCCTGAGATCCGAATATTGTTCTGGATGATTAGTTTTAGCTATTGGAATAATAATACAATTTTTCCAACTGGCAGGAAAGTAACCTGTTTCGAGAGAGACATTAATAATGTGAGTTATATGGTCTATGGTATCAGGCAAACATAAGCAAACCATATTTAAAGTTAGACCATCATAGCCACATGCCGTAGACTTAATGTGAGAGATTATATTGACGATGCCTTGCTGAGTAAGGAGTTTAAAAGCAAACAGAGGTGCATCCGGTGTATGGCGTCTATCGCTATAAGAGTAGGTGGTCGCCTCAGAAACTCGGATTTTCCCTATGACAAAAAGCATCCGATTATCCTTGATTCTCATCATCACCCAACCAAACTCATATTCCGTCATGAACATATCATCTCTCTACACGCAGGTCCTCAGTCATTACTCTGTAGCATCAGGGAAAAATATTGTATATTGCGCGGTAGAAATCTTGCTCGATTCACGGTTCGGAATTGCGTCAAATGTGCTAGATTTTCACAAAATTCCGTCCAACCGATTATGGGTGACTTGCCATCCAATCGCGTGACATTAGCCTTGCCTTTCACGAGCGTGGGCGTTGATTATGCAGGACCATTTCTGTTAAAAAACAAACGTGGTCATGGAGCTAGGACTTCAAAGTGTTGGATAGTACTTATCGTATGTTTTCTAAGAAAGGCAATTCACCTCGAACTAGTCACATCCTTGAGTACTGAAGATTTTTTGAAGGCACTAAAACGATTAATCTCTCGCCGAGGCAAGCCTTCACACGTTTTTTCGGATAACGGATCCAACTTTGTTGGAGCATCCAACGATCTCAAGCGGTTTTTGAACACACATTCGCCGAAATAATTGGATCTTCTGCGCAAATTGGTATAAAGTGGCACTTCATCCCGGTTAATAGTCCCAATTTCGGTGGTTTATGGGAAGCTGGCGTTAAAAGCGTCAAACATCACCTTAAAAGAGTCCCGGGTGATCATTCGTTCGTATACGAAGACTTTTCGACGTTATTAACACAAATCGAGTGCGTTCTCAACAGTCGGCCTATATTCCCATTATCCTCTGATCCTCATGATCTAAACCCATTGACTCCTGCCCATTTCCTCATCGGCCGCTCCATGCAAGACATCCCAGAAGAAAATCTCACACAGTTACCACAGAACCGTCTGTCTTCTTATCAGCGGATTTGCAAGATGAAGCAACATTTCTGGGAAAGGTGGAGCAAAGAGTATGTGAGCGAACTCCAGCAGCGACAGAAATGGAAGAAGACCAGTCCCAGTCTTCAGATTGGCCAAATGGTGTTGATTAAGGATTTCAATCAACCTCCGCTACGATGGCGCTTAGCCCGAGTACTCCGTCTAATTCCAGGCTCCGATGGTATTGCTCGAGTCGCAGTTTTAAAGACTTCTATGGGAGATATCAACCGTGCATTGAACCGGTTTTGCTTGCTTCCAGTTCAAGATGTTGAAAATTGATTTTCAAGGCCGGGGGCATTGTACAAGCATTTTTGTAACCTTCGCCTCCGCCAGTGGCCGTCGCGCTGACGTCACGACTGCCGAGAAGCAACACCGCCGCAGAAGGGACTTCCTCGCGGACCGTCAAGCAAGACACACATATTTGTAACCACATCATTACAATGTAGATACAGTCCACTTAAACGAAAAAATAAACAGTACCAAACAAGAATAGGGTCTTCTTAGAAGATTAGTGGGAAAATAACCCAACAGAACATGTGCTCGGAATTCCATTCAAACCGATTATATCGGTTTTTAAAAATATCTTGACGTGTTTTGAAAAGAAGACTTTGACGCGCTCTAACGGACAAACGAAGCACTTTTGCATAAAGGTAAACCATATCCAATCGACTTATTTTGAGTCTAAAAATACGTGATACTTCCATGCCCATGGTATATTGGGAAACAAAATACGATATCAAAATAATATAAGACTGCAATCCAAAATGTGGACGTGAAAACACATATTGGAACGTTACAGGAGGGAAAAGCAATAAAAATGGCAAACTCCTGATTAACTTTGTACTTGCAGAACATTTCAAGATAACGAGCACTTATTTTGACAGGAAAGATATTCACAAGACCACATGGATCTCGCCGGATGATAATACTGCCAATCAAATTAACCATGTACTAATCGAAAACAAGCATGCCTGCAATGTACACAATGTTAGAAGTTACCGTGTTGCAGATAGAGATTCGGATCACTTTATGGTAATAGCTACTATAAAGCAAGAAATTCCGAAGCTACGGTTTGAGAGACAGAAAACAATCAAATGGTACGAACTAGACGATACGACAGTTAGAGAGCAACTTGAACAAGCGATAACGGCAGGATTGCAGAATACACCATTTGTGCAGGATGTTGATCAAGAATGGAGTCATATCCAACCAATAATCACTAATGTAACAGAAGAGATGATGAGAAAAACGAGTACTAGAAAAAACAAATAGTGGTTCGATGAGGACTATGAACGGGAATTGGAAAAAAGGCAGAAAGATAAAATACTGTTGCAGCCTAATAATATTATTTTGATATCGTATTTTGGTAGACTATTTATCACGTCATCTAATTGTTGATAGGATTCTGTTCTCATATCCATATCATTGTCTTCACTTGGAGCATGTACCATTGTTATTTTCCTGTACTTTCCTCTCAGGCGTAGCCAACACCATCTCTCCGATATAGGTTTAAACTCTACTATCGTGTCTTTTAGCGTTGGATTTATTAGAAATCCTGCCCCAAAAAGTCTATTTGCACCACCGCTCTTACAAAATACGAAATTTTGGCACTGTGATATCTCTGTTTCTTTCTTCGTTTTTTAAACAGCTAGAAGGTGTACTTTGTATACGTTCATTATATTGACTGTCTTTTTAAGTGCACCTGCTTCGTAGATACTTCTGACACTCCAAGTTGCAGTTGTTATTTGCTCTTCTTTAAATTTATACTTACCTAACGTCTTATTCCTTTCCTTATTTTTAGTTGTGTTCCCGTTCCTTACCTTTTCCATTGTGATAGCCACATTTTCTGGCATATCCAAGCTATCCTTTCCTCTATACGTTATTAGTTTTTTTATATAAATGTCTCTGGTTTTAACACCTGGTCTTTTGCATCCCTTCTGTATTTTCTTTTGCTCTCTCCGTTTTAGATATGTCTCTTATACGTTTTTCAATCATCATTTCATTTTTTATCAAATCACTGTTTATGTAGTTTTTTTGCGTTTTCAAATACTGCACCTTACCTTTGGTTTGCCTGATATCCTGTTTAGCATAAAAACTCTGCTACATAGAAATTCCCTTTTATTTTTTAGGCGGACTGAATGTCAAAGTCTGAAGACAGTCTGGTTTTCATGAAGTTTTCTATTGATTGCTTTAGATCCTGGTTATTTATGTCTCTAGGTTTAAACCTGAGATCACTATATTGTTTTCTTCTATCTTTCTCTAGGAGTCCTATCCTTTGTTCTACTTCTTCCAACTGCACACCCCTCCATTTAAGCATAGTGATTTTCCTGCATCATGTCTTTGTTTCTTTGTTTACGAATTGCATTTTGTTCTTCAAGTAACCTCACCCGCTAAACTCCTCTATAAGGCTTCATCATTTCCTTTATTCCTTCCATCTCCTTGTTAGTAACTATAGTCAACGCCAAACAAAGTGGCGTGCACGTCATCAAGGTGGGTGTGTTGAAAAATTTACATTGTTGCCAAACTTTTTGTAAAATAATAAAATTTATTATTTACATATCTAGGTTTATAAGCAATATTAACCTCAAATGAGAACAAAAATAATAGTATAATAAAATTATAGATCTGTACTTGCATAATCATTAAGTATGACAATTATTGATCAGATGACACTATGAAACTACCATATTTAATTGATAGCTTAAAGGTACTGAATAAAAATCCAAATGGGGTCCTCCAAATTTTATGCATGGTATTTATTTTACAGAATTCATACAGAAAAATGCATTCTAAAATTAGGTAAGCTACTGGTGTAAGCTTTTTCTGTACAATAAAGTTAGTCGGAGTTTCTTTCTTCAGCGCTGTCTGAATCTGAATCTTCATCACTCTCAAAGTTGATTATTAAAGGTTCGATGTCTGGTCGATCAAAAATTCGTTCTCTTTCATACCATTTAAAAATTTCTTGCTCAGTATGTCGAACACTATTTTTCCACATGTCTGGGGTAACCGTTTGTAGAGCCTCGTTCCACATATCCAAACAGTCTTTTTCACTGTTACCATCTCTACCAATATGTCTGTTATAGTAACCTTTTGCTATGCCCCAAATTAACTCAATAGGGTTAAATATACAATGGTAAGGAGGCAGACGAAGAACTTTGTGCCCATGTTGTTCCGCCAATTCATCAATCACGTATATTTTAGGTGGTTTGTTTCTAAAAAAGCAGTTATTTTAAGAATAGGAATAAACAAAAGAAATATAAACTGTCGACCAAAATATATATAATTAAGAAGCATTATGTACCGAGCAACAATACTCAATAGCTCTGTTTTAAACATTGTGTTTAAAAATGGTACGTTTTGATTTGTCAACCAGTCTTGGATATTTTTTTTTGTCCATGCATTGTTGGGCACTTTGTTCAATATCATGCTGTGATAAGGGGCGTTATCCAGTATAATCATAGATGGACTCTCCAATTTTTCTAATAACTGATGTTGAAACCATTTCAAAAAATTGTCCTGGTTCATCTCTCCATGGTAATCGCTCAATTTTGTTTTCGAAGAAAATATCGCTTCACTACCCTCAATAAACCCATTTTCATTTCCAGCATGTAATATAATGTATCTAAAATATATTAGTTTTAAATTTTATAGTGCAAATTGTGTAAAAGTACATACCTTTTACCATCTGTTTTAATAGCTTTCACGCTTTTTTGGTTTCCATTTTGCCAAGAGCGACCTATGGTCCCATTTTGAAATATCCAAGTTTCATCGAGGAAGACAAACTGGTATAAGGCCTCAACCTTGGCTTGATTGTATTGCCTTAGAAATTCCACCCTTTTCAAAGCTATACTTGGTAGTTCCATGAGCCCTCGTCGCGGATTGTCCTTAAGCCACTTAAATCCAAGATCTCTAAGCAACCGCCTTAAAGACGTGGCACTACCATCAAATAATGCCCTATCTCTTAATCGAGACCATAAAGTTTGTATCGTAACTTGTTCTTCTGAAACCATGTGTAATATGACATTATAATTTAGTTAACAAATTAATGCAAATTTCTGATAAGTTATTATAATAAGATCTTACTTTTGTGATACATATTATAGATCACTTCTCGAATGGCACTTGTATCCAATGTCGCTGTGTTGGTTACACGTTTAATATAACTCCGCTTTTTCTTGGGCGATTCTAAATTTGCATCACTTTTCACACCCTCGGAAATACGACTAACTGTCCTTAAACTAATTTTTAAAGCAGCAGCAACACGCTACAAAAAAATGAAATAAAATTTCACTATTATTAATATACATTACATATAATTATTAGTAACCTACCTCTTGAACAGCGTTTAAAGGCAACAAAGGCCCGTTGTTGTCCCTTTCTTGCTCAAAGTAGTGCATTAACGAGGCCACGAGTTCCTTACACCGACTATTTAACTGTTTGGGCATCTTTATATACCAAAATTGCCTTTATCTACTCGTAAAATGAATAATTTAGTTTTGAAACAAACAGTTGTTGATTTACAGTAGCGGGGCCAAAGGATTTATAAAGATTTGAAATGCCACAAATTGATTCAGTGTCAAAATTAATACAAATGTCAGTTCCCAGTTTAAATAAGTTTCAAGGTGACAATGTGTCAACGCTGCGAAATCGGTTTAGTGCGTTTACATGTCGATAAGTGATTGGAGCGTTTGCAAAACATTTTATTTCGCATAATGCGTCTAAATTTATCAGAAAGCAACTTATGTGATATTTTAATAATAATGTTTATATGACTATTAACCATAATAAGAGAGTAATGACCATTTTACAATTTATATATCACATTAATATGAAACTGCAATAGAGCAATTGTTTGTGATAGAAACCTAGGCATTAGGTCGGGGAATTTTTATCGTGATGACGTGCACGCCACTTTGTTTGGCGTTGACTATATTTTACTTCTATCTTTTGTCCGAGTTCTTATTAGATATCTTTTTACTTTCTTTAAAGGTTTCTGTCTCTTGCTCTTAAATCTTCTTTCTTTTGCTCGTCTGTGGTCTTCGGTTGTGCTATCTTCACTGATACGGTATGCCGATATCTATGCCCTATTACCTCGGCCTATGATTTTTGTCTTCTATTGTCTATATATGGCTGCCTACGCTGAACCGCGCAATGCGCCGAAGGTACCGATTTCCCGGGTCGACCCCTCGGAGGAAAAATGGTACAGATCAGCTGATAGCGATTCGAGATTTCTTATTTCAAGTGCAATCCTCACTTACCCCGCAGATTTTCACTTTCTGTTTATTTCAAAGAGTTACAGTTCAACCAATTTGCGCTCAATACTATCTTTCAATAAATACAGGGTGGGGCAAAAGTCGCGAAGGGATTTGAAATGTTGATAACTTTTTTAAATTCATCTTGTTTTCTTTTTTTTCCAGGACTGTGAAAAATCAATCCGGGAGATTGGTTGTGGAGCGTTACAACCTTAATCAACGAACCAAACTTATAGAATTTTATTTTGAATATCATCACTCAATAATTCAAACTCAACGAGCATATCGTCGTCATTTCAATTTGCGGAATTCGCCCTCTGAATCAATGATTCGACGCTTAGTGGCACGATTTCAGCAACAAGGCACAGTTATGGATCTCCCACGAAGCGGAAGGCCACGTTCCGCAAGAAATGAAGAGAACATTCAACACGTTCAGGAGAGCGTTCAGGAGAATCCGGAAACCTCAACCCGAAGACGTTCTGCTGAGCTGCAGATGTCTCGAAGGTCTTTATGCCGAATATTAACAGGAACTTTACATCTGTTTCCATATAAGGTGCAGCTAGTGCAAGAACTAAAACCAGCAGATTACCAAGAACGACTAGCTTATGCAGTTCGCTTGCAAAGAATGGCTCGAGGAGATAATGAATTTATTTATTATCTGATCATGAGCGATGAAGCCCATTTCATTTGAATGGCTTTGTAAATGAGCAGAACTGCAGAATATGGGATACCGAGAACCCAAGGGTGGTTCATCAAAGTCAATTACATCCGCCTAAATGTACAGTATGGTGCGCAGTTACGTCTCAACGAATTATTGGACCATTCTTCTTCGAAGACCACGATGTGAATACTGTATCTGTAGATGGCGAGCGATATCGGGATATGATTCAAAATTTCTTAAGACCAGCTCTTGCTGATAATCAAGCGATGAGGTTCCAACAAGATGGGGCCACTACGCATACTGCTCGAGCCACTATGCACCTTCTAAGGCAGATTTTTGGCGAACGTTTAATTTCGAGAAATTCAGGATTCAATTAGCCCGCCCGCTCGCCGGACTTAACAGCCCCTGATTATTTCCTTTGAGGATATCTGAAAGGAAAGGTGTATGTTAATAAACCCACAACCCTGCAGCAACGAAAGGATAATATTCGAGCAGAAGTAAGTGCTTTGGGGCCAGATATTCTGACTATGTTCTTGGAAAATGCTCTTGCAAGAGCTGCACTTTGAGGGGCTGAAAATGGCGGTAATTTTCGTGATGTAATCTTTCACACTTAAATTGTAAACAAACTCCAAATATTGCATTTTAGTTTTATGTAAGGAAAAAAAATTAAATTAAAATTTAAAAAAGTTATTAATTTTTCAAATCCGTTCGCGACTTTTGCCCCACCCTGTATAATGACTCGAAACTGTTCGTAAGACGGATTTAATTTCGGAGCCCAGTTTTGTGTAAGGTATGCAATGTACTATTTTACCTTATTAAATCATAATCATTGGTCGATATGCCCTATTGGGGAGTAGCCTTTTTCTCCATAGGTATTGCTGTAGTCACTGTTCTTGGCGGGTCAAGGTAAGATTACCAGTATCACTTTATATTATATCTAACTCCCTCATACATATACGTGCAACCTAATCCTGTGTGTGAACGTTTGTTCGGTAAATTCAAAGACATACGGTTTTTAGTTATGTGACTCCGTCTCGAAAACTTCCGTACGTATGAGTGCCCTTCAATCATATTTGTCCGAAAGACAACTTTAAAATCAGAAAATAAGAAATGTTTGTCCATAGTAACACCTGGGGAAACTCACAAAATCCAAAAATGTAAGACCGATGATATAAGTGATGCCGTCAAAACAGAAATTATACTTTCTACGATATGAGAAGTAAAAGACAACATATCACGATCTCTGCGCTCAATCAGGAGCTTAAAAAAGGTACATATACAATGCTTCGGATTCAACTTTAAGGCGTCTATCGAAAGCTTGCGGTTTTTCCTACAAGACAGAAGAGAACCGCCGACTCTTGTGTGAAAAATCATATATTGTTTCCAAACGTATCTACTCGTATTGTATGAGACACTATATGAATAACCTGAATAGTACAAGCCCTCTCCAATGCGTTTTCTTGGACGAAACGGGGATATTAGCCAAAGGGTCGTTTAAACGAGTTTGGTAAGATACAATCGTAAAGAGTTTGAAAAGCGGCCATTACGGTTATTTGAGCGATACTGCATTGTTATTTGCTACAAAATCAAAAAGTGCTGACTACCACGATTCCATGGACAAATATTCTTTCAAAAAATGGGCATCTGAGAAGCTGATACCAGCGTTACAAGAGCCATCTTTAGTAATCATGGATAATGCCTCTTATCATAGTATCTTAACAGAAAAGCTCTCCAATTCCAGTTGGAGTAAAATGCTATTGAAGCAATGGCTGCAAGACAGAAAGATACATTTTGATGACGACGCTTTTAAACTATGTCGCCTTAATAAACCATCAGCTCCAAGATATATCATAGACGAAATATTACATGAACATTGACATCAAGTTTTGGGGCTCCCTCCTTACCAATCAATACAACCCTACTGACTTAGTCTGAGGAATAGCCAAACAGTAGGGTTATTACAAAAGAATCATCGGGTTTTAAAAATTTATATTTCAGAGAGTATTGCAAATATAATATCAAACTAGAAAAGGAAAATGTTCGAGTTTAAAGCACGTGCTTGCGAACGCCGCTTTACCTCCCTAGGTAGCGGCACGAGCTCAGTATACAAAATGGCGACTATGCAGCAGAAAGCGTTTTGTGTGTTAGAGCACGCGCGATGTTTAACGGTTGTTACAGTGCACGACGGTATGGAACTGATTCTCCAGGTCATCAGAGCATTCTGCGATAGTATCGACAATTCAAGAAGACAGGTTGCATTACTAAACGTAAAAGTACCGGAAGACCACGAGTTCCTGACGAAATGGTGGACGCAGTTAGACACAGTTTCACGCGTTCTCCGCGACAGTTCACTAGCAGAGCAGGAAGTGAACTTGGTATTCCCCAGCCAACCGTATGGAAAATTTTGCGGAAACGATTGCGATTCAAACGGTACCGTCTACAGATGCTACAAAGCTTACGACCTGACGACCACGTAAAGCGACTTGATTTTTCTTCTAACATGCAGGAGGCAATGGAAGACGACGAATTTGCTAACTATCTCTGGTATTCACCGACGAAGCGACATTTCATTTAAGTGGAAGGGTGAACCGTCATAACATTCGGATATGGGGCACGGAAAATACTCATATGATTGTGCAACATGAAAGCGATTCTCCAAAATTGAATGTCTTCTGTGCAATATCCAAAAATAAAGTGTACGGGCTTTTTTTCTTTCATTAAAACACTGTAACGGTTCATCCTACCTAGATATGTTGCATTTGTGGTTATTTCCACAACAAACAGAAGATTCTAACAACTTCATATTCCAACAAGATGGAGCTCCGCCTCACTGGCATCGTGAGGTGCGTCGGTATTTAAACGACGCACTGCCTCACCGTTGGATTGGCCGAGGTACCGCACAAGATTTGGTATTGTTCGCGTGGCCTCCCAGGTCTCCCGACCTTACACCATGCGATTATTACCTTTGGGGTTACATTAAAGATATGGTTTACATACCCCCTCTGCCAACAACATTGGGTCAACTCCGAGAACGCATTACCACTGTTATTAACAATATCGATCGAGACACATTGCATCGTGTATGGGCCGAACTGGACTATCGTTTGGACATATGTCGTGTGACGCAAGGAGCCCACACCGAACATTTGTAATAACATGCTTAAAATCTTGAATAGTAAGAAGTAAAAAGCGGCGTACCTGAGAGATTGGAGAATACGAACCCTAGTGAGGCTTTGACAGCTGCAGGTACTGAAAGAGACACCGAAAAGGAGAGAGTTTATACCAGATTATCGCTAACCAGGCAGCCCAAATGAAGAGACTGACGGACTGCGTGGACAATCTCAATGCCTAGCCTAGCATTAATACTTCTTTAAATAAATTCATGTCCCGTGATGACAGTACTATTAAAATTCCCAAGAGAAAACACAACAGCCCTACTTCACCTACACAGACCGAAGACGACGTACAGGGTAGTGATTTTAGCCCTACCCAGAGACGTAAGAAACGACGGATTCGTAAAATTAACGAATATCGTTCCCTTCCGACTGAGAAATCCCCAACCAATACCAATTCAATGGACATAACACCGCCTGTGTCTGTTTCTTTTGCTGATTCTGCAAGCCAGCTAAAGCATTCTCAAATGCAAGCACCTAGCTTAAACGAAAGTCACAACTCTATTTCAGTCCCACAAGCTGCTTCCTTGGCTGGCAGCAACACTACATCTCCGTCATCTAATGCTACCCTCGACACGCAGGCACAGTAACCCCGTCAGGGGCGTGTTACACCTGTTGTGCTGCGGGATGCGGCAAACTGACGTACTGTCAACTATTCTTTTATCAGTCTTGGTATTAATATTGATCGAGCAGCAGCTGTTGATGCTGGGATACGCATCATACCTAAAAGCGAAGACGATTATCGGAAGATAATTCGTCTTTTCAAAGAGGAAAATGTTCCTCACCTTACATTTCCCCTGCCCTCTGAGCGTCAACTGCTGCGCAGGAAATCAAAGAGGAGCTCGAACAGAAGGGTTATACTCCCCTCCACGTAATTCGCTTGAAGCGCAACGGCGGCGTGCTCATGCCTTTGGTGGTGGTGATCCTGCCTAAGCCAGCGAAGCCACAGCAAGTGTTCAACGAACATGAACTGCTGGGGCTCTCTATCAGAGTTGAGGTTCAAAAGAACTCTCGACTCATTGGGCAGTGTCACCGCTGTCAGAAGTATGGACATGCGCAATCGTATTGCACTGCACCTCCAAAGTGTCTCAAATGTGCTCAAGACCACATGACACATCTGTGCCCTCAAACAGGACAAGAGGCGCGCAAATGTGCGAACTGTGGAGGGGACCATCCGGCCAACAGTTCTACCTGTAAATTCACTCCCAGGAGAAATCGCACAAAGGCGAGTAAAATCATACGCAGACGCAGCAAAGGTTGAAATTCCAGCTGCCCCTGCTGTCCCGAGCGACTGCTCAAAACGTGGACCTGGCAACAGCGCTAAGGTCCTTGCAGCAGATAATTAGTCCCCTGATAAGCGCTACACAGGCCTTGCAGGCGATCGTTCCGATAAATGGCTAGGTACAACAGTAGACAGCCTGCATTCATCAAAATTCTTTTCTGGAATTGTTTTGGTCTTAGGGATATTCCCAAAAACCGGGAATTTCATCAAGTACTTTTGGATGAGAGTATAGATGTGACTCTGTTGCAGGAAACACTGCTTAATCCGGGAGATGGTCTATCTCTCCCGAATTATGATGTTATCCGAGCTGATAGATTAACTGGATGGGGTGGCGGCTTGGCAGTCCTAGTTAAACGTGGTATTGACTACCATAGAAGCACAAATGCCGACATGCAGAGCATGAGCATGAGGCGGCTTCCGTGGAGGTTAATATGACGGGAGGTGTTCCGTTGAAGATCACATCGGTGTACGTCAGGTGTGGTGCCAGGCTGCAAGAGGCGGACCTGAAAGTCCTTATGGACTACTCTGGTCCGCTTAGTTTAGCGGGACACTTCAACTGCAAACACAGAGCATGGCATTCTAGATTGAATTCCACCAGTGGGATTAGACTGTACAACCATGTGATACGAAACGGCTACCTCCTATACAGTACTGAACAGCCCACGCACCACCCATTTAATCACATTCAGGCACCTGATGTCATCGACTTTGCAATATCTAGAAACTGTAGATACGGTATTACTTCTCGAATCATGTATGACATTTCTAGCGATCATCTTCCTGTCGTACTGGAAGCAGGTAATGAGCAAACCTTGGAAGAGGGAGCTTCTCCAAGGAAACGAGTTGAATGGGAACTATACAAGTTGTTTCTCAAAGAGTTCCCCAATATCCCGATCATAGATGATCAGAAAGATATAGACGGGGCTCAAGCGGAGTGGACAGGCTTCGTTCAGCAAGCTCTGCGGCGTGCAGCTGTACTTCATGTACAACAACACGGCAGACCTTTTCTCCCTGCAGACACTCGTCAGAAAATTTCTTACAAAAGTGCTGCAATTAAGCAAGCGAAAAGGTCTTGTCATCCTGATTACATTCGCAGAGCGACCTTGTTCATGAAGTAAGAAATGCTCTCCATGAATTCCGCAATGAGCAATGGAACGATTTTCTGGCGGGGATACTTGACTCGAGTACTCCTCTCTGGAAAGTGGCGAAGACGCATCAGAAACGGAAAGCGAGAACAACTCCCGCACATCCACAGTCCTGGGGGCATAGTCTTCAGGTCAGAGGACAAGGTCGAGGTTTTCGCTGATGCTACGGAACGACAGTTCTCTCCCAACTATGATCTTGATAATGATCTCGACGAGGAGCAACAAATTCAAAGACCCGTCAGGAGATATTTTAGGGCCAACGGCGTCAGTGATCCCGGCGCCACCATTAGTGATTCTTCCTCAGAAGATTCTTTTTCGGAAGATTCTTCAGCTGAAGAGTTGCACAGCTTATCGATGGCTCCTCCCGAGATCCCGCACTACACACCAGCAGAGCTTCAAGGTCATATTAGAGACCTCAAGGTGCGTAAAGCGCCTGGGGAGGATCAAATCACTAATAAGGCGCTGAAGCTGCTTTCACGGAAGTCCTTGACTTATCTCGTGGCTATTATCAATGCCATGCTAAGAACCCAGCGTGGCAGACTGCGGAAGTTATAATGCTTCCAAAGAAGGTGGGTCCGATATTTCCCCAGGACTATCATCCCATCAGGCTACTGTCTGCTCCATCTAAGCTCGCTGAAAAGGTGATTCTACGTCACCTTGCGAATTTCTCGTCAGATCACCATGTGATTCTTGACGTGCAATTTGGATTTCGGTCTGAGCATAGTACGGAGTTACAGGCGGTTAGGCTTGTGGAGCGAGTAACCAGGGGCTTCACCCTTAACGAAAGTACTGGCATCTTGATTCAAGGCTCCGAGGCATTTGACAAGGTGTGGCACAAGGGCCTTCTCTATAAACTAATTCAAAAGGGCTTTCCATTTTGGTTCCTAAAACTTTTGAAGTCGTTCCTTGAAGGTAGGAAATTTCGGATCAAAATTAATAATTTCTTGTCGACAGTACGGCCCATCAGGGCCGGCGTCCCTCAGGGTTCGGTTTTAGGGCCAATCTTTCACTCACTTTACACGCATGATGTCCCTTGCCTTAGCGACTGTGAAGTCTAATCTACATGCTGATGACACTGCACTGGTGGCCCAGTCGCGTACCGGGAATTTGGTTCACCACAGGTTACAAAGTGCGGTGGATGAGGTAATGGAATGGGCAGATCGGATCTGATTCAAAATTAATTACTCGAAAACGCAGGCTATCTATTGTACTAAAAAACGTAGCGGCGCGTCGCCTGAGGTTTCAGTGAATGGAGCTCGCATACTATGGGAAAATTCTGCTAATATCTCGGTGTCACTCTTGACAGGGGGATGACCTGGCAGAATCACACTGAAGCGTTAAAAACTAAATTCCAAATTAAGTTTCGGCAACTCTACTCTTTACTATGTAGAACCTCAAAATTAAGTTTGGTTAACAAAGTTCGGCTATACAAGATGGTTATCAGACCAGCAATCACTTACGCATGTGCAGAATGGTGTTTTCTTGCCAAAACGCATATGCGTAATCTGCAGGTTTTGCAGAACAGAACCTTGCGAACCATCACTAACGCACGATGGTATGTCTCCAACGAGACCCTTCACAGAGATCTCGACGCCCCTTACCTAAGAGACTACATCAAACATCAGGCGCAGTTACGTTATAGTCAAGTGGCATCGTACAGCAACCCTCTGTTGCATGAGTCAGTAGACTACACAGTCGAGCAAGTTCGCAAGCACACAAGACCGCGGCTCGCACTGTGATCAAAATCAAATCGTGCAATTCTATATCCAACCAAAATTACGATTTTTGCCACACACAAATTCCTAAATTATTTTTTGGATTAATTTAAATTAACCGAATACCAGCTAACAATAGCAAGGCATCCCTTTAACTAGCGCACTTCACCCTCTTTGCTCTTTCCCCTTCGTTCCTTTCTTTCCTCTTCCTTTCTTTCTCCCTACCTTCGTCTGCTATCTGGGCAACCAGACCTACGATACTTTAACAAAGAGCGAAGGTCCCACGGACCGCTCTGACGGACAATGACGGATAGAAGAAGAATAATAACTAATATCAGACAAACATAGCAAACGGAAAAGCATTGGAAACTGACTTCAATGTTAGCAAAATTAAAAGACAACCAACGAACTTTTGCAACTTACTCATCTCTGAACCTGAAATAGGCAAGTCTGCAAGCCGCAAGCTAAATGTACTTTCTATTACATTTATTTGAAGACAGTTGAGGAAACTATTATTAATCTCGGTTGCTATGCGTCCTACCAATAATGGCTTACTGCTCAATCTAGGTATGTAATGTACTATTATTATACAAACTAACGTTTGAATTAACTCGTTTGGTCACACAAGACGCTCATAGTTCAGGCACTAAATGGTAATCAAAATAATAGCCAAGCAGCTGTTAAATTACGTACGTTTCATTTATTTTATATTTTATATAAATCTTACTTATATGGGACATATCTACTAACCATTGAAAGGTACATAGTTGATGAAACAGTCTTGTCGTGGAGACCATTTGGAATATGGATATTTTATTGGATAGTACTAGTTTTATTTGTTTGGCTAAGAATATCAGTTGCAACGCCAACCTAAAGATTGATGGTCTGCACGAGCAGGGTACATGTTTGAACTGAACGAGCATGCGCATTTATAAAGATGTTCCGTTTCATTTTATTCATCTTCGCCGTTGCATCGTCTTTGGTTTTTCATGTTCGGGACTAACTCGCTTCTTGAAAAATATGTTCTGAATCAAATTTGGACCATTTGTGGTACAGACAAGTTAAGGCATGTGCAGTTGAAAGTCTGAAGTCAGATATCCGATTAACGGTTGTATGGAACATTTTGGAAGTCTTGCTATCTTCTTTCATAGTTTTGAGGTTCATACTTGAAACCAAAAATGTTGAATCATAAAGTGAGGGTAATTACATTTTGTGCATTTGTATTGTATTGCTGAGTTTTACATTTTATTATAACCTACCATCAAGAGACTCCTAATCTCTCGCGATTGACTACACAAAGAGCTGTGCTAAAATTTGCATTTTGTAGGTTATGAATACACAGAACTAAGAAAATAGTTCCAGCAAGTTCTTGTTCCAATCATGTTACTCGACCTTCCGTGAAAGAAAATTATTTCCGAAAATCTATTGAAACTTTTGCTGGAACTAACCTGATTTTTTATAAAATTGTTCCAGGATATAGCTGTACCTTACCATCAGCATTCAATGAATGGCAATATCGCTAAAGAGATGAGGATTATGGGACATGGCTCTCAACATGGACATTCCTCAAAGTGAGTGCTGTGCTTTATAACTTTATAAGGTTTATTACTGTAGTTAGTATAATTTCACAAAGTTGTAGTCCCAGAATTCAAAGGTATAATCGTCTTCATATTTTTGCCTCTCTAAGTTTTCAATATATCTAAAATCAGGTCAATAAACTACTACACCATGATATAAATAGCACTCAACACCCTAGATATGAAAAAAAATTCAGACAGTGATCAACAAAACACCAATCACTTAGTAGTCGTCGTGGAATCGAAAACCGGCTTTCAAAAACACTAAGAATGTTGTGATTGAGTGATTCTGACACTAACTAGGCATTGAGAAACAACGTTTAAAATGTATTAGTCGGGTCTTGATAATATTTCCAAAGTCACAATACAATATTTTATTGAGCAAAATATGTTTCCTCAATCTTTGAGACATATTCGTTTACTTACGGTAAATTAAGGCTCGATTTCATTAAAATTAAAATCTAACGGGGTCTTCGACAGTTTATTAAAATGCATTTTGATGAAAGCTGTCAGAGCTCTCTAAATATCAGTGATTTCTACTGAAATATTAAATAAAATCGATCGATAAAAAGCGATTGCATTAAAACACTTTTTGATTCCAACATAATGCTTTTGATGTTATCTCTAAGCCAATGGGAATGCGACAAATAATAGGTCCATTTTCTAGCTATTAAATGTAATAGCATCTTTGGACGTTTCTTAATGCATGGCAGTCTCGAATTTGCTTAGTGTTTACATGTTATCATTATAGCCATATACCTGTTGAAATGTGGATATGTCTATATTTTGCACGAAAATAGAATATAAAATGTATTCCAACCAATTCCTCAAATTTCGTTACATCATAATAGTAATCATGCATTATGGGTTAATCAATTTTTTTAGCAAACAAAACAGCATATCCTCTCCTTCATCCTAAGACACCCATATGCTTAAAACTCTTTTGTTAAATATGGCCCTATTAAGGACTTGTATGTTGTTTGTTGAATTTTGTAGAATGTTGGAATTTTATTTGGCAACCGCGCCAAACGTTTTCACAGTGGCAACGCCGCAAATGAACTTGATGCTGACCGCGCGGAAAAACTCGTAACTATAGAGACGTAATATTAAAAAATGTACTGACGTTTCCTAAAAAATAAAGTAAAAAAGTTTATTGAAGGTGTTCAATATTTGGAAAGAAAAATAAGCTTATTAACATGGTCCTTCGTCGCCAAATGAAGTTTTGAACCAGAGGAGAAACGCAGGGTAGAACGAGAAATTGTCGGGAGCATCGCATCGCAGGAAGAGGTTACAACGAGGAAGGCGCCTGCCGCCATTAGCAGAAAAGCAGTTTGGATAGCACAGCTTAGGCAATTTTCGCCCTGGAAGAAGCAGTCGTCAGGAAAACAAGGTCAGATAAAAACAAGGCATATCTGAAAAGAGAGTGGGCAATTCCCTTTTTACCTTTTACCTTCATCCACTACTCATCGCTTTTGGGATATTTTCCGTTTTCTTATAAGTCACAACTAGCCTCTTACTTATAAATAATGGAAGGGCTTGTACGCCAAAGGGGTAGTATCAAAGCCAGCTTGACAAATTTGGTTAAATATGTTTCTAATTTGCTAAGAAACGATGAAATTCTCCCAGAGAACGTTTTTGATTTGCAAGAAAGATTAAATAGTTTAGAATGTAGCATGCTGCAAAGATTTGCTGATATACAGGATAAAATAGATAGAGATTGTGATGAAACTGAATTGGAAAATGAATATGATGAGAGGTGTGAATTTGAGAATAAATACTATAAAGTTTTAGCTACAGCAAAAAACATTTTGGCCAATAACAAAAAGTTATTGGGAGTAACGAATGATGATTCCTCATCAGCAAGCAGCCCAGAGGGCAGAGCAGTTAGTGCAGGTTGCATTAAGCAGGACTTGCAACTCCCAATAATTAATTTGCCAAGTTTTGATGGTTCACTGCAAAATTGGTTGGAGTTCAGAGATGTCTATGAATCTCTGATTCACAAAAATGAGTGAATTACAGACATTCAGAGATTTCATTACCTTAGAGCCTCTTTGAAGCTGGAACCAGCAGAAATTGTTAGGAATCTTACATTTTGTGCGGATAATTATGTCGTAGCTTGGGAAATGCTCTGTGACAGATACAATAATGACAGAAATTTGATACACAATCATGTCAAGAACCTTTTCAATATGAATGTTCTAACTGTTGAGTCAGCCAATGGTATCAGGAGTTTATTGAACTGTTTGACAAAAAACATAAGAGCATTATCCAGGCTTCAACTTCCTACTGATTCATGGGATGTTCTCATTATTTACCAAATGAGCACAAAGCTTGATAGCCGCACATCTCGTGAATGGGAAACTTTTAGACTAAAACAAAAAAGTATTCCTACGTTACAGGATTTTAAAAACTTTTTGATTTCACGAGCAGAAATTCTTGAGACTCTTGAGCAGAAGCGCAATCACAGTGTAGGGAATAAACAATATATGAATAAAAAACAAGAATCACGTGGTTTAGTTGTGATGGAAAACAAAGAAAAGTCATCACAATGTTATATGTGTAAAGGGTCACATTATATTCAGAGTTGTCCTGAGTTTTTGAAAACCGCTATTGAGAAGCGAGCTGAAACTATAATCGGTTTGAAAATGTGCTTGAATTGTCTGCGTGGGGGGCATTTTAGCAGACAGTGTCGCCGTCCTCCATGTAAGAAATGTAACAAAAAACATGATGTTCTTTTGCGTATTGAGAAAGTTAACAATGCTACAGGTGAGTCTGACACCTTAAATGTGGATGAGCAAGAAAACAACGTTAATATGTCAGTTGTTCATGCAGCCCAAAGTAAGCATAGTGACGTTCTATTGTCTACAGTTTGTGTAAAAGTGATTGATAAAGCTAATAATGTTCACTATGTTAGAGCAATTTTAGATAGTGGCTCACAGTCCAGTTTTATAACAGAAGAGCTTTGTAGGGTCTTGCAATTGCCATATGAAAAAATAAATTTTGCAATTAATGGAATTAATAATATCCAAACTGATATAAAGCGGATATGTACTTTAAAGTTATACTCTAATTTAGATAGTTTCTCCACATATTTGAAGTGTTATGTGTTGCCTACCATAACGGGCGTTTTGCCCAAGTATAAATTGGATGTTGACCATTTAAACATACCAGATCACCTTGAGTTGGCTGATCCCAAATTTGCGGAACCACAAAGGGTTGATTTGCTTATTGGCTCAGATATGTTTTGGAGTTTAATTATTGATGGCCAAATAAAGCTTGCTAAAAATAAGCCAGTCCTACAAAACTCTAAATTTGGGTGGCTAGTTTCAGGACCTGTAGGTCATTTGCATGAAAATAATCACAAACAGGCTACCTATTGTAATTTTGTAAGGGCTTTGGAGCCTATAAATAATGAAGTAAATATTCAAAAGGATTTAAGCCGGTTTTGGGAAATTGAAGAGCTAGCACCAGCAAAGAAAATATTTTCGGAAGAAGAATTGGCTTGCGAAAAGCATTTTATTGATAACACTAAGCGAAGTTGCAAAGGTGAGTTTATAGTGAAGATTCCTTTTAAAATTGATGTCGCTAATTTAGGAAATTCATTTAATCAGGCCAAGGCTCGGTTTCTAAATTTGGAGAAAAGATTAAATAAAAATTCTAAGCTCAAGCAACTATATGATGATTTTATGAGGGAATACATAGACCTGGGGCATATGTCTAAAGTTGTAAAAGAATCTCAAGCAGATGAAGTGGCGTATTACATGAGTCATCATGGTGTTTATAGGGAAGATTCTCTGTCTACTAAACTCAGAGTTGTTTTTGATGGATCTATGCCTAGCTCTACAGGTTATTCTCTCAATAATTTGCAAATGGTTGGGCCAACAATCCAAGCAGATTTATTCACAATATTGACAAGATTTCGGAAACATAATATAGTCATTGCAGCAGATGTTGCTAAAATGTATAGGTGTGTTTTATTAGCTGAAAATGATAGGAAATTGCATAGAATTTTATGGCGCTTTAATGAAGATGAGCCATTAGAGGTGTATGAATTGAACACAGTTACATATGGGACTGCTTCAGCATCTTTCCTGGCCATTCGCTGTTTATTTCAATTAGCAATTGAAAATGAAAAGACTCATCCTGATATCGCTCAAATCATCCGCAATGACATGTATGTGGATGATTTATTGACAGGGACGGACACGGTTGAGAATGCTTCTAGAATATCGGCCACCATTTTTGAAATATTGAAGCAAGGATGTTTCAGTTTGCGAAAATATTATTCCAATGTGTCTGAAGTGCTCGATTGGCTACCCAATAATGATGGACTTGCAAAAATTGTTGATTTTAATGATCATGGAACAGCAAAAACCTTGGGTCTGATCTGGTGTCCCAGTTCAGATAAATTAATGTATGACGTGAAATGCCTACCTGAAAGCAATCCTGTAACAAAAAGGGTTATTTTGTCTGGCTCTTCAAAAATATTTGATCCACTTGGTTTGATCAGTCCGTGTATTATTTTAGTTAAAATACTTTTACAACTGTTATGGTTAGAAAAGTTAGAGTGGGATGACCCTGTACCTGGTCATATTGAAGCCAAGTGGAATGAATTCAAGTGTAGAGTTTTAGAATTGAATGGATTTGAAATAAATCGACATGTTTTTTGCACTGATCTGTCCTACCTTGAGCTACATATATTTTGCGATTCATCTGAAAAGGCTTATGGAAGATGTATATATGTAAAATCGGTTGATGAATTTGGAAATTGTTTTGTTAATTTGCTGACCGCAAAGGGAAAAGTAGCTCCCTTGAAAACCATCACCATTCCTCGTTTAGAGCTTTGTGGAGCTCTGACAGCGGCGCGGTTGGCTGCCAAGGTTTGTAAAGCCATGAATTTAGATAATGTAACACGCTACTTTTGGACTGACTCTACAATTGTATTGGGATGGCTTAAATCTCCTCCAAATAAATTAAAAACATTTGTTAGCAATCGAGTAGCGGAAATTCAAGATTTAACAGGTTCTGCTATATGGAATCATGTGCCAAGCGAGCACAATCCAGCCGATTTATTGTCTAGAGGCATGAGCCCTTCAGAAATTAAAAATTCTGAGCTCTGGTGGCATGGGGCTGATTTTTTAAAGTTTGATTCTATTCATTGGCCAAAAAATCCTTGTCATTTAAATGAAACGCTTCCTGATCTCAAAAGAAACAGTACTGTGCTGACGGTGATAAAGAAAGAAAAATGTGAGCTTTTTGAAAAATGGTCTGATTGGTCTAAGTTAAATCGGGTTACTGCATGGATATTTAGATTTTATAGAAATTGTAGAGAAAAGGTAGATAATAGAAAGGTAGGCATGCTTACTACAGCAGAAGTGAACCTTGCAATAGACAAACTAGTAAAGCTTGCGCAACAAGAATCTTTTGAGAAGGAAATTCAAAAAATTGCAAATGAAAATAATGCAGCCTTAGTTGGTAGACTTGCCTCTTTAAACCCTTTCATCGATAATCAAGGCTTGTTAAGAGTTGGAGGTAGATTGTCAAATGCCAAATATAGCTTTGAAAAGAGACATCCTTTAATTTTATCCAAGAACCACATTCTTAGCGAGTTGATCGCCAGACAGCAACATTCGAAATTACTGCATGCTGGACCACACCACCTTTTAGCCTCATTACGGGATAAGTTTTGGATCGTTGCAGGCCGTTCCTTAGTCAAAAAGGTTGTTAGAAATTGTATAACATGTTTTCGTTTCAATCCTAAGTTGTCCAATCCCATAATGGGAAATTTGCCTGAAGAAAGGCTGCAACCCACTCATCCATTTGATGTTGTTGGAGTGGACTATGGAGGTCCATACCTGATAAAAAATAAAGCTGGTAGAGGAGCTAAGGTGGTGAAATCTTATATAGCGCTATTTGTCTGTTTTTTAACCAAAGCTGTTCATATAGAACTAGTTACAGATCTGTCAAAAGATACGTTTATGTTGGCTTTGCGTAGATTTATCTCTAGAAGAGGAAAGCCTTCCTGCATATTCTCCGATAACGCAACCAATTTTGTAGCAGCCAAGTCCGAACTGAAAGATTTATATAAGTTTTTTAATGCAAGCTACAATGAGCTGATCAGTGCCTGCAATAAGGAATCTATTATTTGGAAATTTATACCACCTCAGTCACCGCATTTTGGAGGGCTCTGGGAGGCTGGCATAAAAAGCATGAAACATCACATAAAAAGAGATGTTGGGAATTTATGTTTTACATTTGAGCATTTTTATACTTTACTTGTCGAAATTGAAGCGATTATGAACTCCCGACCCCTTTCACCCCTCTCTGATAGTCCTCATGATTTATGTCCTTTGACTCCTGCCCACTTTCTACTGCCACATGAAAGCCGTAGTATACCAGATGTCGACCTGCGTCAGACTCCCATGAATCGCCTGAAAGTTTATCAGCAGCTCCAGAGAATAAAGCAGCATATTTGGGCAAGATGGAGTAAGGAGTACGTGTCTGAGCTTCAGCAGAGGTGCAAGTGGAAAAGTACGCAGAGCCAATTACAAGAGGGATCCTTGGTGCTTGTCAAGGATGACAATCAGCCGCCGATGTGTTGGAGATTGGGCCGTGTAACCAGCCTGTATCCTGGAAGTGATGGAGTGAATCGTGTCGCCTCGGTGAAGACTCAAAGTGGCTTAGTGAAGCGCTCATTCGCTAAATTGTGCCCGTTGCCAATTTCTTAACGGACAAATTTTTTCAGACTTTTGCATATTTTCTTTGAAAGGGGATCCTTTCAAGGCCGGGGGCATGTTAAGGACTTGTATGTTGTTTGTTGAATTTTGTAGAATGTTGGAATTTTATTTGGCAACCGCGCCAAACCTTTTCACAGTGGCAACGCCGCAAATGAACTTGATGCTGACCGCGCGGAAAAACTCGTAACTATAGAGACATAATATTAAAAAATGTACTGACGTTTCCTAAAAAATAAAGTAAAAAAGCTTATTGAATGTGTTCAATATTTGGAAAGAAAAATAAGCTTATTAACAGGCCCGTTCAATTGTTTTGTTTTGAGATCTCTCTTTTGATTCAGAATTCGGTAATTCCTTAAAACCGGACCACATATCCATTGTTTTTTCGGAAGACAGTATACAATCGTTATATTCAATTTCAACAAAAAATATTAATACTTAAATAAATACAATAACATCGGCAACCTCAAACCTTCATTTAATTTTCAAGTTCAAATGAACTACTCCAAACGAACGACTCACTAAAGAGAGATGAACCAAATCAGCGAGCTCAGAGAAATGACTCGTATGTCTCAAGCCTACTGATAACAAAATGTTTGTAGTTTGGTCAGTTTGGTGCACAAAACATATTTTGGAGAAGGTTACATTCCATGCTATTCAAGGATAACACGGCTAACTTATGTCTTGTCAGCGGCTATTTTGCCAGATTGTGCATTAATGCCTCGCAACGTTGCCAGCTCAACCTATACATATGAGATTGCTATACTTCTATAACCTATACTATATGTATAGAAATTTGGTGGGATACATGTGTTATTAACATTTTGCGCTATCTTGACGAAACAGTGAGTTTTGTATGTTAAAATAGCAATGTCAATAACAAAAGCTCTTATAAGGTCACTCCTATCTACTTAGTAATCTAGAAAGGTTCAGAATAAAAGCATATATTGCAAATATCTCAATATATATATATATATATATATATATAACTTGAGACGTGGTCATTGTCGTCTAGACCAGTTAGGTGAAAAATTAAAGCTTCCGCCTTTTGTTGGGTACTTCGACAAAATTTAAGCAAATAGGACTCTTTATACTTTTTTTAATTCTCTCTAGCTTTCAATGGACTTTGCCATCATCATCAGGAGCTGCAATTACAATGATAACAGTAGCAACAAAAGTGTAAAATGAATTTAAATTGAATCAACTTACAGTAGTATGTGAGGATGTTGCTAATTGTTGTTTTCGTATAGGATGAGGGAAACGTCCAGTAACATGGTGAGAGCTGGATACATGGTACAATGGTTAAAATTATATAAAATATGACAAGACAAGTTAAAGACATATTGAAAATTATTTAGAAAACATTTGAGCATTACGTCGTGAAGCCACTTGATGATTGCACAAAATGGTGGTTATGGAATAATGAGTGAGATGAACCTTTGACAGAAGGCCGAAGGTTGTCAATGTCTGTGTTGAAAGATGGAACGAATTGTGGGCGTGTGCCAAAACGTTGCCAAATCACTTCAGATGATGTGATTTTCAGAATGTTATGTAAGAAATTGTTAAACCGACCAGAGGCAGTTGAATAAACTATATTTTAATTAATGGGAATTTTAAATTAACAATTATTAATAAATCGTGAGAAGAGAATTATTAGATTTTGAGTGGAATGAAATTTGTTGGTGGAATCGGCCAAAACACAGATTATATTTATGGTTGTGAAAAGACGAAAGTTGGGGAGATATGTAAGTTCTCCAATTTGCTAAACTGCGAAAAATTGGAGAACTTACATATCTCCCCAAATTTCGTCTTTTCACAACCATAAATATAATCTGTGTTTTGGCCGATTCCACCAACAAATTTCATTCCACTCAAAATCTAATAATTCTCTTCTCACGATTTATTAATAATTGTTAATTTAAAATTCCCTTTAATTAAAATATAGTTTATTCAACTGCCTCTGGTCGGTTTAACAATTTCTTACATAACATTCTGAAAGTCACATCATCTGAAGTGATTTGGCAACCTTTTGGCATACGCCCACAATTCGTCCTCTTTGCTTAAATTTTGTCGAAGTACCCAACAAAAGGCGGAAGCTTTAATTTTTCACCTATATATATATATATAACGTGAGCAGTAGTCATTGGCATTGCCAACGACCAGTTGGGCAAAAAATACAATTAATTGTTAATTGGGAAAAAGTTTGCCAATTTCCCCAATTAAGCTATAATTGTATATATACAGCTATATATATAGTAAAAATATCTATGAACACTAGTTGGAATGGTTTGTTACTGAAAAAAGGGCCTTGGATTGGTTCTTTGTAAGGTTTTCGTTTGTATTTAGCTTTTAAACAGATTTCGCATTTATTAATGATGTCAGTTATAAGGTCTTTAAGTTTTGGTGTATAGTGAGTCTTGTGGAAATGAGAATAAGTTTCATTAATTCCGTTGTGAAATTTATGATGGTACAAAGTTATTTCGTCTTTCATTTCTTGTTTGTCTAAATAAATTGGTTTAAATGCAGCTTTTTCTAGTACAATATGTTTTGCAGAAAAAGATTGTGTCATAATTTTACTAAGTATGGGCAAAAGTTTCTGATCGTCGTACCAAATTCCATATTTAATACCAGCAGTACAATAATTTTTATACAATCCAAGATAAATGAGGAACATAAGTGATTAATTAAAGAGCACCTTAGTGTCTTATTCGGAAGTAATTTGATCTTGTTTTTCTTTTTACCTGTTATAAATTCAATTCGGTGGGGATAGGCATAAAAGTGTTTGTCTGAAAATTTAATCGAGTTTGGGTTTGATTCAGGCGAAGTGTGTCTCGTGTTAGTTGATCTGTTGTCTGTTTCGTGAATAGTCATTTCTGATTCGGGTGCGTTAGGGATCATTGATTCGGTTTCGAGATAATCCTGAACATTTATCTGGATTCGGCTTAAGGCGTCAGCAACTAAATTTGTTTTGCCTTTTTTGTATTTGATTTCGAAATCGTATTCCTCAAGTTTGATTTTCCATCTAATTAATCTCTGGTTTGGTTCTTTCAAATTTGATAACCACACCAAAGGTTTATGATCAGTCTCAATCAGAAATCTATGTCCAAATAAATATGGTCTAAAGTGTTTGCATCAATCAATCATGGCTAAGAGTTCTTTTTCAATGGTGGAATAATTTCGTTCAGCAGAGTTTAATGTTCTTGAATGAAAACTGATAGGTCTTCCGTCTTGTGATAGAACACTTCCTATCGCAATATTTGAGGCGTCGGTTGTTAACGTGAACGTTTTTGAAAAATCAGGGTATTGGTGTACGGGTGAATTAGTGATAGTCTTTCTTATTACATCAACAGCTTGAATGTAATCAGGATCTGAAATGTTGATTTTGTCGTCTTTCTTTAAACATTTAGTGAAAGGTTTGGTAATTTTGGCAAAGTCTTTTCTGTAATAGTTGCTTAATCCTAAAAATGATTGAATTTGTTTGATAGTTTTTGGTATTGGAAAATCTTGAATGCATCTGATTTTATCCGGATTTGGTTTAATTCCGTTTGGCGTTATTACATGTCCCAGAAATGGAACGTCTGTTCTTAGGAACTCTCTTTTGTCAAGTTGTATTTTCAATTGATGTTTAATTAAAGCTTGAAATATAGATTTCAAATGAATAAGGTGGTCTTGCAATGATTTTGAGAAAATTATTATGTCATCTAAATAGACCAAACATATTTTTCCGATGTAAGGTTTTAAAACAAAATTCATCATTCTTTGGAATGTTGCTGGAGCGTTTTTCAGTCCGAAGGGCATTCGTAAGTATTCATAGTGCCAGTTGTCGACGGTGAAGGCAGCTTTTTCAATTGAGTCTTTGTGCATAGGAATCTGATGGAATCCTTGTGCCAGATCTAACGTTGAAAAATATTTGGCTTTGCCTAAACTCTCTAATATTTCTTCAGTTCGGGGCAAAGGATATTTATCTTCGATAGTAATGTCATTTAGTTTACGAAAATCGATTACCATGCGATATTTTTTAACGCCGGAAGCGTCAGGCTTCTTATTTATGATCAATACAGGTGATGAGTACGGACTTGTACTGGGACGGATGATGTCATCTTGCAAAAGTTTAGCGACTTGTTTCTGAATTTCGGTTTTTAAATAGACTGGATAGCGAGAAGATTTTACAAATATTGGATCGTCGTGTTTTGTTCTGATAGAATGAGGTGTTACGGTACATGGCTCTAATTTTTCGTTAGGTTTTAGAAAAGCTTCAGGAAATTTTCTACAAAGTTCTGTTATCTTGTATTTTTCTTGGTCATTCATGTGATCAGTTCTTATTAAAGTTCCAATATAAGTTAAATTATATTCATTCTGGGGTGTTTCAATGTCGTAATTATCCAAATTGTCGTATTTGATGCATTGATAGTTTAAATCTAATATATTTGGATTTTCTGGGTATAGTACTTCGTAATTATTAACGGTACAAATCATTTCGGGTGTGTAATCGTTAGAATTTAGATATTTAATAGGTGGAACGATAATTTGTCCATTTTTGATAGGGGATTTTAGAACTTGATTTTTGATTACAGTGTTCGGGACTTTACGTGGTATTTTGTCAGTGTGGCAAATAAAGTTTAAACGATCAATGGATAGCAAATTCTTAGATGTTTGTAAAGTAGCTTGAAATTTTTGTAGATCATAATATCCTAGCAAACAGTCAAAACGTTCGTGCCAGTCTAAAATGAGAAATTCAATTTCAGTGTTAATGCCATGTTCATTGAACAAAGGAATTCGCAAAGCGTATTCACCGTGTTTAGTACCAATGACAGATTTTATTGAAAAGTGTTTTGGATAAATGTAATCTGGAAAATAATTGAAAGCAATTTGAGTGTTGATCAAAGAGACAGATGCACCAGTGTCTATAAGAACTAGCAAATCTAAATTTTGTAAATAAATGTATGGCAAATGTGTGTTCTCATAATTATTGAGATCTAAGTCAATGGGTTTTGATTTGGGGCTTTCGGAAAATTTTGAGTTGTCTCTTCCGGGGGAAACTCGACAGTAGGGTTACTATCTGAATTTTCATATTCTTGTTGGTCATAATTTTCATAATTTGAATCATAGTATTGCTGTTCATCGTATTCTTGTTCGTTTTGTGATTGTTTGGTCGCTTCGGTGTTGGTTAGTTCTTCAGCGATAAAATTTGGTCTTTGTCCGTGATTTGAGAAAAAGTTAGGACGGTATTGATTCTGTTGCTGCGAGAGGCGGTTCGTAATAGTTGATGTAGACATGGGTGTCGGTTTAAAGTTTTTTGGTGGACCTTGTCTATTTTGTGGATAGAAATTAGGCTGTCGTGGTTGAATTTGTCTTTGAAATTGATTATTAAAATAATCTGGTCTGATGTTAATCGGGCCAGTTGGGAAGTTAGATCGTTGTGACTGTTGGTAAAATTGCGGATTGTAAAATTGTTGGTTTGAAGGGAATCGCCACATAGGTGTATTTTGAACGGTATTTGTAGGTTTCGGTTTTTGAATGGCGTTAGTATTTTTGGCATTTTGGTTAGTAAATATTGCGATTGTATTTGTAAATCGTAAATCGTATTTTCGACAAATTTGTAAGGCAGCTTGAAGAGTTGTAGGTGTTGCGTTAAATAGGAGTGATTTATATGGTTTTTTAATACCAGTTACAAATGCATTTAATGCAGCTTCTGTGTAAAGGTCGACTCTAGATTGAGCAACTACATCAGAAAATTCCAAAAGAGCATATTCTCTAAGAATATGTAATTTTTGCAAAATTTCAGCATGAAAATTCATATAGTCTGTGTACTGGGATAAATTTCTAAGTTCATCAAGTAGCATTAATTCGGATTTTGAATCTTTGTGACGTTCTTTGAGAATTTCTTCAAATTCTGGCCAAGTTTGAGGATTATTTCGTTCAACGATAACAGAAGGTTCTCCTTGTAGTTTGGATTTTACGTACGATAAAGCATGAATTTGATATGGGCCATGCAAAGCAGCAACAAATTCTCTAGATTTACGTAAATATACAGATAAATTATTTGATGTTTAAGAAAAAATAGGCACACTATCTTTCAATAGGTTAAATAACATTAATTTGTGGATTGTCAGCCATGGTGGTTCTGAATTCCTCTCTAACGTTAGCTTGTTTTTTTACTGGTTGTCTTCTAATGGGTGATCGTTCTCGTACTGGAGATTTACCAAAAGTTTCTTTGACTAAATAGATAAAATGGATTTGTCTTACTCTAGCGTTATGTGAAAAATCAAATTTTTCATAATGGAGACTGCTCTGGTTCTTGTAGCTCTCTGTTTCTCTAGGCTCGTTCTGCAGGGACCTCGGACGTGGCTCTCAGGTTCTCAGATCGTTTCGCTTACGTAAGTGGATACTTCCTACCTCACAATGGTTGGTCACACAGAAGGGACGTAGTTCAGCTCATCTGATGAATCTCGAAGATTTTACTGATGGTTGGCTGGGCTCGTACAAACTTCCAGATGTTTTCTACGAAGGCATATAACGATCCTGTTCGCAGCGCCAGATAAAGAATGCACATGTCGTATGGTAAAAAAATAACAGACTTTATTGCAAGTACGAAGAGTGGTTACAAGTATTGAACAAAATCTGTCTGTGCCTCGATATAATTCTAATCTTTATAGGAAAAATAACAGAGCTGTATCGAAAAAAAGAAGTAAAAAGCAAATATTTCTTAATGGGCTTGCTTGCCATACAATTCAATTTGTTGGAATAATGGGCTTGTACCACATAGTTATGTTACCAACAGGATTCCATAACTTATATACAGGGTGGCGCATCGAAAACGAAACAGACGCATTTACTGGCAGCTCAGTTTTTTTTAAAAAACGCTCGGACCCGTCTATTTTGTTTTCGAGGGGGACACAAGTTTGGCTAAAAACCACGTTAGCACGTGCAGCTCCCTAAGCGGGGGTGACACCACCCCCAAAATCTTAAATGGAAAGGGAGGTCGAGTGATATCTTATTTTAAAGGTCTTTCAATTCCCTTTATAATGATATAAAATCAATTCAGTAGTTTTGAAGATTTATTGATTTAAAGCTTAAATAAAACTAATACATCATCATTGGTGGAGATCAATACATTTGGCAGCAAAATAATTTAAAAATGAAGAATGAACTCACCCGTTAGGCAAGTAAATGTTGAAAATGGCCACCATGACTCAACATGCAATAATAAAGATTTTGATCAAAACGTTGCCGCACATTTTGCAACATTTGAGGAGTAATTAGGAGGCACTCATTCACAATTCTTTGTCGCAGGTCTTCTAATGATGTTGGCTGAGTAGCATAGATTTTGCTTTTTAAATGACCCCACATAAAGAAATCCAAAGGTGATAAATCTGGCGATCTTGGGGGCCATTCAATGGCACCTCTTCTACCAATCCATTATCGATCTAGAAGCGTCTGATCTAAATATTATCGAACACGTAATGTGTAATGTACCGCCGATCATTCTGATTTTCAATTATGGATGTTGATGCAGGATCTATGGCATCTTCCAGTAATTCCAAATACATTTCACCGGTCAAATTTCCAGGTAAGAAAAAAGGACCAACTAAATAGCAGCCCAAACATCTAATTTTTGTGGCTGCTGTGTATTTAAGAAAAAGGAACATTCGTCGGAAAAGCAAGTGTTGAATAGAAAATGTTTATCATTTATAATTCGTTCACTCATATATTCACAAAATTGTAATCGCCGATCTAAATCGTCTTCATTAAGTTCTTGAACCAGGTGAATTTTATACCGATGAAAACTATGGGCCTTTAGAATCCGTTGGACAGTACGTCGACTAACACCACACACAGTCTCCAATTTGCGGGTACTTAACGTAGGATCTACAAAAACTTGCCCTAAAACCCTCACTTCTATTGCTTCGTTCCTTATGGGATTTTCTATGTTGCGTTTTTTATTGGCGACTGACCCAGTTTCCCGAAATATAGCTACAAGTTCTAGAACATATTTTCGATGTACGTTACTGTTCTGATGTCGCTCATTTTCAAAACTTGATACATGTTGCTTTGGAAGGAGTATGATTTGGATGTTATCCTACCAAACAACTAGGAAATCTGTAGGGAATATTCACACTCGAGGACAAAAGACTTTGAGCAATTCCTGGACTCAAAAATCATCAGAAACAACAATATCTTAATGTTACACTGGTACATGAAGCCTATGGCATCAGACAGATTCCTGAATTTCAGTTTCTCCCACAAACTTAAGATAAAGATAAATAATAATAACTCTCAACGCTCTTCACGAATAATGGTTATCCAAAATACCTGACCAACATAATCTTCTTCAGCTCTCCCACTGCTATACCATGTTACAGAATAATCATAACGACAATCCCAACCCTACCAGCAATAACAATGGTAATTCTCCTAATAATACAGATATTTCATCTATTGCCAGAATTAGTTTTGTAATACCTCCATACATTAGAGATCTGTCACCAAAGCTTTCTAGATTGTGCAACACTTTAAAATGCCGCATTGCTTACAAATCCACAATCAACCATGTTTTCTCCAAAATGAAAGATAGAGTTCCTCTGCTTCGCCTATCCAACATTGTCTTCTCCATAAATTGCAATAACTGCAATCTCACATACATAATTCGAACTTCAAGATATTAAAGGTAGAATAGCCTCACTTAAAAGTGATGCGCGAATGCATCCAGAAAGATGTGCTCTTGCTTCACACGTCAACTCCACAGGGCATTAAATGAGATACAATAATATCAAGGTGCTGGACAGAGAACATTATCTGTCAAAACGCCTGTTTCTGGAAATGTCAAACAATTGCATGAACAAAAAAGTTGATGCCAATCAACTTAGCATCGTCTATGCATATTTGCTGAACTGCGAAAAATTGGAATAGCAACATATCTCCCCCAACATCGACCTCTCCCAATAATCGCTCAATCTACATAATAATAATTTTTCACTATCTTAATAAAATCAAAATCAAAATTGCTCAAAGTCTATTGTCCTCAAGTGTGAATATTCCCTACAGATTTCCTAGTTGTTTGGTAGGATAACATCCAAATCACACTCCTTCTAAAGCAACATCTATCAAGTTTTGAAAATAACTTTGTACTTCATCGGTCAATAATGGTACAACCTCTTGCACTATATTACAAAACTACCTACATAGTAGGCAACACACGTCACAGTTACGACATAACGAATGACCTTCCAATCTTCAATGTCACGACAGTTCATACGCCACTGTAGAATGTCAGTCGGCCGGCACGTGTTGGATAATGTGGAGGTTATCAGTGGAAAAAAATATGAAATCTCGAAGGAAGTTTCAATAGTTGATAGTTTTCAAATTTCCAAATTTCTTCCAAAATCAATTAACGTTTAAGTAAAAAAACCTCTCAAAAATAAAAAACATAGCTATGATTTGCCATTTAATAATAAAATAATGCCGTCCACGTCGAACCTCATCAGTTCTAGTTTTTTATTCGTCGACTATGTTTTTCCTTCATGCTTCTTTAAAAACAATTTCAGCAACAATCTCGCCGACTCACCGAGTACCTATTTTTCCTCCTAATTGTTAATTGTTGCTATTGTGAATAATTGTTTCCAGCTCGAGACGATGAAGACATAGATCTACGAAAGCTCAAGTTTGCCTTCTACCCAAAGAAATTCAAGGGTATCTTCTTATATATATATATATACAGGGTGTCCGCAAAGTTGGGGTTGTCCTTTTCAGAAACAACTACCCTTGAAATAACAACGGTAATGTGTAGTGAAACGACGGCGACCATGTAAAAAAAAATAAAGGAAAAAGTACTCACTCTCCAGTTGACGAAAAGGGCTAAGTACGTCTCTGCCCGAAATCATACCGCTCCAACAGAAAATGAAATCAACTGATGCGCTACCGAGCAGACGCAGGCGGTGGTGCAGACCACGAACAGAGGTAATAGATATGACGGCGTTTCCGCGTTTTCAGTTTTTAGGTAAACGTACTTTATAGGTATTGTTCGAAGTTATCGCCGTTTGATTCAAAAACACAGGTGCGTGCACGACGTAGCCAAGCATCGGTGCAGGCTTTGAGAATGGAGTCCCTCCCCCGAATGAAAGCACCAGCTTGTTCAATTCTGAGACGCAGTTCGTCAACCGTATGCAATTCAGTTTTGTACACTAAGCGTTTCATTTCTCCCCAAAGAAAAAAATCACATGCTGGAGATCGCGGAGGCCACGCTACGGGTTCATTACGTCCGATCCACCTATTCGGAAATAATTCATTCAAAAACTCACGCACTTCGCATCTAAAATGGGGCAGTGCACCGTCGTGCAAAAACCTACATTGGTTGTCTTACACTTAATGGCACATCTTCTAACAAGGAAGGCAAAATGTTGCGTAAAAAGTCTAGGTATTGCATCCCGTCCAATCGATTTGGGAGAATAAATGGTCCAATGAGCATACCGTTCACCATACCAGCCCAAACATTCACCGAAAATGTTTGTTGAAAATGTGCCCGACGGACAGCGTGCGGATTTTCTACTGAACAACAAGAGTGTTGCAAAAGTTATTCACCCCACTACGCGTGAACATAGATTCGTCTGTCACCAATATGCACTTCAAAAAGTCCGGATTATTGTCATGTTGATGCAACAACCACTCACAAAACCGCACTCTTGCTGGAAAATCGTCAGGTTGAAGGGCTTGTACACGTTGGACGTGAAACGGATACAGCCCCTCTTCACGCATCGTTTGCCACACTTTAGTTTTTGATACTTGCACTTCTCTAGCCACGTCTCTAGTGCTTGTTGAGGGATTCTCGTCTACGCGATTCAGTAGTTCTTCCTCGACTTGCACCATTCGTGGTTGTCTAGGCCTCCTACTGTCCCCACCTCGAAATTCCTCCAAATGGCCCGTATCCCTGACTCTCTGGACCAGGTACACAAATCTGCGCCCAACTAACAATTATCACTCCTAGTGGAGTTGCAAGAATGATTATACAGTATTCCTTACACAGCATTGTATAATGTAAAAACATTGGCAAAACCCTCTTAGAACAGCTATACAAGCGGAACGGACACACCTAATAGGACACTTCAGACATTTAAGAGGTTGTATAAGGGCTGCAGGTAACAGTTATACAACAAAAGTGTAAGCCTCTTGCAGCCGCTATAGGACATTTGCGTCAGTGCAAGATTCAGTTTTTGTCAACTATGCAACTATTCTGTTACGTGATTCTACTTTATTGCAACCAAACTATTTCTTATGTATTGTATAGACGAAGTGAAGAATATATAACTAACACAATACAGTCATCTTGTTTACTTACATATCGGCCATTGTGAATTTCATACCCAGGTATATGATAGACTTCTACACTGTGATATTGGGCTATTGAATTACTTGCACAGCAAATGTTATTGTGATTATCGTGCAAAATAGTTACGCAATTTCTACTGGCTTGGTATTAGACTCATATTTTGATAATGATCAAAAGTATGTCTAGATTTTTAAGATGGAAAACTGAACTTATCTGCGTTAAATCTTCCACAAATCCTATATTTAGACACAATTACACTAATGTTTATCACTTTATATCTGTAATTTCGAACTGAAACATAATTATTTAATATCAAATAGAGGAATAAATGTTTGCCCAATATGGTGAGTGGTTGTGAATAATCATGTCATCGTCCATGTTGTCTTTAGTTTATTAGAATATTTTGGTGTTGCCTGCAGGTGTTATACAACAATTTGACAAATGTCAGAAATGAAATACCGACAGAGTCGAATGATTTACCTAGAATTTGTACCAGATCTATATCTTCTGTTTGAACAGTTGTTAAAACCTTTTTAACCAATATGCATGCGTTGTTTGTCTTAAAACACTGGTTATGGCATTTTAACAAAAATATGACAGCAGAAAGTTAGGTTATGGTGAAGTTGTATACCAACATATTTAGCATATGTACAGCCTTTAACAGTTACTAAACAACAGTTGTATAAGTGCTTCCATTGGGAGCAATTTGTTGGCTAAAGTAGTAAATTTGCACAGCAAAACAACAAGGCTGGGGTTTGTTTTATAAATGTTACCATGGATGCCACAACACAACCATTTTGACTAACCTGCAAATATGCCGTATAAAATAGTTGTATAAACGTTTATGCAACAGCTAAAAATTTGTCCTATAAGGTGTTGTCTAACTATGCTATAAGAATATTTTAAACACCTCATTTTAGAGCAAATATGTTGCAGAAAGCAAATTTGCATTCCACACAACATTAAGCCAGCATTTTGGTGTTCAGGCAACAACAATAGAGAGCTTTTGTGGCTGAATGGTTCTTTTACCAAAAGCTTATAGCACTACTTTGCTAGTTGGGCGGGGCCTTGGATGATGTCGTCTAGGGAAACGATCTGCATACACTCGCGAAGCCTCTGTAGCATTTTGAAGACATTCGCCATAAATTAACAACATATCAACGAGTTCGTTATTGGTGTATGAGTGTGCCATTATTATTTTTTTTTGAAACGCAATCGATTATACGGGTTCGATTACCTCTACACGCGTGACCGTAACCGTCGGTTGAAGGTTGCATACTGACCTGACACACTGACCCCGACCCAGTTCTGTCGTCGGGCTGAGCCAGTGACCTTGTACCACTCGGTGATGTCGCGGGTCGCGGCTACAGGACGGTATTAAGATATTTTTGATGTTGCAGAGCCCTTTATCTCGGTTCCCTTAAGACATTGGTGTATATGGTACTAAGAAAAATTGCTTATGTTCTCAAGATCTACATGTCGTGTAAAGGAAAACCCCAACTTTGCGGACACCCTGTATATATACAGGTTGTTTCAGTTTATTGTTGCATAACTTTAAGATTCGATAGAACTTTTAAAATTAATGCATAAAGTCTATATGAACATGGGTCGAAAAATGCGTGGCTGCCGAAATACAGGGTGTTTAAATTTACTTTCTAAAATAGATTTTTTTAAATATTTCGAACAAGATTTGATTTATAACAGTGAAAATTGGCATACTAGGGTTTTTTGGTACGACAAAACGAACCATGGGCATAATTTTACTGTAGCCGCTAAAGGGCGCTCTCTACTGTACCTGTAGTGTATTAAAATGACCGAAAATTATTTCTTAGTGCAATTTTTTGCTTTTTGAATAAAAAAACTGATTTTTCGTACTTTCCAACATAAAACAGCTCTCTTGTGAATTTTCGTTATAGTTAGCCGTTTTTGAGATATTTCGATTTTTAAGGTTCGATGCATTTTTAATTATTTATGACAAAATAACGTTAAAAAGTCAGTATCTCGATAATTTTTAGAAGTAGGCTGTGCCTGCAAATATTTTTGAAATTGAAAGCAGAATAAGGTTAAACGTCAATTAGTTGACAGTTAGTTTTGTTGTCTGTTGAAACCTGAAACGTTTTTTTGCAATTGTGAATGCACAAAATTTAGTTTCGTTTACCTGTTTTTTTTTGTAAGTTTTATAAGAATGCCATTTTTATTCTCCAATCAAGAGTTAGCGGATATTCATTTTGTGTATGGCTCTGTAAATGGAAACGCAGCAGAAGCAGCCAGAGAATACGCACGAAGATTTCCAAACAGACGACATCCAACTCGCTCAGTATTTGTAAGAGTGCATCGCCAAATAATTGGAAATGGTTTTGGAAATCTCCAAAGGGACCAAAACATAAATGTTCGTCAGCGCAGATTTACCCGCATGATACTGCGTGAATTTGATCCGACCACAAGTGTTAGGAGAGTTTCTGGTGCCTTGGGAATTTCAGCAAGCCATGTTCACCGTGTTCTCAGAAATGACCATCGAAAGTGTAAAAAAAATATTATCTTCCCATAAATAATTAAAAATGCATCGAACTTTAAATATCGAAATATCTCAAAAACGACTAACGAAAACTCACAGGAGAGCTTTTTTATGTTGAGAAGTGCGAAGAATCAGTTTTTTAATTCAAAAAGCAAAAAATTGCACTAAGAAACATTTTTCGGTCATTTTAATACACTACAGGTACAGTAGAGAGCGCCCTCTAGCGGCTACACTAAAACTATGTCCATGGTTCGTTTCGTCGTACCAAAAAACCCTTGTATACCAATTTTCACTATTATACATCAAATAATGTTCGAAATATTTAAAGGAAACTATTTTAGAAAGTAAATTTAAATACCCTGTATTTCGGAAGCCACGCATTTTTCGACCCATGTTTATATAGACCTTATGCATTAATTTTAAAAGTTCTATCGAATCTTAAAGTTATGCAACTATAAACTGAAACACCCTGTATATATAAATATATTCGCTTGCATACAATGTGAGGACCACCAAAAGAAATGCAGCTAGAAATGTGGTTTTAGGCATGATCTGTTAGCACGCCATTGTTATATCTAAAAGTGGCAAATATATACGGAGAATACTATTTTAAATTTATGACTTGTATATCGGACAAAGTGTGGAGCAACCGAGCTCCTAACCTTGCCATGCCTTTTTTTATAAATAACAGGAAATGGTGGTATGATTCCTCTTTCCGGCTTTTAAATTAATTAATGAATTAATAAATCACTATAAATGAAATCTAAGGATCAATCAATGCAAAACAGCTGTCAAGTGGCGTGCAAATTTAGGCCCCAGCTCAATAAAGCGGAGAGTAGGGCGGGTTAAGGGCGCCAGTGACTCTAAGACGACAATCTAACAGTAATGATGAAACCTAATTAACTGTATACAGAGAGCCAAATGAAACAAGATATTAAAAAAAGAATCACAATATATTATCAAAACAAGCAGCACATATGCTGCGCCACTGGAGTGCAAGTTAAAAGAAACGAATTATTCCAAACTACCTGACGAATAAAATTATTAGACTGTGATATACTAAAGGCTGCTACACACATTGCCGCCGGGCAAGCCGCCGGCTAAGCCGCCGTACACCCGGCGGCATACAAAGCCGCCGGCCTTGCCGCGCAAAGGAGCCGCCGTGGTGCGCCGGCGGGTTACGCGGCTTGCCGGCGTCACTTCGTTCCTGGCATTCGAGCGGTAGTGTTGTGCGGTTTATGTATTTAATTCAAATTAAAATGTCGTTTAATTGGGACGACGAAGCTGTGCTGCTCTTAATTGAAAAATTTCATGAAAATGATATATTATGGAATCCCAGAAATGCAGCACTTCACTAGCTTTCTATGTGACTGTCACAACCGGAATGATGCTTGACGGCTTTGCGCGGCTTGTGTTGCCGCACAAGCACTGTGTGTAGCAGCTTTTAGTGACATATATATCCGAACACCCAGTTTAAATGGTTTTATTTTAATAAAAGTTGGTGAATGTATTTATCTTACTGTAAATAACAAGTGAAAAAATTTTCAGCCTTATCAGTTGGACATTCCGGTTTTTATACTGCTTTTTTTTAATTCACTAACGCTCTAAAAATGGATATTTTAGCCGCAGTAAAGAATCAACGTTGGCGGATTTTGGTTCTTGACATCCTTTACGATCGGTTACGATGCCTAGAGTACGGAGACCTATACGATTTCGTCAACTTAGTGAGTTTGATAGGGGCCGTATAGTGGGACTTCGGGAAGCTGGACTTTCTTTTCGGGCAATTGCAGTTAGAGTGCAAAGAAGTGTAGACACTGTGGTTAGGTGTTATCAGGCATGGCTTCGAGAAGGCCGTACGCAAAGAGCAAGGGGCACTGGACGCCGCCGTAGAACAACAGACCGTGAAGATCGTCGCCTAAGATTATTGGCCTTAAGGGACCGTTTCTCCACTACCAGGTCCATTGCAAATGAATGGTTTGCAGAACACGGAAGACCCATTGGCATGTGAAGTGCTTACCGACGAATGAGAAGTTTTGGCTTGTTTTCATACCGGCCACACTGGGTCCTCCCTTTAACTCGAGAACACCGACGTAATCGCCTTGAGTGGTGCAGACAACGGTCACTCTGGGATCAGGAATGGAACAGTATTGTCTTTAGTGACGAGTCTCGATTTTGTTTAGGCATGCACGATGGTCGTGCCAGGGTTAGAAGGCGACGTGGTGAAAGGAGGAATCTTACAGTTTTTTGTTGAAAGACATGTTCATCACACTGTTGGAGTTATGGTTTGGGGTGCTATAGCTTATGGTTCTAGGTCACTTTTAATCTTCATTAGAGGTAACATGAACGCGCAGCGTTATATCCACGAAGTTCTAGAACCCCATCTTTTACCCTATCTTGACACCCTGGCAGATCCAACTTTCCAACAAGATAATGCCAGACCACATGTTGCAAGAGTCACAATAGACTTATTTCAACATAATGATGTCACATTGTTACCATGGCCACCAAGATTTCCCGACTTATCCCCAATTGAGCACGTGTGGGATATGATGGGTAGGAGATTGCTCAATTTGCAACGTCCTCCTCAGACTCTAGAAGCACTTCGAGAGGAGTTGGTGGTTGCCTGGAATGAGATACCACAGGAGGACATTGACCACCTGATCAGAAGCATGCCTAGGCGCGTTGGAGAATTCGTAGTACATCAGGGTGCATCCACACATTATTAAAGGTCAAAGGGCTTTAAAGCAGTGCAATCATTTTGAAATTTTTATCATTTACTTATTATGCTTCATTAAGTACTTATACAAAATTTTATTAAAATAAAACCATTTAAACTGGGTGTTCGGATTTATATGTCACTTAGTATAATTAATCCTGCAAAACGGTTACCATGGTACACGTACGAAGGCTTCACAAATATAGGTCTTACAAATAATTTAACGCCTAAACCTAAACTTATCTGGACAATGGTCTTATGTGGATAATGGTCTTCTTCCAGTTACAGCTCTAGGTACAGCTGAGATGTCCACAGCTTACAAACGCTCAGGTCAAAAACCAGTGGCTAGCAGTGAACGGTGACGTAAGAAACGTCACAAGGTAGAGGCTGATTGCCTCGTTTCCAAAAGTTACGGTATAAAAAAAACCTAGAGATAGAAAAATACTGTTTAAAATTTTACTCTCTACTCTATGTCTGACATAGAACTACTCATTTAAAAGGCTGAAACTTGAAGAAAAATCCATGTACATTCTCTTTTAAGAAAACTACTTTTCTTTCTGCAAGGGCAAGAAAATACAAAAATTTGCAAAATAGATACACCCTCGGAAATGTATCCCTTGTTCTAAAATAAGCAGGTCAAAATTCAAAATTATGATTAATGAAATTAGCCCGAAAGACGGTGACATGCAGGCACTACCCTATATTTGAATACGTAATATGCCAAACAAAATCAAGAACGCACTAAGAATTTCAGTCAGCAACAATCAATATATTAATATCTATAAAATACCCAATTAAAATGATGTTTTACCTGTTTATATCAGGGTTCTTTATCATGGGAAGAGATGGCTTCCAACAAAATCGGCTGCAAAACAGCTACAGGGCAGCAACAAAACAAAGCTGAAGGAGTGTGAATGGTGGGAAGGGAATCAGATATTGAACAAACTTCTTCAGGTCAAGCATTAATGGACATAGTCCGATGGTATACAAAATAGAACTTACCGCTGGCGGTTAAAATCCCATTACAAAATGGACGGATAGTACCCTAACCAACACAACGAAATGTAAGGTACAAAATAAAAGGGTATTGCTCCATAAACTGGTGTTTGGGGCGTTAATATCCCAAAAACGCCGCACACAACCAAAATCACAGCGGAAAAGCAAAAGTAAAATGGCGCTGGACGCGTCGGTACGCAATTAAAAGAAGGTATCTTGATAGTAAATCACATTTCAAAAGAAGGTATCTTGATGGTAAATCAAATTTTAACAGAAGGTATCTTCATAGGAAAGTAAACATTAAAAGAAGGCTTGAAGAAGCTTATCTTGATAGAACAAAATATCCCTATACTGCTAGTACGTGTAAAGTCACAAGGTGGCGCACTGGTTACCAATGGGCAGTAGGCAGAAACAAATCTGTCTACGAGAGACAAACAATATTTTGTGAGGAAATTTCTAAGATCGTTAATAATACTATAACATTAGTGTCCAAAAGATTTCAATTCAATACTAAACACCTCATCTTGCAGCGTTAAAATGACGTCACGTGGGTTGACTCATTCAGAGAATAACGAGATTTGGTGGATTAAGATACATTTCGCGAGCCTCTGCGAAATGTGGTCTATGCGGGAGAGTGAAACACTCCAACATGCAACAATAAATGATGTCAAGTAGATTGACTCGTTAAGGGAATGACGTTATTAGATCCAAGGATGTCAGAAACGGTAGGAGGCTGAATGGTACCACAGTAAGATGAAAGCCTTAAGTTATTGAATGACCTTAATTGAGATGCTTTACAGGTACCTATAGTCACAGATATGGTGTAAAAAGTACTTTTGGTTTTTAGTAATGGATACGGCATACTGTTAACTTTGAGAGTACACGCAAATTTAGTTTTTTGGCAATCCGAAAGTTGGCCTGGAATTACGTAGATACAAATTCATTTCATTTCTAAGCCGGCGAGAAAGTTTTGAAACCACGGGTTTTGTGCTCGTGTAGGCCCGTGCGTGCATCTGTGGGCGACTCTATGTGTAGATTTATCATGAGTGGAAGGCTGTACATGCCTGCCTTACTGGCTCATTATTAGCAACTTATTGTGCGGAAGCTTCGTAATTCCGAGGAATGACTTCATGCGTGATTTTTATTATCGTTTAAGGATCTTACCTCAGATATACGGTTAATGTATGTGCTTTGAAAGTGCAAGTCATTGTTGAATACGTGTGGGGTTACTGTAGTTTGTTCATTTGAGCAATGTTTGGAGGAAGAAATTTTCAAGTGAGATCTGAAGAATAATGATTCCAGCGATAAGGCTCAGAAACTGAAGTTGCTTGGAAGGTAGCACTTGTTAATTGAGTAAATGCATCAGAGGGGGAAATTTTTCATATAAGTTCAGAGAAGTACAGTCTAGAGACCGCAAGTATTAACTTTGCATCTAGATGGTAGCACATTCTCAATCAGGCTATTGTCGTGTGAAAAACCAAGAAATTGTGGTTAACAATGATTCCACTCTTAGCTATAAACTATTTTCTTTACCTTATGTAGATGATTATCAAAAGAGCAAAGCTTCGTGTGAGAAATTTGACAAATACAAACCAGATAGAATATTTTGAGACCTGTGGATGATAGATGGGTACTACTTTTGACGACCTCTGATATGAGTTTTTTCTTCTAACATTCCATAGGTACCGATTTGCGAGAGAATTTTGAATGTGTATGTGCAATCAAAAAAATATAATATTATATATATATATATCAATAACCTAAAGGTTTCTTATTTGGGAGGGAGTAAAGGCAGCCATATGGACGTCTTTTCAAGGGGACTGCACTGTCCACACAGTCGCGAAAGTTGTTTGGTACAATTGCGTACAGAAAAGTCAAGTAATCGTCCGAACAGGCATAATAAGATTTGTGAAGCGCCAAATTTTAATATAGAATTCAAATGCAGTGAATGATAGCATACTTACCAATCAAGGTGAATACGAATAACTGCACAGATTCGGCGGAAACAAAACACATAAATTTATCTGAATCGTTTAGTGCGTGTGTGTTATTTCTCACAGTGTTTTATTAAAATACATTTGATTCATTTCTAATACCTTAATTCCTGTCACACATTGAAACTTCAGGTGTTCTCTCTGCAAACTTGTTTTTAATTTTTTTAATTCTATTAAATCGATCCTTTTTTGGATGGACCTTGTTTCTACATTATTTGAACTACAGAAGCACTTTTTAAGGAGGATTCTGATATCTCGATTGCTCACTTTTCAAGAAAATCGTCAAAGCATGTTCTTCAAAAGTATCATATACGATGATTGGACGATAAGGGAGTACAAGTATTTCTGGAGCACTGTCGCGTGTCTTTATGGACCGATTATGATGACCTTACTGGCGATAAAAGATGAGTGCGGATTGATGAATTGAGGTCAGCTCTTCAATGTTCTGAAGGGGTAATCATAGTCAGATGTGTTCATAGAGGCGATACTCAGAATTTCCACTACTAAAAGCATTGTACCAAATATTGGAAAATTTGTTGAATCGAAACACTGTCAGAGATCTTAAGAATAAATGTGTTTACGTCGAATTTATGACCACTATTTCATCACCTGCGCGCTGACTCGATTATACCAATTCAATTGTCAACACGAATGTCACTTCGCTCATATTCCTTTGGGGTTGGGAACCGGCGAGATTAAATCTAACCTCGCGGATTCGACTAGACTCGATAATAATATGTATTTTTTAAGTTAATGAACAAAAGGGCTTGATATGCTTGGGGTGGATCCTGCTGAAAGTACCTTTTATACCGACTTGAAGATAGGTACTTTCGATAGGATGCGCCCCATCATACCGAGCTCATCTTGTTCATTTACTTAAAAACTACATATTATTAGTAAATTTAGTCGAATCCGCGATGAAGGTAGATTCAGTGTGACCAGCTCCCGGACCATTTCTGTTCGCCGAGCGCTACCACTACCATAAAACCTTTATCGCAATGTCCGATGTGTATGCTGCTGTCCCACCAGGCATCTTTTTTTTTTGAGGATTATAATACACGTATTATACATGACGGAAAAAATTAAATTAAAAATTAATTTTAAGGTTTATTACATAATACATATATATGTACATTTTCAAAAATCAAATAAAAGTAAAAGTGTTTCTTTTTCTTCTAAAAGCTTGCCCTTCTTCTGTTGTGCCATTTCTTTCAAGTCGTAAACCCTTTTCATCGCATCGTCCATTTGCCGTTTCCTCCTATTTTTCTGTTCTGTGGTTATTCCTTAAAAATACACACCGAGGATTTCTCTGAGTTCATTAGGAATCATATCAATGAATTTGACACCTCGAATTATAATGAGAACAATGAATTCAATATTCCAGTGAATCATTCGATCCTCGGTAAAATGAAGGATGAGTTTCCAGCGGATCCTATAATTAGCTTTTATGGGCGGGTGCAAAAGCTTATTATATTAGGTCAGTTAAAAGTGAAATGAAACGGGCAAAGGGCGTTAAGAAGTCCGTGATACAGAAGCAGCTATCTGGGAATGACTATAAGAGAATAATCGAAGGAGGTGGGAGGGTATTGAGAAATATGCATACTTTTAAAAGCAAACTACATTATGTATACACCGAGGTGAAAAATAAGGTTGCTCTAGCACATCATGATGCTAAAAGGTTCATTATTCCTAACACCACAAAAACTTTATCTTGGGGACACTCTGACATTGAGTTTTACCAGACTGACCCCTCGTTGAATGTTAAATATGCTATAGGTGCAATCAATGATATTGCAGAAGACACTTTTCCTGAAAATGGTAATTTAGACTTATTAATAAAATTAATGTTAGAGGAAGTTTGTAAGTATTGGATTTAGGTTACTTCAAGCTTGTACAGGTAAATAAAAGCAACATGTAGTAGGAAAATGAGTTTTTACACTTACAAAACACATTTAATAGGAATGAATAAGTCCATTTTGGATAGACTAATCAAAAGCAGTGTAACTAATGCATGAGTCATGAATAACTAATGCATACACGTTGGTGTGGAATGGAAATGCAGATTTCCTGGTCTCAAATTCCAAAGATATGTCGACAGTTGAAAGTTGGAGTTGATCAGGCTGATGACTGCAATCAATAACGAAAAGCGGATTGTCATTAAATTCTTTAATATGAATCAGAGGCCCAGGAATGTTCCGGTTGTAGTATGTTTTTTGAAAGTTCTCAAATGCATAATAAGCTGCGGTGTTGAGCTTTATTCGAAATTCAAGTTCCACCTTTCATATGGGAATACTTGGTTGCTCAACTTCAAGCGAATCGAGTTAACGTTGGCATTTATGAATTTCGTTATATCCATTAAATTATTTTCTTCAACTGTAGAATCTTGAATTCCAATGATAACGAATAGGGGTCTCTCTAGTTTACTGGTTGTTCTAACTGCCCAAGCATCCGATGAAGTAGAACGAAGGGATGGAAGGTCATGGAGATCCCAAGATCGAAATGCTACCTTGATCCTTGAGCTCACGTGTTCATTTAACCTTTGCAGAAGCTTGACTTTGTAACGATCTTCTAGAACGATGTGTTGAACCTTCCATTAAATCTCAGATTTTGTCAATTCAGCATCACATTCACCTACATAACAGTGTTTGAAGGATCTTGCAATAACCATTAAAAGCTCTTGTTTTATATTCTCCGAATCCCATTATATGTTTTAGGGGTATCTTACCACTAAAAACTTTGCTTTTGTCATCCCATCTAGCCGAGATCTCCACATTTAGGCCCCAACCAGTACATAAAAGTGTATGCATAGCACTTTTACCATGTGACACTATCGTGTTTATAGTTGAAGTTATCCCTGGATTCCGAACTCCATAAACTTTTTCGCCACCCACCTGTAGGAAAATTTCTTGAAATAAAAAGGCCAATGCACTGATTGATAAGTAGCAGGGTTTCGTAGCGTCGCTAGGCGTAAATGTTCCCTCGATGTAAATATAACTGTCAGCAATATTTAAAATAAGATCTTGGAAGTTTATAGGGATGTGAACATACCTGAATTCTTGAAATATGGTGGTCCATATGGTTTGTATGTGTATTCTTGTAGGCTACCTAAGGAATGATCTATGATGGGTTCCTCAAAAACATCCAATTTCCCATTTGATACGTGTAGAACCATATCGTTTGATTAGTTTCAGCCCTACAGACTGCAGGAACTTGCGATTTTGCAATGAAATATTCGATGCTGTCTCTTTGACGATGGTTGAACAACGAATAACGGAATTTCCATTGGTTCTTCGTCTTTTATGATTAGTTGTGCGACCTTTTTCTACATTCTTCAAATGATATATATCTAGGTTATATAGAAATCTCATCGTCTTCAGCTGGCACTAGACAGTTCTAATTTAACTATAATTTTTTCACCACGGAAATTGACCAAATTCCCGACGTCATCCAAAATTCCCCCTGTGATGTTATCAATACACTGGCATCCACGCGGTTTAACGCTCATATATATTACAATCTAAGGCTCCTTTGTTAATTTAAATCCCAGTTCAACGTCTATATCAAACTTATACAAAGTGTTGTCATTGCAATAAGCTCCTGATATTAATCCACAGTCGACTCTTATTATCCTGATGGGGGTTATGCTTACAGGTAAATTCGATGTGTAGATTTTGTTTCTGGGACAAATTTTGTTCTTAAATCCAAGCAAAGTTGCCATGGAATTGGACAGAGCAAGATTAAATACAGAGTGGGTTCACACTTCAAAGTATTTGTGTTGGCTTTCAAAGAGAACATTTCATCAACATTGTTTTCATATCTCTAACACTCATTGATATTATTTCACGTTGTATGTATCTATTGATATCTTCGATTTCATAAAAACTTTCGGGAAGGCTTACCACATTACTTTCGTCACCCTCGTGAGTAACAGATGTATTATTATGTTGATCATCAATATTGTATATGGTGTTGTATGAATAAAAGCCAATCAACCCCTGACCCTATTCCGCACTTATATCCAACTCGACTGGTGGATAAAAATTAGCAGACAGTTTGCTAGTGTAACCCATTAGAGTAAATGTGTTAGATATGACTGAAGAGTTGATGAATGAAAACATGGTCTTATATAGATAAACAAATATTTATTGGTTACAGCAGTTGTTTGATTCAGATGTATTTTTAACATTGATATCTTGCATGTTACAATAACAACAAAATATTTTTCTTGGTGGCGGTCCATCTGCTTCATCATCACTCCTGCTTATTCCATGGTGTTCCCAGCAGAATTGGAATCGTTGTATATCAGCGTCCTCCTTCAAATGCTCCGGCAGTTTGTTCCATACATGTGCTATTTCATTTGGCGTGCAGCATATGAGTACCTCTTTCGGTATGTGTGCAAGTTCATCTTGCGTCATATTCAACACGCTTCTCTCCCTTGAAAAGGCTTTAAGAGAGTCTCTAATCTTTTTCAATCGTTCGTGATCCATTGTCTTCAGCGCTCTGATGTTTCTTCAGATAGAAATCGTAGACACAAATGACCACACCAAAACGTATTGAACTGTTGCTGTCGATTATAATAATTGTACAAGTTTTTTATCTGTTTTCGACTTGTTGGTCAAATGTTTGATTAGCCCCTTGGGTGGGGGTACATTGCCGAAACTATCATAGTACCATACAACCATCCCACGTTTTATATATAAAATCCAATGTGACCCATCCCCACTCTTGTTAACTAAATTAATTATCACTGATTCATTCTTCAGCGGATCCTGCTCGGAAATTTCATCGCGCATAAATACTCCTTTGAAATATGGTATTTTTAGCTTCCTAGCATAATAGATTAGATCTATATTTGTTAGAGGTCGAGGGGGGAGGGTTTTCAATAGTTTTTTGAATTCCTTAACTTGATGAATAACCCCAATCCTTTACGGTATGGTTTCAGAAAGGGACCATCCCCAATTCGATTCACATTAGAAGGTGGTGAAGTGCTTTTATTTTGAATTTGCTCACGCGCTGAACTAGCTGTTTTAGCAGCTCTTGTTATGTCGGCAATACCCCCAGCTAGACTACCTAATGCTGATAGACCGGCAAAAATTGGTATCAAAGGAAGGATGCCTCCAACCCTGGGAATAGGTATAACTCGTGGAAGCTGAATCAGCCATTTTCCACCGATGGATCTGATATGCTTCCCGGCAGCAAGTAATGCAGCGGAAGTCGCCTTTGCTAATACTCTCTTGTCTGGTTTACAGTTTGAGAACCTTTTCATGTGACTGCATACTTTATTCACTACCCCGATCCAAAATGTACCTTTGTCTGTGATCTACTTGATTTTCTACGGATAACTTTTCTTCCTTTATGTTCACGCCGTAATGATGTCCTTCCATACCTATACGATGTTTGACTTTCATAATACCCGATTTTCTGCGGATGTATTTTCCTCTACTCCGTCCACGACATGATGCTAGACCCATTCCTGCGTGACGTTTTACTTTCATGATATTAGTAACTAACCAAGCGGCAGCTTTTTCTCCAAGTTTTGCATCTCGAGATTGGACTCTTTTCCAAGCTTCTTGCTCAAGTTGATAGTCAGCAACGTGTCTCGCTGTCAAATCAGATTTCTGATATGCAATATCATGCTGTAGGCATGCAGCGTCTAATTTATTAATGCCTTTCTGACCTAGGGCTAACCTTTTTTGAAGACGTGTCCCTAGACCGTAGAACTGGTAAGAAGGTAAGTGTACTTCGAATGGTAACTTATCTCTCAGCGTATCGACAAAACCACCACCACCAGCTGCTTTTGGAGTGCTTTGACACCTTCTAATGCGAAATAGTGGCATTTAACTAAATAAGACATACGCAATTGCGGTTTATACATGCTCAACTCGTACAATGAGGGTCACAAAACAGAAACAAGAATTATGTATCAGCAATATTGATACAAAAGTGGCGGATATACAAAACAATGCTATGCAGCGGCATGGAAGTCTACTCTCATCGACAATCCGCTGTATTATTGTTGGACCATCGAGCTGTGGAAAAACCAACGTATTAATATCGTTACTGCTACATGAGAATGGACTCTACTTTGAAAACGTCTATATATTTTCAAAATCATTGAATCAATCGAAATATCAATTTATACATAAAGTACTAACTTCGATCAATGGTTTAGGATATTATACATTTAACAAAAATTCTGATATTTTACCACCTTCAAAAGCCAAGCCGAATTCAATATTCATTTTTGATGACGTAATGACAGAAAGTCAGACTTCTATTCTAGAATACTTCAGAATGGGTAGGCACAAAGGTGTGGATTGCTTCTATTGTGTGCAGAGTTACACCTGGGTGCCAAAAGGGTAATAAGAGACAATGCTAACCTAATTGTCTTATTCAAGGTGGATAACACACATTTATCTCATTTTTTCTCCGATCATGTAGCACCTGATGTGACCTTTACGCAATTTCAAGACATGTGTGCAATGTGCTGGAGCGATAAATACGAATTCTTCGTCATCGATAAGGATAGCGAACTGATAAGTGATCGTTACCGGAAGGGGTTTGATAGTTTCATAAATCCACTGGAAGATTAGAAACACCGTCAATCAATCGTGGGACTACATCTAGTATGCATCGCGGTGGATTAAAAGATAGCAAAATGAAACGGCAGCAGAATAACACTGAACTGACACTCAAGAAGGAATTAGTAGATGCAGCAGAGTCAGTTCAGAAGAAATTTATTGCTATCAAGAAAGGACGTGAATTCCATGATAGTGCATTGCAGCAGGTTATTACTAAGCAGCTCAAAACAATAGCGGACGCATATATATCCAGCTTGTCGAAACAGTCAACACCCCAAATCGTTAGTCCAAGCATCCTAAAAAGTATCATTTGATGAATCAAGAAAGAAATTATTTGATGCGACAAAATCAGGTGTAAGAAAAACTGAGTTGCTTAAGAACAGTAGTGAATTCAATGACCATACATTTGAGCAGATCTTTCCACCGACTACAAGCACACCTAGGGCACAATCTATGGAATCAAGTAATTCAGGAAACGTATCATTTGGTGACTTGACTCATACTAAACTTCCTAATATTGCCCCGATGCAAACGCAATCTGACACACATTCATTACTCGGAGCGGGCGAAGAAAGTTCAATGAGTAGATACATGTCTACTTCAAATCGTAGTGAAGCATCCGGATCTTTGACCAACTTGATAAATAACCATATATCTAATTTAAAAGCAAACAATCCAGGGTATGGAGGCATATACAATGTAAGAATGAATCCACAGTCGGACAGGTTATTATTAGGCAAACTCCAAGTGAGCTTTGATGTTGGTGGACGTTACTTGCTATTGGATTCTGAGAAGAAGAAGGAGACAAAATTTAAAATGTCTCCCGAATAACTCGATTCGATATTTTTGGACAAACTGCCTGATACAAAGAATTTAGACTCCCGAAACTTGAACACATTCAAAAATATAATGATTAAAATAAATGTACTTCGTAAAGCATATTTTTCTACATATGACTTCAGAAACGATGAAACTGAATATTTCGCTAAATTACTGAATATCCTATCAATAACATCGCCCAAACGCCTGAGATCATCAGTGGGTCGGGGTATATATTTGAAAGCACCCAAATATAAAATATATAACGATAAGCAATATGGATATGTATATTGGAATAATATTAATGAGTTAATTGATAGACTGAGGTTGCTATATAGCTCAAAAATGTCTGGGCATACAAACTACGATAATGAAATGACATCAATAATAGAAGAATTGCGTGATGAGGGTGCTATACGTTGATTCGCGTATATTTATATTTGTCAACCTAGAGTATATCACATCACTTACAAATATGCCTTCAATGCAGCATTGTGTGAGGTATGGTGCCGTTGACAATTTTGGACGTCGCTGGTCAAAATGGCATAGCGTACGTGGTATACCTGGTATTGGCTACAAACTAACTACTAATGGTGACTATGATATCGAAAAAAAACTGACAAAAAACGTTGGTGATCCTGAGGACAAAAACGATGCTGTGACTGTAAAGTATATTGAAGAAACCATGAATAAATTTGTAACCGAAATGGGTAAATTGATGCGACTAGCAGTTTCCAATGTATTAAGTGATTCAATGACATACTGCAACGATAAAGTGCTAGAAAGTAAACGTGACTTTGACAAAAAGTTTAACGAGTTGAGTACGATTTTAAACCTATCACTTCCATCTAAATAAACTAGATAACTGCAAATACAATCTCTTTCCATCAGGGTATTCATAGTAGTGAATATGTCGATCATAAGCGAAACAAAACGTGGAATAGCCAAGGAGCTACATATGGCGGCTCGAAGGGACTTCGCCCGCCGAAGAACTATCATAAAGGGTTTCGCTGACTTGTGGCAAGCTGATTTGGCTGAAATGCAATCTTTCAGTGAAGTGAATGATGGATATAGATACATATTAGTACTTATCAGTTGCTATTCTAAGTTCATGTGGTGCAGATCAGTTAAAAAGTGGTTGATATTTTACAAACGGGTACCCACCACCCAAAGAACCTACAAACGGATAATGGATCGGAGTTCTACAACAGCAATGCAAAAGTATGGGATTAATCATTATTCCACAAATAGTACAAAAAACGCAGCAATAGTTGATAGAGCTATCCGATCACTGAATTTTCAGTCAGGGGGAGGTACCGGTTAAAATATACAAAGTCAACATTTCAAATCCAGTTACATATATGTTAGAAGACGTGGAAGGTTGTGCAATAAAAGGCTGTTTCTAAGCGAAGGAACTAAGAAAAACAAAATTTCCAAATGAGTACTTGATTGAAAAAGGAGATTAGGAGAAATGGCAACAAGCTTTTAGTTAAATGGTTAGGTTTTCCACATTATAAAAACTCTTGGATAGATAGCAATGATGTATTGTAATGTTTTGTGTTATATTTACGTAGTCGATATATGTTCGAAATGGTTGTATCTATAAAAAAATACAAATTCTTTAAATCTTGTTTTAATAAACTATCCTAGACACATTGATTTTTACAGTCATTCAAAACCCCTGAACCTACCCACTTCACTCTCCCTCCACTGTTATCTTTCGTTTCAGATTCAGAGACGTCTTTGCCTGACCACAAGGGCAATATAAAAACGTTGAACCTACCTGCCTTTACGTATCCTTATTGGTTAGCATGCAAGAGGTTAGGCCACGCCGTATATTTACTAATGATAAAACGCCTCTAACCTACCGGTTGATCGTTCTCCTGTTGGAATTCACCCCCTCCCCCCTTATGTGTGTGTGTGTGTGTGTGTCAGGATTCCACATATATGTATATATATACAGCGTGATTTTGAAGTTGAGTCATTAATTTTCAGATAATGATTGTAGAAGGAAGATAAACCAAAATATGTGTGTAAAAATAAAAATAAAATGTTACCTTGTTTTATAAAGTATCCTCCCGACAAGTATTTCAGTGCGGACCTGTATTTGATCGTGCGGTCTCGGAGCACCGGCATGCTCTCCCCTGTGAGGTCTTAAGTCACCTGATTCGCGAGCCCTTTGTACTACATTCAGCATTTTCGTAAACATGTGCCATTTTTTATTTCGTTTGAGCTACGCAACAAACACCACTATTCACTCACGCGTTACCGACTGACACATCTTCTGAATACAACTGAATAAAATTGTACATTGTAGTAAAAACATCGATTCAAATTCTTTCGCTTTTTTGTTTCCGATGCGATGAACGGATAAGGCGGATTATATCCGTTGTTGCCAAACACGAACACATAATATTATTATTGAGACAGGGCGGTACTCAAACTTCTAAAGGGCTATAACTTTGTTACTTTAATTTTACCAGAAAATGTTAAAGGAAAAAAACATTTCTTTTGATCAGATCTACTCACTGTTAAAATAAATGACTCAACTTCGAAGTCACCCCCTATATATATATATATATATATATATATATATATATACAGGGTGAAAGTCACCCCCTATATATATATATATATATATACAGGGTGACTTTGAAGTTGAGTCATTAATTTTCAGATAATGATTGTCGAAGGAAGATAAACCAAAATATGTGTGTAAAAATAGAAAAAAATTAAAAACAAATTTTTACCTTGTTTTATAAAGTATCCTCCCGACAAGTATTTCAGTGCGGACCTGTATTTGATCGTGAGGTCTTGGAGCACCGGCATGCCCTCCCCTGTGAGGTCTTAAGTCACCTGATTCATGAGCCCGTTGTACTACATTAACAAAGGCACGAGGGGTTGGTTGCACTCGATTGGGAAACCGATCCGCATAAATATGTGCCATTTTTTATTTCGTTTGAGCCATGCAGCAAACACCACTATTCACTCACGCGTTACCGACTGACTGAATAAAAACATCGTGATCAGCGTTTCAAATTCTTTCGCTTTTTTGTTTCCGATGCGATGAACCGATAAGGCGGAGTATATCCGTTGTTGCCAAACACGAGCACATAATATTATTATTGAGACAGGGCGGTACTCAAACTTCTAAAGAGCTATAACTTTGTTACTTTAATTTTACCACAAAAATGTTAAAGGAAAAAAACATTTCTTTTGATCAGATCTACTCACTGTTAAAATAAATGACTCAACTTCGAAGTCACAGTGGAGTGACTTTCTGTCACATGCATTGTAGTGGGCAAGCCTCACCCCAATCAGATGGTTGACAATTCTCAATTCGAATTTATGGCAGCTATCATTGTTATTGTATACAATTTTGTACGTTGTGTACCTTCAGCTATCGTTATCTTTAATGTGAAATTTGAAAATTTCCAGAAGGTTGAAGATATTTGTCGGAAACTTAACATTTCTTTGATCGCCTTCACTCAGCTGATGGAAAAATTTTAAGGCATTACAATATAATGTATTCATGCATTTATCATGCGTTGATGTACTTCAATGAAATAACAACAACTCAATATGCCAGGTATTTATTTAATAATAATGCATTGTATAATCCTATAGTAAACTAAATAGATAGTGTTCAATCCTCATACTCGAGGTTATATTTGAGGATATTTTCCGGAGGTAAATACCTTGCAATCTCATACAGAAATGATCTAAGTTTATAATTAATCATATCACTACAAAACTGCTCAATAGTACAATCTTCTTGTAGATACTGCGTGCACAACTTCTGCCCTTCCTCGTATTTCCGAATTAGTCTCCTGATCCTTCCAACCTCGTTATCATCCCAACAAATATGCATATCGTTGTTTGTTGAATGTTCAGCGTCAAGCATCAAATCCGTTAACTGGCACACTAATCTCATGATAGCTGTATGTAGATCCTTTGAATCATTCCAACGCAATGATGCATAATGCTGCTTCTGGAAAGATAAATATAATGGTCAATATCAAGTCGAACATACTATTTGTCAAAACAACTTTACCTGCTGCATTTTCCTAACCCAGATCTGATCTGAATCTTTATATTATTTATACCCATATTTTTAAACTAATTACTACTTCAACAAAGTCAAATTTTATCAAAAATTTTGAACGACTACCTGGTGTCTTTGGTGAGCTTTGGCCAATATACGCTAAATAATATTTGTTTTGGGACTTATTTATATCTTTAATCATAATTTCGGGCATGTTTTCCAACACTCTTTTGGGTAGCCAAACCCTAAACCGGTCAGAATCAAGAATGGTTGCTACTAGACATTGCCCAAACGTTGATTGAGTACTTGAAATATTCTTAATGGGATAAGATTTGTTTACAGTTAATGATGATAATGTTCTAGATGGTATATTGTTGTCAGATTCGCAATTTATTTTATTGCTTATTTTATGCAAGGCTGAGGTAGTGATAGACATTATTAAAAAAAATAAATATAGTGTTGGATAAATAATATAAAAGGATGCTCACCAAATTCTATCTGCTAGGTACTTCAAGAATATTATTTTGTCACTTCTCGATGTTAAATAACTGAACTTAAATGATCAAAGCTGTTGTTGTTTCACTATTTATATAATAACTAGCAGAGTTAGATTACCTTACAGCAACGGCACATACAAGGCATTTGAACAACCCCCAGATAAATTTCGGCTAGCCCACAAAAATATACAGTCAACATTTCTATTATACTGCACCGAACAGCTGAGAGGCTTTACAATCGGTATGGCCATTGTGAGGACAACAATGCCTTAACAACACCTTCCATCGACGACTCTTTTTCTATTATAAACGCGTTTATGATCGGGGACAGAAGCGCGAAAATGTTTTACAGTTCTTGATAGGGGACCGAACTCCTGTGAGGTTTTACAATTTGCAGGATCATTGAGAGGGTAACAATGTCTTCCATCGAACTATTTACACGATACAAATTTGTCGAACAACACGTTTTCGATGCTAAGAGGATGGGACCCCCCCCCATTACCGCACCACACACGGCGACTGAGAGGGCAACAATGCATTACATCGTCCGTCGACTCATTTCAGAATACGTTGGTGATCGGGGACCGAACCGATAATAGGTTTTAGGATTAGCATGCCCATTGAGAGTCGACTCTTTTCGAGCTATTTATACGATACAAATTTGTCGGTATGGATTAAGGTGGAGGGATGACGAGATTGAAGTGGGAAAAGAGCGCTGCTGCTCGTTCGCCCGGTCGATGAGTTATAGTAGTGGCGGGAGGGGGAGGGGGTGTATCAGTTAACCACACCCCCTCCGTCGACTCATTTCTATTAAACAACACGTTTTCGATGCTATGAGGATGGTCATTGAGAGGACTCGGAATTTAAACACCCCCAGCTCCTTAGTACACCACACAAACCACCCCCTCCCCCCAACCCCCGGGAGGAGTTCCTTCCGGCCCCAATCATCTACTTAAATTGTTATTCATAAATATAATGCCTTAAAACTTTCCTTAGATCTCATATTCAGAGCAGCTATAAGTCCATTTTTGTAAAGCATTACCTAATTTTTTTAAAATTTGACATGAGTACCTCAGGAAGTTCACTTTACCCTACCCACACTGTAATCCTAATATCACCAGTACTTCAAAATAGTAAAACACATTGGGACAAATATAAATAAAAAAGTGTTGCGGCTCTGCAATCACAATAAGAGCAAGTTGTATTCAGCTTGTTTCAGCATTTGTGGTGAGCGCAATGACGTGAAACCCTCATTGTTGAATAAATTTTGTCTCTCAAGAGTGTCATTATAAACTTGAAGTAGAAGTTGCACTCATATAAAATAGTAGGAAACAAAGAAATACCTAACCTATGTTAGTACACACTTTTCTTTTTAGAACCAACCGAGAAATCACTCTTTGAGGTTTGGTGCATCACTGGTGAATGCCCTGAACATTCTGCAATAACCTTTCGTGCACGTCTCTGCTTCTAAAGAAAATGTTAACTCTCGCGACTGCTACCCTCAATAAAAGGATTCTAATTCTATTAGCGCAAGATCCTTCCTGTTGCTGTTTGCCTAGCTCGCCGACTAAATTATCTGCCAAAGTCCGTTACATTGCGATACTGAAACTCCCGCAGTCTAATGCACAATGGCAATTTGCTGATGCTATTTGCCAGTGTGAAACATCTTATCAGTCATAGTGAAATATACAATACGCGAATTAAGGACCGCCTCCAACAGTGAGATATTTAACCCAATGAGTAGAGGAGTTTCACACGGCAAAACTTCGAGCAGCTATGGGTTTGGTGTTTATGCTGCTACAGAAATACTAGCGAAAATCATCAGGGTCTATAAGCAGGATTGTCGGCCCTGAAAATAGCTCACATTTCAAGTTGGCAGCATCTGTTAAATGTTTGCATTCATTTAGATCAATTGCATTTTGAACTTTCATCAACGTCCTTCTTATTATTATAGAACTCGAGTGTTCTTTAAAAGCATAAAATTTGCAATTTTATCATTTTGTGTCAAAATTCACATTTTCATTTAACCTTTGTTATTCTTATGCGAGCACGTGGTCACAAGGCTTTCTCCTTAAAATCTATGAGCACGTGATCCCAGCACGTCACAAAACATATACCCGTAACTAAAAATGACAGTGCTGATGCGACTGCGATTACAAAAAAAACAAAAGTTGAAATAAATCAATCCAAATGTAATAAGACTCTTGTTTTTAAGGTATGCGCAGTGGATCAGCATGTTCATCTTTGAATACGTTTTGTGTTTTAGTGTGTTTCATAATACAGGGTCTTAATTAAGTATGTACCATAAATTTAACAGATGATCCTTTGAGTAACATCAAGACAAAAAGTTCATATAAACATGGTCCGCAAATTCTTCGTTCTCAAGGTTCTGTGTCTTAAAATTCAGAAAAATGGTTTTGCCTAAATATCTCAAATATCCTATACCTAATTTGTTGTAATTTGGCGGTGGTATTCATAACATTAGGAATCCGATTCAGCCATAACTTGATTAAGTTTATTAAGTATATTTGTGGTAAAAAATGTACGCCACTGACTTTTGTGCAAGTTTTATTATGTCATTTGGATTAAGCAAATGGCAGTACAATTTTTTTGTGTCTTGATTTTTTTTCGCATCTTGCTTAGTTTTCGAGAAGGAATATGGAATAATAAATAAGTTTCTTTTGGAAATTATTATTTTTCTTCATTATTAATTTGTAACAACAACAAACACTAAGTAACACTAACATCTGCACTAAAAAAATTTCACTAAAAATTAAGTGTTGAAAATGGCCCCCTTTGACTTCAATACAACCGTCTAGCCGCCTCATCACTCAATTCGCACTCTCCTGAAGATCTGGCATATTTTTTATTGTCACATGAGCTAATGATTTTATTCCGTAAATCCTCTTCACTTTCAATAGGATTTTTGTATACCAACGCTTCAATGTTTCCTCAGAGAAGATAATCTAAGGAATCCATATCGAGCGCGCGAGGTGGCCATATAGGTGTGGACCAGCTCTCCCAATCCAGCGATTATGGTAATTTACTTTAAAAATTGCCACGCCACTAGTGTGGTGGATCCCCGTCGTGCATGTACATACCACATACGAAATCTTTTCATGACTGCAACTTCTTCTAAAAGTCTCGCTAAAACAAATTCCAAAAACCTTCGGCATTTTTCTCCATTAAGTTTAGGTGGACGAAACTGAGGCCCAATGAGATTGGTCACCGACAATTCCAATCCAAATATTAAAAGAAAATTGTTCTTGAAAATTATCTTCCGCAAGTATTAAGGCGTGCGGATTGTTTTCGACCCAAATATTGTTGTGGAAGTGGAAGTTAGTAATTGAGCTGTGAGAAACCCAAGCTTCATCTGTAAACAATATTCGACTTAGTAAACCTGGACTTCTTCTCATTTTACTGCATAACCCATTAGAAAAAGCTAGTCTCAAAGGCATCTCTGAGCAATACACGTTGTACGTATATGATGTTGAGGAGTTGCTTCAATTTGATTTAAAACAACTTCTTCAATTTAAACTGTTCGTACCGTTGCAGGCCTCCCGATGACGACCGTCGATCTTTTGTAGCTTCCCGTTTTAGAAAGTCGTGCATGCAGACGTACAAATATTCTTCCATTAGGCACTACAAGCTGAGGAAATAAGTCATGATAAATGCTTATAAACGATATCTGTCATTTCACTTCAGTAAATTCTACCGTAATGAACAAAAAATAACCACTAAAAACACGTTTTATAAAAATTATAAATTAATAGCTTAAATACTGATTTGACGAAAGTTAACTTGTTTAGTAACTGCTGCAATCGTTCCAAGGTAAGCCTTTGATTATTATTTACTACTAGCAGACCCGACAGACGTTGTTCTGTCTTAGCTATAAACTGGGATGAATAATGAATAATTAAAGGGAAAATATATGGAATATAGATAATTGTATAGCGAAGTGTCGCCACGTGGCAAGCAAAGTACGTTGGCAGCACTGCCATTCCCCCATCAACTTACCTTGAAAATAGGCATAAAATTATGTCGAACAATTTTTTTTTGGCCAAATGACGTCACCTGAAATCAATTATTGTATTGCTCGATACGAATCAAAAAATATATAGAATCTGGCCCATTTCCGGAAACCAATGAATGTAGTGGTTTTTGAGAATCACAATTTTAATATAAGGCGTGATTGCGGTGAACTAACTTCCAGATCTGTTAACTATTTTTGAACAAATACTTCTCAAAATACTCACTGAACAAACTGAAACCTATATAAAAGTTCTAATCGAATAGTTTGTGCACTACTAATTAAATAAAAAAAATATTTTTTATCGATAAAGACTTAAACGATAATATAAATTTGCAGCTTGCGAGCTGTCAAGTTCAAAATGATAGAGTAGTTAAAGTCAATTAAGCAAAAGAAACGTATTTTCATCCACCATTTCATAATTAGAATTCTCAATTTGCTTCAAATCGACACCACTTTTTTTTTTCACGAATATCAATGGTCAATTCATGACGATAAAATTCTAGCAGCTTGCCAGTCTCTGAAATATTCAGGCATGATAGCTTTGATTTAAACACGCCTTTTAACATCAGTTCGTAGACATGATGGCGGCCAGCAGAAATAAGCATTTCCTTATTAGGTTTCTGTTCGAGAAGGACGCAGACACCGGTAGTGCGACTTGTATTTGAAGCAGTAGTGTCACAACTGTAAATCTGAGCTTTATCTTCAAGATTCCAGTCAATAATTACATGATCAAACGAACTTACCTGTAAGTGATATTCGATCTTAATTATGTGAAGTCCTCGTGGAAGCAAATATTTAGAATAAATATCGTAGTACCCTCGTAGTAGTACTCAACCGCCACGATTTCAAAGCCCGCACGCAGAGAAGGAAAGCGGCACCGCGCCCTTTCCCCCTACCTTTCTCCCCTCTGGTCGCCCATAAACCTTCATTTACTTCAAAGCCAAGTTGCTGCAACAATTGGGTGATTCGTAGTGAGGAAGCTATTTACTTCGACGAGGACTTCACATAATTAAGATCGAACATCACTTGCAGGTAAGTTCGTTTGATCATGTAATTATGTTCCGGCCTCGTCGAAGTAAATATTTAGGATACATATCGTAGATGTTCAAAGCTAGTTGCAACAACATACTACTAATGCTCTGCAGTAGTAAACGATAGGTTGTACACAACTACACAAATTGTACGCAATGTATGTGTCAACTAAATGTACATTTCCATTGTAAGAACTCAAGTTAGTGTAGAGACTTAGTTCACGTCAAATGCCGCTTGAGCAAAGCTATTGTTTGGCATAAGAGATTTGTGAAGTATCTCATAAAACGCACTCCAGCCCGCCACGAGCTTAAGACTACTATAATTTACCAGGCGGAGAGGTAGACGCATTTCATGTACTGAGGGCTGTCAATTGTGTCACTCTCTCTGCTAAAACCGACTTCATCCATCTGGAGCAGAGGCACCATGATAAAGTTACTGTACAATGGCAAATAAATACTTTGACTGCACAAATATTTGGGCGTAAAATACGGTAAAACTAAAAGTATTTGCCACATGAGTGACCCCGAGACTTTCAAAAACTGAGAAATCCCAATTTCAATATTATTCAACCCAATCCGGATGATGTCTGATTCAATTAGTTTGCACACTCTGCTAGAGCTAGCAGTGTTGCTGATTTCCTCATTCAAATATCTACAGAGCTTACCAGCAACCCCTTTGGTTGGTTGAGGATAACCACAGTATCTATGTTTCAGTTGAGATGGCCTCAGCCTGTAAATGCCCTTCAGAAACCATCTTATATTTGCATCATTAGTAACATTTTGGGTTAAAGACTGACAGCTCAAACAATTATATCTTGATCTTTTATCACATGTAAGATAAGAAATTTCAAAGTAGAAAACCAAAAATGTATTTCTTTCCGGCAAAGGTCCTACCGTAATCTAAGCCCGCAATACATGATGGATTATCGACGCTGATTGGTAAGACAGCTTTCCAGTGACGATAACCAGGATAAGCTTCAGAATTAGTGGAAGCCGCATCCTGGGGCCCTCCATCAGATCCTTGCGTTACTCCTAGAAGCGAAATTTCAGAAACACCGAATACTTGAAACAAAATCAGGACGATGACAGGTGTAGCTCCCACGCCGTTTCCACGTCCCACTGTCGCAAAAGCTCATCTGCATCAGTATTACTCTTAGATTTTATATTTGACGCAAGGGCAGTAAGATTTCTCTCTTTACACAATTGCCCTAGTTTCCACGCAAGCTGGTCCAGAGGTGGAAACTAGAAGCTCTCCATTCTATTCATGTAGGATGGGGTATAATATGCGTCAGCCCATTAATTCGGTAGCAAAGCATTCACCACAGAAGAAAACTACCAGTATATAAACTCTGGGCGCTGAAGAAAGACATTAAACGTAAACAGTGATCAGCACGTGAACAGATCCCTCGAAAGCATCCACGGATATACTCCAGTCACTTTAGGTCTAAACATCCTCGGCAGTGTATTTCTAGTGAATCCACAGACCCTTTTTCGTGTCATCTTGAGACTAGAAAAAGGATGACTGTTAAAATAAGTTACCTTGATCTTTCATGAGCTCCCAGTACAAAACATCATCGATATATTTTTGATGTAGGAACAACAAGTTGGTTTAGAAAACATCCACTTTGAACCTAAATTGACTGGAGTAACATCGATCTACAGACAAATTCAAGGTCACTAGCAGTCGTCGGCGCTCTACGAATCTGCACAGGTTTGGACTTGTAAACGTGATTGTAGATGACACGACAGGCATCTAACAGTTAATTCACGCACAGGATTGCATTGCATACGCATTACGCATTCAGTAGCGTATACTCGTTTTTCGCGAGTGGAACGTTTTGTTTATATATTGCCTAAGATACGATGTCTGACACAGATACAGCTGACGAAGTGGTTGACATCAGCGCAACCCCACCCAAAAAAAGGGCTAAGAAGCTAAATTTAAGTGCAAATGAAAAACAAATAATATTAAATATATACAAAAACCAAATTCAAGAAAAACCCGATTTGGTCATGGACGAAGTTATATGTAGGGTAGCACATATTTCTGGAGTATGTCGGTCCAGTGTTTATAGGATCATTAAGGAATATAGGAGCACTCACTCATTTTCTGAGCCAAAACCGTATCCTGCAAGAAAAAGGATAACGGACGGAGTAGATGACTTTGACAGAACTGCCATCAGGAGGAAAGTGCATAATTTTTTCTTCCGAAATGAGATACCTACAGTAGATAAGATATTAAGATTAGTTAATGCTGATGAGGATCTTCCATCATTTAAAAGAACCACATTCCGAAAACTTTTGAAGGAACTTAATTTTCGATTCTTGAAACGGGGAAGAAACAGTATGTTAATAGAGAAAGAAGAAATTGTTGTGTGGAGAAGGGAATACCTTAGGAAGATTCGGAAGTTTCGCGATGAAAAAAGAAAAATTTACTATTTGGACGAAACGTGGGTGAATGCTGGACATACTCAAGCGAAAGTTTGGGTCGACAAATCAGTAACATCATCAAGGCAGGCTTTTCTAGACGGTCTTTCGGCTGGATTGAAAAATCCTGCAGGTAAGCTCCTTCATCTATGCGGCAATTTAATTTTGATAAATTCGGGCAAATAATATGCTGTGATAGCAGATAATGTGTGATATTCTCCAAAAATGGTGCAATCGCAGTGTAGTCATTAGGAAAAAAACTTCGACCCTCTTTTAAGCGTTATTTTGAAATTTATTATCATTTTTGGGTGCAGTCAATTTGCTTTGAATGGGTTTTGAGAAGTTGCAAACTTCAATTTTCTACGTTTTTCAGTTTTTGATCAGCATTCCGTGATTCAGCTAAATGAACTCAATTGCCTCATTCCTTCAAATTTAATCAATCCATAGTGTAAGGAATAATTTATTTCCAGGAAAAGGCAAACGGCTGATCATTTGTCACGTAGGTAGTGAAGACGGCTTTGTTCCTGAAGCACTGTGGGCCTTTGAATCAAAAAAGACAGGGGACTATCATGAGGAGATGGACGGCAATTCCTCTGAAAATTGGTTCTCCAAAATGTTACTAAAGCTGGAGAATAACGCTGTTATGGTACTGGATAATGCCCCGTACCATTCTAGAAAAATAGAAAAAATTCCCACAATGGCAACTAAAAAAGCAAACATACAACAATGGCTGGCCTCAAAACAGATCGATTTTGATGAAACAATGGTCAAGGGTGAATTGATAAGTATAGTCTATAGACATAAATACAAATACGATTTTAAAATGATCGACGAAATGGCCAAAAAACAAAATAAAACTGTCTTGAGACTGCCACCCTACCATTGTGAGCTGAACCCTATTGAGCTGATTTGGGCCAACATAAAGCAATACGTGGCGTCGAATAATAATACTTATAAATTTTCTGATGTTAAAAATCTCTTTCACATCGCAGTCAATAGAGTTACGGCAGAGGAATGGAAAAACTGTATCCGCCACGTTCGGGAGAAGGTTGAGGTCAAAATGTGGGATTTGGACAATGTCATCGATACCCAAATTGAACCTCTAATAATTCATTTAAACGATTCAGAAGATTCAAGTTCCTCTTCTGAATGAGTGCGCGTAGCTTACTTACTAATAACTAAAAAGTGTAGTTAACTCATTTGTGAATCTCTAACTGAAATTTACTGTAAAAGATAATAATTATCTTGTATGAAATTTTTGATGACTACCCATAATATCTTGATGCGGTCCTGTAATGTCTCCTGCGCCTGAACACTCACTCACGAGCAATATGCGTGTATTTGTTTGGGTTTAGTTTCTTTCTTCAGCGCCTAGAGTATAGATGTACTCAATTTTGATCTTTTATAAATGAAAAATACTATATTGCTACATTGCTATCACAAGCCAGATGGAATTTGTTATCCCAAGCAAAATGTACCGCTAGTCTCACATAAATGTACCCAATTTTTATCTGTTATAAATAAAAAATGCTATATCGCTATCACAAACCAGATAGAATTTGCTATCTCAAACAAAATGTAATGCTAGTCTGGCATACATGAATAATCTAGTCCCTATCTATTATTAATGAAAAATGGTATTTTGTCGGTTTCTTAAACTGTCTTGTACAGTCTTATTATGCTGTTCCAAGGTTATCACAAACCAGATAGAATTTGCCGTCACAAGCAACATGCAGCGCTACCCTCGTGTAATATACCTAATCTCTATCTGGTAATAAGGAAAAATATATATTAAGGACTTCCTAAGCTGCCATGACCAAACTTACAGTTCCGTTTTATGGTTATCACAAACCAGAAGAAATTTGCTATCACAAGCAATTGAGAAGAAATTCTTGACGATACCTTGTTGCTACGCTGTCCCAAACGCTTTCAGTGTTGTTTTTTTGTGCAACGGAATTCAGTATTGAGTCATTATCCCAAACATCTTCATTCGTCCTTGGCGTGGACTATCACAAGCTAGGTCCACGTTGCTATCCCAAGCAACCTAATCCAATGTCACAACGGTATCCCAAATGTCTTCGTTCATCCTTGGTGTGGAGCTGACTATCTCAAGTTAGGTCCACGTTGCTATCCCAAGCAACCGAGTCTAATGCTTCCACGTTATCCCAACCGTCTTCGTTCATCCTTGGTGTTAAGCTGACGGTCCCAAGCCAGCTCCACGTTGCTATGCCAAGCAACCGTGTTCAATATTTCACCATTACCTCAAACGTCTTTGTTCATCCTAGGTATGGAGTTGGCTAACACAAGCTACGTCCAGGTTGCTATCCCAAGCAACAGTAGCAGAACGTTATCCCAAACGTCATGTTAGGCACAGTTTGCAGCGCCGGTGAGGCATCCATACTAATATTCATTTAACTTGCACCTAAAACAGATCGGTTAGTCCACAGTTACCCGATGGTGACGCCCCTTCAGAAAAAGAGGCCTGCACGCCACTTTCTAATTTTGCATCGCCATGAAAGGAACCTTCAGCCGACCGTCGGTCGGTATCTCGTTCGACAATGCACATCTAACGGCCAACCTTGTGTCCTGTTTTCTATTTCCAAATGTTCAGCGATTCCTCGACACTGCTGAAAACGTACAAATGCGAGGCCGGTCGGTGTTAACAGTTTGGCACGAGAACAAGCAATAAAGGTTTATTGGCTGGCAGAGGGGTGAAAGGTAGGGGGAAGGGGCGCGGTGCCGCTTTCCTGCTCTGCGTGCGCATTTGAAATCATGGCGGCTGGGTACTATTACGAGGGTACTTCAATGTGTATTCTAAATATTTACTTCGATATGTATTCTAAGTATTTACTTCGACGAGGACGGAACATAATACCATCCCAAACTGCCTGAGCTTGCTCGCTGCCTGAAGAGTTATCCATTTTGGGCACAGCGGTAAGTTGGTCTTTATTTTCATAGGTTATAATAATCGGTAGACGTTCTTCGTTAGACTTGCGTACGTTTGAAGGTGGCAGCAATTTTCCATCCCAGTGGACAGTTGCAGTACCCGTTACCTCTATTTGGAAATCAAGCTTTTTAGCATCTGCGCGCTTCTTTCGCTTTTCGGTACTCACTTATAGGAAACCCGTCAGTATTATGTCCAAGTGTCTCAATGGTTGCTAAACTAATGAAAACTGCATTTCTCATACTTAACTGACACCTATCTAATACTACCACCAATTTTCCTCAATTGAGTTTCATTAGTATCAGGCTGTATGCTCTGAGTTGGGATGGGCAAAGCTTCTTGTAAATTTATCTCGGAAGATGAATTTTCTTGCACAGGCCTGTAAGATGGTGTCGAAGGAGGAAGAAACATATTTAGCTCGCCGCTTTTGTTCGGTGTTCTTAAGACACGCATTTTATTCTTTTCTGGATAATTTCTTGTCCACCCCAGCTAAATGGCCAGGTCGACCTGGCTCTCTGCCGCTGCAAGATCTTATCTTCAATCATTTTCATCAATTGAAGGACATCGGCATGCGCAGTATCAAACATATCGTCCAAGTTCGTAACAAACACTTGTCGACGTTGGTTAAACACTTCTTATATATATACAAAATACAATTAATTGTTAATTGGGAAATTGGCAAACTTTTTAGGCTTAAGTTGACTCTTTTGACGATAAAATCAAGCTTTCGGCATTCTCTATGGAGCCTTCATCAGGATTCTGAAAACACAATTGTGATGCTAGCAAAGGTGTTTCAAAACGAACGTAGAGAAGATAGAACTTGTAATAAGTATAAAAACAAAAGGACGGAGACATTGGGCTTATTGATAACCACAGATACCTTCGTTATATGTTAAAAATATCAATACACCCGAACATATTAAAAATTATTAAACATGAGAAGACATTTTAGGGAAACAATCGGAATGCAGTCTCTAACCTCCTACTTCCGCTACACGTGGAGAGGGGGACGGCACGGAAAGATAATTCGTCGACAGATGACAAGTGATTGACCCGACAGACCGTGGAACTGTAAACCTCATTGTCCAATTTGGGTATGAAGCATACGAGGGACGCTCGGTAAACCTCCACCCAAATTACTAAAATGCTGAATTAATTTGTTTTGGAAAAATGTGTAGTTCATATGAGTGTACGAGTGTGAGATAGTGATACAACCTTGAAAAGGTGGGTTATGTGAGTTTAGATTAAAGATTGTGAGTGAGAAATTTCAATTACCAGGATAGCAATTGGAAATGTATTCTAATTTTGTGACGATGTTGGTTCGATTTGGATATGTAGCCGTTCTAGCTTTTCGCAGTTCAACAGGTAGGAATAAATGATACTGAGCTGCTTAACATCAGCCTTTTTATTCATGCAATGATCTGGCATGAAAATGTGGAACATTTCTAAAAATAAACGCTTTGAGAGTCTTTTTTCTTTGTCAAGAACCCCAATACTGCCACAATTCATAGAGTGACCTGTGTTGTTAATATGAGATGCCAAAGCACATCTCTCTGGATGTAATTCACTTTTGTGTGAATGCGATAGACAGTGTTGGTTGAATCAAGCAACTGAACCTTATCCTTCATTTTGGACAACAAACTGTTGACTGTGAGCACTGATTTACAAGCGAAACGACAATTAAAGGAATTATACAGCCTGATCAATTTTGGTGTTAGTCCTTTGATGTATGGCAAGGCAACATAATTAACTCTGGAAATAGGAGCAACCACTGTAGTGCTGTTATTCTCATTGGTTGAAGAATTCATGGGTGTCTGGTTGGACTGAACAGTGTTATCATTTTTTATTTTTTATCAGTATTGTCGGATAATTCAACAGCTATGTCCCCTACATCCAATTTACCATTGAAAAAGAAGATGAGAACCTGTCTGTCCCCTTTCTAGACACAAGACTCATTCGCACCAACAACAATAGTTTATTGGTAGACTGGTACCAGAAACCTATGGCTTCAGGCCGGTTTCTCAATTTTAGGTCATACCATAAGCTAGGGATTAAAATCAACTTGGTGAAACAGATGAAAACAAGGGTAATCAGCATCTCAGATAATACTTTCCATACTTAAAGTTTACGTAAACTGTCAAAACTGTTCATTAACAATGGTTATCCGAAGTGTCTGATTAACAAGATCTTATTTAGCGCACCTCCCAGTATTTTGCCAAACTCTAATGATACACGTAATAGTCTCACAACCCCTAATAACAGAACTGATAGAATTCCCAACAACAACACCCATTCAAACAGTACAACTACCATCCCAAATTCCAGACCTGGCTTTGCTGTCCTACCCTATATCAAGGAACTGACCCCCAAGGTGATCAGATTATGCAGTCCTTTGAACTGTCGAATTGCTTGCAAATCCGTCGTCACTATAAACTGCATTTTTTCAAAAATGAAAGACAGAGTTCCGCTGCTTGGCTTGACCAACACAGTCTACTCTATCAGTTGCAACAATTGCAACCAAATATACATAGGTCAGACCTCCAAATCTCTCAAAGGAAGGATTAAATCACACAAAAATGATTCTAAGCTTCATCCTGAAAGATGCGCTCTAGCATCTCATGTTAACACAACAGGGCACTCTATTAACTACACAAGTATCAAAGTTCTCGGTAAAGAAAAACACCTATCCAAACGTTTATTCCTGGAAATGTCCCACATTTTCATGAATAACAACTGTATCAATAAAAATACAGATGTTAAGCAACTGAGTGTCATTTACTCATATTTGCTAAACTGCGAAAAATTGGAGCACTTACACATCTCCCCAAATTTTCATACTTCACAACCATAAATGGAATCTGTGTCTTGGTCTATTCCACCAATAAACTTCATTCCATTCAAATTTTAATAATTTTCTCCTCACGATTTAATAATAATTGTTAATTTAATTGCCCATTAATAAAGTATAGTCAATTCAACTGCCTCTGGTCGGTTTGACAATTTCTTGCATAGCACATTTTGACAATCACATCATCTGAAGTGATTTGGCAACGTAGCACACGCCCACAAAATAATTCGTTCCATCTTTCTACACAGACACTGACAACCTTCGGCTTTCTGTCAAAGGGTTCATCTTACTCATTATTTCATGCCCACCATTTTGTGCAATCATCAAGTGGCTTCACGATGTAATGCTTTCATGTTCTAAAAATTTTTAATCTGTTTTTAACTTGTTCTTGTCACACAGTTGTGTGTATTTTATATAAATTTGACCATTGTACCATTTATCCAGCTTTCACCATGTTACTGGCTGTTTCCCTCATCCTGAACGTAAACAACAATTAGCAACATCCTCACATACTACTGTAAGTGAAGTTAATTTAAATTCATTTTACACTATTGTTGCTACTGTTATCAATGTAAATGCAGCTCCTGATGATGATGGCAAAGTCCATTGAAAGCTAGAGAGAACAAAAAAAGTATAAAGAGTCCTCTTTGCTTAAAATGTTTGTCGAAGTACCCAACAAAAGGCGGAAGCTTTAATTTTTCACCTTTATATATATATATATATATATATATGCATATAAAAAAACAATCTTGGAAACAAAGCAGAAAAAAGGTAAAATAAGTAAAAAGTATTGGTCGAAAAAAGAAAAAAAACTCAAAAAAGAGCAATATGTGTTCGCATACTCTATGTAACTATAATAGAAATGGTGGTAATATTAAGTACTGGATACTCTGTTTTCTATTAAAGCATAGCATTATACTGAACATAAGGATCTGGCCAGTTGGTCATCGACCAGTGCCAATAACAGAACAAAAAAAAAATGCCATTAAGATGTACTCCTATGAGGCATCTACAACATCAGTGAGTTTGTTGGTAGCACAACTCTTCGTTTGGATTTTGAGATTTTTTTAGTTTTATAAGTTCTCCCAACACAAACGTGTCGTTCTTCGAAATCACCCTGAAAAACCATAATTTTGTTCAACAGGTATGCGGTATTGACAGCGGTAGTACAATTCGGTCTAATAGCAGTAGGAGCGTCATGTAAGAAATCATTTTTGGTAAATTTCATATTAAGGACACACTAGTGATTGTTCTTGTTTTTCCGTTCACTCCACCACTGATTATATCGAATTTTGAGATATTGTCTAGAATAATTTGTTTAAAATCCTTATTCATCATAAACCAACCCTAAGAAGCTGAAAATACCAGTTTTCTAGCATATCGGCGGTTTGAGCTCACTACTGAACTGGTCGACTGTAATTTCATTACATTCGAATCTGAATCTTTAGTTAACTTCAGGGACGCTTTTAATTTTAACCCCTCGGTGCGCAGTCAACACACCTCTCGTGACAGGTAAGAATTTCCTGAGGTTAGTTTGTGGCCCCCATATGCAGAAGGGGGGACCGTTGAAAAACTGTGTCTAATAGATAGGTTGAATCTATTCATTGGGTGTGCCACTACAGCACCGTTTTTATGCTTAACTCTAGAATGCTCATTCTTTTTAGGCTTGGATTCAACACTGAACCCGTGGAACGAGAAAAGAACCCAGAAGATGAAGTGAATGAGTATCTTATGAAAGCCATCGACGCACGCAGCATAGACAGGCTGAGGACTGAGCATTGTCGAACAATATTTCTCAATTTCAGGGATCATGTCAAAGAAAAAAAGGTAAGTTAACATGTCACTGTCATTACATACCTATTACAAAGCCTACATTTTGGGCAAGGTATCTCTTCACCTTATTTATCACAACAATACAAAAGCTATAGTTGACATATCATGTAACTCGTCCGAGCATTTACATCATGACAAATCAGGTTCCCTGAACGCAAACTGCTAATTTAGCTCTTTCATTATTTAATTATTACCTAGGCATCGTATAAACTTCACTTATATAGGTCCTCTCTGATAATGAAACCATTACAAATAGTCAAGACGTAATTAGCATCAAATTTAATCAGCATTTTTGGGCCTGGATTTCTGAGTTTTTTCATAAAATCTCACATTATTCAGAAATAGGGATTCACTACTTGACTTCAAGTAGTCTTGCTATTACTTAGTAATTTTTGTATTATGAATAAGAGTAGATTAAAAATACACAAAATACACAACGCAAAAGCTATTTGGTATAAGTTTCATAGAAAACAATACATACTGAGCAAAATAATTTGTTCCTAATATAACAAATAATAGAACGATAGTACTGTAAACTCAAGTTGCTAAAACCTTTCTTGATCAGCTGATATAAAAAAATCAAACATTCTGAATTAGCTTTTCATTCGCTAACCACGAATTAAGACACATGCGGGACTTGACGCATTTAAGATTGTGGTAAAATTAAAATTAATGGGAGTGACAATTAACCAGATTTTGAAAAAGATGTATAAACATTATATTTTGATCTTGTAAAAAATATGTAAAATTAGTTGTTTTCTAAGAAGTTTTACTTTAATTTTTATATTGATCTGTGTACCTGTAACGCGTGCCCGCTACACGAAAATATGCTTTCCATAGATGGCGCTGCATGGACAGAAAGCCCTTGACCGGCAGCTGTACTTACGCCGGTGCCGAATTTTTCTTCCTACCGATTTTCTCCTTGAATCTAACGAATTTCAAAGACTCTATCTACCGATTTTGTAATGTAAATGTATCATTTGAGATCAGTGTCTCGTGATAATTTTCGATTATCTACGTGATTATTTGCTTTGTAACACAAAGTACGGCTTATCGGTTGTACAAATAAGTATCACTGAAGGTCTTTCGTAGAACAAAAATAGAATTTGCCATAAATATCGAGTAGTTCGAAAATATGCTTGACATCATGTCAAGTAGAACATTGAAATAATCAAGTCAAGTCTCATTAACGTTTCATGTAATTTTATTTTCATGTCAAGTTGTTCCCTACTGAGCGAGGCCATGGCAAATGCTTGTTCCGGAAGTTGTTGCATCCAGTATACAACTTCTTCTCATTGAAGTGATTGTACACGCGTCAGTTCCGATTGCCGGGCCACTTTAGGTCTATTTAATATCATTGACACGCAAAAAGGAGGTGTTAGACAAGGACCAGTCGACCGAGGCGGTACCACCCGCTAGCTTTTCCCAGGGTGTCTTATAAATGTCCGCATGTTTCCACACCCAAGCTATGCAGTCGTTTATCTTCCAAAACAAAGAAATTAATGATGATCGATCTCTCGAGCACTAAGAATTCCGGACGTAAACTCATGCCACTCTCGGAATGTCCGGGTGGAGGGTGGGCTCGAGGGAACAACATCGAAGATAAAATTTCTTTTACGAACATTTGCGGGATTAACAGGAACATTGATGCTGTTCATCCTGCAATCCAATCGTCCCGCCATGATTTTCTTGGCGGAGACAAAAATCTCAGAGTCTGCACCAATTAACCATCTTAACTTCCCTAATTACGAGGTGCACTCCAATCTGAGAAAGAACGGGGGAGTTGTGGCTTTTGTCCGCAGCAGTCTTTCCTGCTCCAGAGATGTTTCTTTGGAATCATCAACTCCAAAACGTCTCCCAAATTCATTTGCTGCCTTTATCGCTCTCCCTCAGACCATAACTGGGATGACCTACCTGAATACCTCGCCGTCAAGATCGACTTCCTGAACATCAATCGCCCCGCTTTAGAGGTAGGTCTTCTCGGTGATTTCAATGCCCATAATGAGCCTTGGTTGGGCTCAAACAAGACCGATGCAGCAGGTCATGCAGTTGAAGCGTTTGCTCTTACTCAAAGGCTGACAAAGCTGGTGACGAGCCCTACTTTTCTTCCCCGCGTCTCGTCACATGCCAGTAGCATGCTGGATCTTTTTCTGACCACGTATCCTGTCCCTTTGAGTACTGGTATCCTGTCCACCCTGGGTAACTCAGACCACGGTGTTGTGGAGGTCAGATTTCAGTCAGAACCTGCTGTGGCAGCAGAAACTGGTACAGGCAGCAAAACTTATCATTACGGACATGCCGACTGGGAGGGGCTCAGATACTTCTGCTCTACCTTTCCTTGGAGAGATGTATGTTTCACTGTCGCGGCTGTGTCGGCTGTCTGTTCTTCGATAACCGAAATTATCCACGTCGGAATTAAGGAATACACAGAGAAAGTGCCTAAACCAGGGCCCAATGGCTGATTTAATAAATCGTGTGACAGTACTCGCCAGCCGAAGATCAAGGCACACAGTTACTTTCTTACAAAGCTCCACTGCACAGAACAGACAAGCCGACGTCGACTCCAGAAACAAATTTAACGAAGCGGTTCGCAATGTCAAAAATCAGCACGATATTAAAGTTAGGTACAGGGTAATGTCGCAGCGCAATGGCAGTCGGTCTTTCTGGACGCTGGCAAAGCAGATTGGAAAGAACTTCTCACACAGTAGCCTTCCACCCCTTACGTGTCAGGATGGAACGATTGTATCCGACTCAAAGGCCAAGGCAGACGTGCTTGCCAAGATCTTTGCTGCCAACTCCCCCAACGCCCAAGTGCCGTCAATTCATAGGGTTCCCTACACTGTGCCGGAGGTAACATTCAGGCATACGGCCATAAGACGAGTTCTCTTATCGCTCGACTAAGGTTCTGGTCCGGACTTGATTCCTGCCATTGTACCGAAGAGGTGTGCAGAGGAGCTTGCTCCAGTTCGTTCGCGTCTCTTCCACATATCTTATGAATCCGGCACCTTCCCAGAAAACTGGAAATTTGCTCATGTCCAACCCATCCCAAAAAAAAGGATCTAAGATATCCGTCGTAATTGACGGGTTCTCCCCTTCATCCCACAACGTCAACCCGGGTCATCCCCAGGGATCGGTCTTGGCTCCGACTCTGTTCCTCTTACATATCAACGACCTCCTTTCCTGCACGATCAACCCAATCCACAGCTTCGCTGTTGACAGCACTCTGCAGGAAGTCAGAGTGACAAGGCGATCTCTGCCGCTGAGCTGGAAAAAAGAAGACTAGCGACGACTTTCTCTCTGACAAAAGACCTGGAGGCTATCACTGCCTGGGGACGCAACAATCTTGTATAGTTTAATGCTTCCAAAACACAGTACTGTACTTTAACGAACAAAAAGCGTCCTAGCGCTCATTCGGTTTCGATGGATTGCCGAGTTCTGCCAAACGGCCATTCATTTTGGCTGGTCAGAGTCCAGATCACCGGGGACCTGATTTGGCACGAACACATCTCATCAATAGCGGCAGCTGCTGGGAAAAAGCTAGCCTATTTGTTTAGGGCTAAGAAGTAGCAGGACAATTTATTTTTACATTTACTTATGCAGAACTTATGCAGCAAAGTCAGAGCAGAAAGATCACGTCTTAATAACAAAGAATCGGTATGGAATAAATTTTATAAGAAATTATTGTCGATACCTTTTTGAGGATGTTCTACGAGTTTGTACAGCAAAAAATTTAGGTTGGTGGTACAGCTACTGCTCAGGAGTACGTTTTTAACTGATTCGATTATACACTTAACAAGGAGCAAAGCAGGGGGGTCTATAGCAACGCTGGCGACCAGAAATTCAAGAAAAATTCCACAAGCAAAAAAATTATAGTATCAACAAAGTGCAGTACCTACGGCCATACAGGATAGATGCAATTATTACCTACACACTAATGCATGTATTGTCAAAGTTACACCACAATCGCACTTAAGACAAGCAGGATAACATAGCAAAACACAAGAGCTCAACCAAACACGTCCGAACGCAATCAGTTACAGTACATGTACGGCCTGTGTGCTCTAGCAACGCCAACTGTCAGCTTTTTGATCAGTCTTACAAGGAAGTTTGGCTTTCATATGATCACTGACGATAAAATATAAATATAAAACCAAATTTATCTGTCGGCTTGAGTTCAATGTGTACGAGAGAGAATTACTATTTGTATAGGCACATAATATGTTAGAGAGAAACAGGATCCGGCTGGATAGCGAAGCTCATCGTTCGTTGCAATCTGCAGCATCGCCAATATGTTACACCAGTTCCTCGAATTAAGATGCATATTGAAAATATCCGTTAGTTTGTTCTTTACGCCAAAATAATTTCTTTATATTGAAAGGTACACATTTTTGAATTTTGAATTATGTCGAATCTGTTTAGGATCGATTCGGGATCGGGTTTTTTGGTACCCATCTAACGCTTGCAGTGGTGCGATCCCTTGCTTCTAAATGGCTTTCACCTGCGTACACGCAGGCATGATAATTTGTACTGCGTAGTAGTATGTTACACTTTCCGACCGCTCTCTGTTGCAAAATGTAGGTATAACTCAGATGTGTTGATTTTATTATCACCGGTGGAAATCAGTCAAACAGATAATTCTAAATTAAATGTAAACACTAAGTCGCATCAAAATTGAAATAATTAATTCTAATCAAAATAAAAGCAAAAAATTAAATTCAGTGTTAGAACAGACCTGCTTCTTGAGTTTGAAAGTAACCTAACCTAGTGTTGAAGCCTGTGCGAACATTTTCTGGTATATCATATTGGCAACGAGCCAGATTGCACGACCTTCTGCGTCACCGTCGCTGGGCAAACTGGTGATGACCTTCGCTGACCAGCCGGCGTCTATCTCCTTCTAACATATTCACTTATCGCGCTTCTCTCTCGCACACATTAAGCTCAAACGGTCAGACAAAATTGGTTTTCAGTGTATATCAGTTTAGAGTAAAAAACGTTGGAGAAAGCAATAGTTTATTTACTTGAAAACTTACGTTTTGCTGTGAGCTTTTTTTATAATTTTAACGTCGTCAACCGAATTCAACAAAGTGAGGAACCATATTGACAAAATAACGACGTGAGCGCTTAGCCGCCTGTGTTCTTCAGTTCGACGTGTGTTAGTGCGAGTACGAGTAGAAAGAATTTCTCGTCACATTTCAATAACTACGACTTTTAATAATTGGCCTTACAAGGAGCATGGCCTCTCGTCATCCAGTCACCTTCGAAGGACAGTTAACTAGTCGTCACAATGTCTCGTTAGTTTTATACTGCTGGCAAGAGTTAGTCCGTTGAGATTCTGTAGCATATCAGAACTACTTATACCGTGTATTGACTAGAATTTATTTTTTCGTGTCAGAATAAGAAATAACTTTTTGCAAATACCAACGTACGGTCCAAATGGAACTATAAGTCCGGGCAAATGTATGCTTTTGTTTTGGTTACTTTTAGTGATACGTTAATTGGGTGTTTTTCCGAGATTCATTCGAAAAGGTTACGGTTTCTTAGATAAAAGTAAATGTCCTGTCTTTATTTTTAAATACAAACCGCTTTTTCATCAGTTATTCACTACTCCACAAAATAAATCCCTTTTCAGCCTCGATCGGTAATGTTCCTCAGATCAAAGGATAGAAACGGAAACACATTTGCTTCCAATGGTCTATTTTTAATTTTCTGTTCAAATCGAACGTTGCTATCAAAAAGCTTCAATGTTGTTCGTCGGAATCGAAGTAAAATATCTACAAATAATGAAATGGACTTGAATATACGGGAAATAGGAACTGTCAGTTAAATAAAAGATGTTTTGTAGATGATGTGCCGTTCGAAGTAGATAGCTTGTGAACAGATACTGGGCACACACTGTGAAGCAGTGGTACTCAAGCAGCTAAGCCCTATCGACGACTTATCTAACGAGGAGACATCTTTAGTAGAGGAGAGTGCTCGAAGGCTATTTTGTTACCTATTGGTTAAGAAATGAAAAATAGCACGCCACGCTCACTTTGTGAGGTCAAACATAATTTACTTTACACTTTCAGAACTTGTAGTTGAAAATTAAAATTGAAAGAAGTAATTTCAAAAATCATTACAAACCGCTGATTTGAAAAATACGTTGTAGAACCGCAGGGGTATTATGTAAAAAACCCAAAAGACGTCAAAAAAGCGACGAAATGCCATCTTGCAGACTAGGTAGTTTTTATTGTGCAAATAGTTCATTCCACGTCTGCTCGCTATGATCGCTGTTCGCTAACGTTTAAGCAACACGTACGCTACAAAACGAGTTCACAAGTGTACAACAGCTTGTGCTAAGTTAACATCTTATAGAAAAACCTTCGTTATGGTTCAGAAGCTTTTTTGATGTGTTGTGGTATCGGAGCCAACTCGTTAAATTAACCGTTCAGTAACAGCCTGTAGCCCCTCCATTAAACGATACCCATTCAAACAGGTAGGCAAATGACTTGAAGCTAATGTTCCAGTTGGCCCTTTTTAGCATCGACGATAAAGTCTGGCCTGTCTCCAATGCTTTGCATTTTCCAATGTTGTCTTAGGTATGAGACACTTTAGATTGAGATCAGCAACCACAAAAACAACAGGAAGGAAGAAAATTAAGACTATCTCACAACAGGCCAGATAGCCCAATGCTGAGACACGAAGTTAGGACTTTCCTTTTCAGAAGTTACTACGTTGCGAAGTAACAAAACTAATGTTCGGTAAAACAGCTGCGAAGACGTAAAAAAGGAATTGAAAAAAGTACTCACTATTAATTTGATCAGGAATTTCAAGTACTTCCCTGTTACTTGTTTTTCTCGTAAATTCTGTTAAAGTTGTCGCCGTTCGATTCACGATTAACTTTTTCCTGAATTAGCAACATTTGGGGATGTCTAGATCTTCCACTGCATCCACTTCGACGGTCTTTGCATGATGTAAACAAAACTTCCCAGCTCGGTACAGAAACATCTGAATGATCTGAATATGCTGAGCCTGTGCGATCAACCTAATCCGCTGCTTTGCTGATAACAGCAGTCGAGCAGAAATTCAGAGCGACAAGCCCGTAAGCTGGAAAAAGGAAGACTAGCGGCGACTTCCTCTCTGACGATATACCTGAAGTTTATCACTGCTTGGGGCCGCAAGGCGCATCTGGTTTCGATGAATGGCCGAGTTCTGCCAAAGAGCCGTTCATTTCGGCTGGTCGGAGTCCAGATCACCGAGGACTTGATCCGGTACGAACACATCTCGTCAATAGCGTCAGCTGATGCGAAAAAGCTAGGCTATATATAAATATATATATCATCGGACATCTGATAATGCCTGCTATCTGACATTTTTGCCGAATTTGAGGTATATGCACATTTTTCTTCGTCTACCTACAGCGCACATTGTGATAGAGTCCGCTTTTTTAATTATTCAACCAAAACAATACCTACCACTGGCAACACGTCTGTCAATGAGCGGAAATTTTAGCTATCTGACAATTACGCGTGCTATTTTTCAGAGGTTATGTAGGCTGGTGTTTCGCGATCAGTTTTGCTAGTAACAAGTATGAGAATAATTCCACTAGGTGTTTACGATTAGTGTTTATGAACGTAAGATCACAGTGAGGTATGTTTTTGATAATGAAGAGGCATATACTCATCAAAAGTTTACCTTGTTTTGAAGAAGCAGTTAGAAGATATTGCATGTATCTTTCATTAGTTCAATCGCAGTTAGCGTCTTATGTTTTGCTTCTTTTATACATAGCCTAACATCTAACTGCGCTTAGATATAAGATCATTAGCCGTCAGTAATTCGAACAGTTTTAATCTCTATATCTGCTTGAAGTGATGCATCTTTCCAGGAGAATGCTGACCAGAACACAAAAAATTCTTAAAGCTGGAGCCCAAGGTGTAATTTTACAGTCTGCCTAGGAAGGTATACAGTCAGAGCCCGCTAACATCTCTACGAAGGCGGACTTGGATTCCAACGTTCAGGGATCCACTTCTGTGGAAATAATTGATCTGCCTTCTGATCAGATCAATGAATTCATGGATGAAGACTTAGTTTCCATATTGATTTTACAGGTTGAATCACAACACTTAACCCAGCTCCAAAACATTGATATAGAAAATACACCAGTCTTGATAGCGTCTGATGCTGAAATAAACGATGTTCTACATGACGTTGAAATGGAACGTCTCATAGATAACCAAAAAATCAATTTAGGTCGTAGGAACAAACTCAGACTCAAACTTCAGATATGAAATTGGTTACGAATCAATAAGTCCCGCAACCTTCGTACAGGATGAGAATTGTTCGCCGATTATTAATTATGTTGAAGCTGCCGACCAAGCTGAAAGATCTAGGTTTCAGGACAGTACTACGGAATCAGATTGAGGTAATGTGGACGAAGGTCGCAAAAGAAAACATGTGAGTAACGCAGATAAGTGGAAAAGAGCTATGAATCAAAAACTAAGAATGAAAGGAGAAAACTACCTAGGGTTTTCTCGTGATAGAAATCAATTGTTTAAGCATGATGTTCCCCGACCAGCTAGAGCTCTTGGAAAACGCTGTTTATCAGAAATGTGTCTGAAAATAAAAAAAAGGGTTTTTCAATAGTTTAAGCAAAGGCACAGGCAACGAAATATTCACTAGATTCTGGAAGAAAAGGAATTGGGACCAAAGAAAGGTTTTTGTTTCGGGTCATGTAAGCTTACAACCAACTGTCAGGAAAACCAAAAATCAAGAAGATAGTAGACGTGAAAATACCTTAATCTATAGACTTAACAATGGCGAAGATTTAGTGCAAGTTTGTCGAACATCGTTTTTGAATACTACTGGACTTAAACGTTCCACGGTGGAAGCTTGGGTGAAAAACAGTGTACTTGGTACAAATGAAGCAAAGTCCCAAGAAAATGAGAAAAGAAGGCATAGAACTCACAGAGTTAATGCTCTTGAAGGTTTAATGCTGTTCTGACAACCTTTTTTGGTGAGTTACCAAAGTAACCTTCACATTATGTGAGGAAAAATAAAAAAAAAAGTTATATTTGGAACAGCAATTTACTACACTAAGGGTGGATTTCACCAAGGTTGTCAAATTAACAGGCCGTTATTCTCCACCTATAGGGTAACAGTCCGTCAAATACAGCGAATAAGCTTCAAGTTCCAATCAACAAATTTTAGCAACCAATATTTATAAAATGTTGAAAACAAGATACTGTCAAAGTATGAGATGACAGCTTGTCATTGAAACATCACCAGCTTATTGAATATTAAGAAATTACATATAATTTAGTCAAAATTTGAAAAAGTATTGAATAAACTTCATGTTTTTGTTTAATATTGTCGATTGTTTATTCATATTTATACTATTTTCTACAATTGATATGCAATTTTACTGATTCAAGATCACCTACCGTGTGTTCTTTTCATATAAATCTTCTGCAGGTATCCATTAAACACCTGCTTGATGACAGACTCTACCAAAAATATCATAGATATTGCTCGTTTCCAAACCTTCATTTATTTACTTGCCGTTCATCAGAACCATTATGGCACCTTAGATTGATACTCCCATAGAACCATTCAGGTTTTTTGATATTCACAGATCTATAATATTTTTTGTTGATCAGGAACTGAACAAACATCCACAATATATTTACAGCGATCAAGAAATACCCAAATATATGACGTAGAGCTACCAGCAAACCTGAAATCTGCAAAAAAAATAGAAATTTGCAATATTTTTCCTTTTTCCCGAGTACACATTCTAGGTTATACCTATAATCAGACATTATTTGAATAACAGCTGATTCAAAACTATTTATACACTGAAGAAGATTCAATTCCATGCTATTCAATGACAACACGGTGACTTGTGTGGTTGTCAGCGGCCATTTTTTGAGGGTGCGACATGGTTGCCAGATTGAGCATTAATATCCCGTTTCACCCCCCTGGTCCCAGTGGAGTACGCTCCGCCAACTGTTGAAATATACTCTACTATGCTTTATATGACTATTCGTGGAATTTTTCTCAAAATCGTTGCACAACACTTGAAAAAATGCAAATGAAAATTTAAAATTATTTCCATGACGCCCCAAAATAGCTGCGTCGGTACCTCGGGTGATACATCTTGACAGTAGGGATGTTCGCTACGATCCTATATTTAGAAGTATCGATACTTTTGCTTCCCATACCCGGTATTTTGGATTGATATTTTCATATGCGGTATTTGGGTGTATCGATACATTTCACGAGTATCGTCATCTTTTGATCCGGACTGTGTCAGAAAGAGTGACTAACTTCAGATTACTTTTCTGCTTTGTTTCCTTCCGTTGGATATCGATAATTTTATTCCAATATCTTAGAGTATCAATACTTTCTAAAACGATAAGGATCGATACATAAATGGCTTCCACCTTTCGTGGGTCCAAACATCCCTAATCTTGACAGCTTGTCGTTCTTGTCAACTGGGCTGCAGGGTGCGGTGTTGCCTTTACTATCTTACATTTTGCTAAAATCTTATGACAAATAAAAGCTTCAAATGAAATATTGACGAATATGAACGGATATGTATAGAATTTAGAATATAAATTCATATTGTCTATGCATGGACTCGACCCGGATTTTTCTGTATTTTTACCGAAGAGATAATATTTACCGTTAACATCATTCTCCACGATTTTTCAAAATAATTTAAATATTTCTATACCTGCCGAAAAAGAGCTGAAACCAAAAATAAAGCTAAAAGTTAATTTTATGGAGTATTCAGAGTTTTATGCCCCATATTAATCATACATATGCATACACACTGAGGCAGTCGGGCACATGAGAGGCGTAGATTTGGGTTGACTATGATTACGAACGCACATCCTCATCCCTTACTCCGCTTGCCACGAATTGATTTTTGTGCATACAAAAGGTACAGACTGGTAGATTACCGTCATTACCTCATCACCGGACAAGCAATAAAGAAACCGAAACCTGTCTGTCTTCACAATAAATATTTAGTTAAAATGAGAGGTGACCTCAGGGGTAAAACAGAAAAATATTCATAATCCCATAAGCAGGAATCGAAAAAGGAGTTTCCAGAATATTTTGCAAAGTATTTTGAAAGAGCGACCAGTATCCAAATTATAGAAGTTGTAATATAGAACGATGCCTTCAAAAAACATGTTGTGTGCTCGCCCAATATAATAACAGACGTTTTTCATGACTCAAAGGTCCTTGGTCTACCACTGATCTGGTGACGGCATTTACCTTATACCGAACTCAACGACACTATTTACAGATTCCATTTTTTCTTGTTTGGCAACACTGCAGATCACTTTTAAAATCAATTGATATCGCAGACGTGTTAATAATAATCGAAATAATAAGAAAATACAACAATGTTGATGAATGATATATTTTCATAAATACGTATTTTTGATTCTGATTTATAATATCCAGACGATGAATAGTAGGTGGATGCGGATACTTTTACAAATATCGATGTTTTAGGACCCAGAAATGCAGAATTTGCTGTTTGTTTACATTTAGTGTGGATTTCTAGATCATAAATTGACAAAAATGGTTTTTGATGTAACAAAAGATGATGAACCAGTTGGAATACGTTTTATATCCTTTTTTTGCAAAATAACAAAAATCGGTACATTTCTACAGGTACGTAGCATGTACAACATCCTGTACGTGATATACAGACAAAACTAGATTGCCATGCATGAACAGTCGTCAAAAACAGTGAAAACATCCTACCAAATACAATAGCTATAAAATCGACATATTATTTGCCGCATTCCCATTGGTCCCACTTAAATAGCTGACCATCTTTTCTGAAATGATAAAAAATTGAAATTCTCTGAAAGTTATAGTAATTCTAAAGCACAAAGACATAATATTACGTCTATAGTGTACCCTTATTTATAAGGCAACCGTTTTTTCACGACTTTATTCAACATTTCAATAGAAATCACTGATATTCAGCGAGCTTTGACAGCTTCTGTCAAATTGCATTTCGGTAAAGTCTTTTCCTATTGGTCCAAGGGACCGTTAAATATTAATGTTGGTGAAATTGGCCCTAAAACAGTTATATGACCTTTACTTCGCTGTTTACAAAGAAAAAGGTAAACCATATTGGTCAAAAATTTAAGGATACATTCAGGGAAATGAGTCTTGCATTATTTCCTCCAAAAAAGGACCGTTGCGACCAATGCGTTGAACATGAAAAAGGAAATATCGATGAAGCCGTTTGGAAAAAGCATTGTGAGGATAAAAATAGTACATGAAACAAAGCAGAGATAAGATCAAATCCATTAGTAATGAATGCATTATGCTTTGCATGGACTTACAAGCTGTGAAGGTATGTTCCCTAGTAGATGCAACTAAATGTTATTTCTAGACTAAACTGGGATGTCACAATTTCACCATTTTCAATAGGGCATCCCGCCAAGCTACATGCTATTGGTTTACAGAAATAGGTTGTGATCTACAGGCCTCCACTTTTGTTTCCTGTTTAATAGACTATTTGGAAAGACATTGTTTGAGGGAGAGTAATATTCCTATTATTACTTACTCAGACGGATGTACCTACCAGAACAGAAATAACATTATGGCAAATGCACTTCTTAACTTTGCAATGGAACACGACGTTGTGATTTCTCAGAAATATCTCACCAAAGGACACACCCAAATGGAATGTAACTCTGTACACAGTTGCATTGAAAGAAAACTGAAAAATAGATTTATTGAATTACCAAATGATTATGTTAAGGCGTCAAAAGAAGCTAGAACAAAAGCAGGGCCATATGAGCTGATCCAATTGAGTTACGACTTCTTCAAGGACTACTCTCAAACAGAGGTGCAGCGATACTCAACAATTAGACCAGGCAGGGACAATGTAGTCACGGACATCAAAGTACTATGTTATAATCCCGATGCAAAAATTAGTGTGAAACTAGACTTCAGTGTAGAGCCTCAGAAGTTGCCTATGAGACCAAAACAGCTACCTGTCAATTACACAAAAAAAATAGAAGCACGTACAGGATCTCAAAAGTCATATCTAAGGACTGTCACATGTTTCACTACAATTTGTCATATGTCAAGGAAAGAGGCTAAACTTTCATTCAAGGTGTAACTGAGTATACATGCTATTATCTTTTTGATTTGTAAAAGCATTAGGCTTTTAATTTGATATAATGAATAACAGTTTTTCTAACACGTCTGTCACTAAATCCATCTATGCATCATGCATGCTAACTGCAAAGAAAGTTAGCAGAAATATCAGCTATCTGCACTAATTTTGTCAATTAGAGCTTCATTTAGATAAAAACGCATTAAATATGTGTTAAATGTCATTTATTTTTTGTGCCCAAAGTTGTAGAGTCTTAAGGCCGGTAGTATAAAGTTGAGGTTTTTTTCGTCCCCTGTAAAATTAGCAGGTCAAATGTCCTACGATATATTATATATATATATATATATATATTCAGAACACTTACTCGCCAGTGAGGTTGCAGTCAAATGGTGTTTTAAAACGAGAGCGTGGACGACAATACTTGTTGCAATTGTAAAAACAAAAGAACGGACACATTGGGTTTGTTGGTTACAACGGAAACCTTAGCTAGATGTTACCACTATTATATATCAATACACCCGCACAAATTAAAAATTATAAGACATACCCAAGTTATTAAAAAACTAGTACTGCATTTTGGGGAAACAGCACAAACTCTTCTAACCTCGTATGTCTGTTACACCTGGTGACAGTAAGGATTTTTTCGCGAGTCCACGGTGTAGCACAGTGCACTACCGGGAATCGATGCTCAAATTTTCGCGAAGAACGGGAATAGGGGAAGTCAGATGTGACGTCGTCCGAATGTCAAAAAATCACGTGGTACGGGTACCCGCCTAACGTCTGTGAGGTACTAGCGGGTGACAGGTCTTATGTCAATGTCATTTAAAAAACAGGCATCTCAATTTAAAATTTGTCTTCGCAGTGCTGAAAATTGAATTAAATCATTAAATCATAAATGGAGAAACACGTCCACCTGATTTTAAATGACGAGGGAGAAGGTCATCGAAGATATACCGCACTTGTCATATCAAATGATTGATTTTATTAATATACAGGTATATGTACATTGCACAACAAACGATCGGTCTTTTTATTTCTGATTCAAATAAGGCAGCTAAGTTTATCAAGGAGCTTAAGGCAAACATTTAACCAACAAAATTCCAGTATATATCCCGTAAAATGAAGGAATTTTTCAAGGTCTCATAGTAATAATAAATGCACAAATTGGTTCTTTCGGTAAGACCTATAGTGGCATCTGTTGGATCAGCCACGCAGGCCCTGCCCTCATTAATTGCTGATACTATAAAGTAATCTAGCATCAAAGGAGAAAATTATATAAAATACTTTTTTGTTTTTAAACAATTCAATAGGTTTCAAATACCACCTGATCATATTATTGCTAGTTTAGATGTGGTATCACTTTCCAGTAATGTCTATTTGGAAGCTTGCATTAAATCCATAAACAAAGATTGGGATCATATATGCCAACACAGCCATCCAACTCTGGATTCTTTCATTAATATTTTAGAGTACCTATTCCACAATAATTATTTCGCGTTTAATCACAAAGTCTTCTCACAAACACATGGTTACCTCGTGGGCTCAGTGTTATCTCCAATTTTGGCAGAATACGTGATGGACGATCTGCTTGATATTGTTATTCAAGTATTGTCATATAACCTAATCTCCATAAAAAAATATGTGGACGATATTACTGTTTGTCTTCTGAGGGAGTGGATGGTATTGTTAAAGTTTTCAACAACTATGAAAATTACATTCAGGTCACCATCGAAAAAGCAGATGATAATCAATCAGTTTCCTTTTTAGACTGGTAGACTGGTACAGGAAATCACTTTTCTCTGGAAGGTTACTGAACTTCAGGCCTTACCATGAACTTAAAATAAAGATAAGTTTGGTGAAACAAATGAGGAACAGGGTAGTGAAAATCTCCGATAATACTTTCCACTTTAAGAAAGGTTTCAGCTTTATTCATCAATAATGGTTATCCGAAGTATTTAATTAACAGAATCCTGTTCAGCTCTCCTCCTAATATTTTGCCAATTTCAAATAGCAGTATTGTCAATGACAACCCTGTCTTGTCCAGCCGACGCCCAGTAATTCTATAACTAATAATAATGATAACATTATGGATTATGCTTCTAATCCCGGAATTAGTTATGTTAACTCCTAAACTGATCAGGCTGTATAATTCCTTAAATTGCCGTTTTGCTTGTAAATCAGTACTCACAGTCAACAGTGTATTGTCCAAAATGAAGGATAGGGTTGCGCTGCTTGATTCAACCAAAAGTGTCTATTGCATTAATTGTAACAACTGCAATTTAGTTTACACAGGCCAAACATCTAGATCACTAAAAGGCAGGACAACCTCACACAAAAGTGACGCCAGATTACATCCAGAGAGGTGTGCTTTGGCATCACATGTTAACACTACAGGTCATTCTATCAGTTATGACAGTATTAGGGGTCTTGACAAAGAACAATACGTCCATTTTTAGAAATGCCCCGCATTTTTATGACAGATCACTGTATGGATAAAAAGGCTGATGTTAAGAAACTTAGTGTCATTTATTCTTACTTCTTGAACTGCGAAAAATTGGAACGACCACATATTCCAGTTGTTCCAACATCCTCCCAAGATCAGAACAAATTTCCATTATATATCCCGTAAAATGAAGGAATTCTTCAAGGTCTCATAGTAATAATAAATATTAATAAATCTTCACACAACCCATCTTTTCTGGTGTATCATTACCATCATATGTTAATATAATTCACTTTTCCAAAAAAAAACTAATTCAGTATTTTGGGAAATATGAAGTTGTTTCGAACGCCCCTCGTATGCACTATACCTGAAATTTGGCAATGATTTTTACACTTCCACATTCCTTCGCGACAATCATCTGTCATCTGTCGGCAGAACACATTTCCGTTTCACTGTCACCACGTGCAACAGACGTACGAGGTTAGAAGGGATTTTGCTGTTTTTAATAACTTGGGTATTTTTTACAATTTTTAATTTGATCGGGTGTATTGATAAATAGTGGTGACACCTAGCTATGGTTTCCGTCGTTACCAGCAAACCCAATGCGTCCGTTCCTCGTAGTAAGTAGGGGAAAGCGGAGCTATACCGTACACTTAAGCGAGAGTTATCAGTGGTAAGCTAATATTCAGTATAAAAATATAAAAAACAAAGCAACGTATAATTTGGACCATTGACTCCTAATTACACCCAAAAAAATTGGAAGCGTTCCACTGTTTACATTTGAAAATTAAATTATTGAAAAAGTATCCCTGTACGATGTAGCCCCGGGGGTCGGGGCTACACCGTACAGTAAAACAATCATCTAATTAGGGAAGTAAATAATAGCCAGTAATGCTATAAACTATTAAACAAAAAAGATTTTATTACTTATTGAAACATCAAGTAAGAAACACTATATGAAGCTTTTGTTATTTGTACTTAATTTAACTTACAAAAGTATAAGAAATGTTAAGTTAACTTTCATGAAAAAAGTTATAAAGTTGATAGAAAAAAGTATTTAAGGTTTATAATACATTATACATTTATACAGAATTCACAAATAAAGTTATCTGCAGACTCGGCTCCACTGCAAGCCGAATGGATCCACCCAGCGCATGAGCATCACCTAAACCAGAGTTATTTATCGTAGCCAAAATCTCAACAAGAGGCACACATCCTTTGTGCCTGAAGCTGCTCTTGTTAATCCTTTTTGTAGAAATGAATTCTTTGGATCCATATCGTCCAAGTAATCATCTTGGCAAATGTATTTTATGTCAGTGGGGTCATCTTCTGATGATGAATCGTCAAATCTAGTGTTTCTTCGGCTTTTTGACTTCCCAGATCCTGCTGTCTTGAAACTGAGGCTTCTTGGCTTCGAGTTTCCTATAGTTTTACTTTTGGGTATCGTGTTGTCTTGCTTGATATTTTCTTCTCTTCCTTTTTAACTTTTATCCTTTCTTGTAGTTGTTGAATCTTTTTATTCAATGCTTTCACTGTAGCTGACTATTCCAGTTGTGCTTTATTTGGAGACTTCGTAAAAATAACTGAATGTTGTTTTCTTGAAGTTATCTTCGCTCTTTTAGACTGAGGCGTGGGTGAAAGAGATTTAAAAGGTACTACTACTTGATTGAGGTTGAGCACCAGCATCCGAACAAGGCATGGTAGGTGAATTCTATAGAGATCCGACATCTATGTGATCTGGAGTTAGGTCTTCGTTCATATCCGTATCCATTCGGGCTGTAGTTGGGCTGTCCTCGACTCCGGAGATTGAAGTATCCCTCAAGGCTGCACCAACAGCAACATATTTGTCTTCTATAACAGGTAATCTCTGTTCAACCTCTAGTCGCACTGCAAAATCTTCTTCAGTGAATTTTTTCGGATCAAGAGGGAATATCCCAGCCGATGCGAAACCACTTATACCTTTTGCTAAATTAGCAGCTTTAACATAAGCATTGTTAAAAATAGCAGCGAAATCGTAAGGTGTTATCTTCTCATGATGTATGACCTAAAAAAATTCTCACATTCCTTGTTAAATGCTGCTTCCAGGCTGCTAAATAAATTGATATCTAATGGCTAAAGGCGATGTGACGAGTGTGGCGGCAGTGTCACCACAATTATTCCATTCTCCTTGCAAACATTGTACGCTATTAAGGTAGTGTAGGTTTTGTGGTTGTCCATTACGAGAAGCACAGGCTGCTCTTTAGTTGACTTAGCATGGAAAATAAAATGGTGTAACCAGGTGAGAAATAACTCTTCAGTAATCCACCCGTTATGACTGCAATGGTAAATTGCATTTGGTGGTCCACCTTTTGTCAAATTAGGGCTCATTCTTTGGCGAGGGAAGATAAACATTGGTGGAATATTTTCACCAGCAGCACTCATTGGACGACCCACAGTGATATTTTCCCCCGTTCCCAGCTTGTAGCAGCACTTGCTTAATTCCTTTCGGGCCTAAAGTCTTTCCTGGTTTTTGGACCTTGGAGCCGTAAACTGGTGTTTGTTCATTTTACAGTTGAGGTTGGAGAAAAAAAGATCCACTTCTTCTTTATTGAACGCAGTTATTCGACTTATGCTTGTTGCTTCTGGTTTGCAAATGCTGATTCTTAGGTTCCGCTTCAAAGATCCATTAAACCAATCTTGCCCTGCTAATTTAGCTGATTTGTTACATTGGTGTGGAATGCCATTTTTTCTCAGTATACTCAAACACTAATCTTCGAAGCTCAACCGAAGAAATGTCGTAAAATACTTTAGCTAGAAGTAAAACTATTTCATTTTCTTGCTCTTGTGTCAATACAGGTTAATGCCCTAAAGCTAACTTTTTAGAGTCACGAGTCTTAAGTCTATCACTCAAGGTCATAACTGGAATGTTATAAGCTCTGGCTGCATCTCTTAGTTTTTTCACGTTATTTATGACGTCATGAATAGCGGCCTTCATTGCTTCTTCCGTCCATTTGGCTCTTTGGGTTGTCCTTTCATATTTTCGGACCATCTGTAAAAAAAACCTTAATGTTATGGCTGGCAAGTTATGTTTTTAATAGGCTACAAATAATAATGGTGAGGGGGTAGAGTATAAAACTATAATGTTCATGATATTTTTTTCATAAATTTCAATCTATTAATCTTGCCAAATTAAACCATTTGTACGGTTTAGCCCCATCCTGTACCACGTGGGAGTTTAATAACCTACCCACAAATTCCACCGTCAAACTAATCATCACTCGTGAGCAAAAGAGAGCTTAAGAAAAATAGTTTCTTATGATCTTGTAGTTTCTAGCTTATAAGTAAAGGTTCTCGACTCACCTCTTATTTGGCCGTACTTTCGACAAGAAATTATTAATTTTCATTCGAAATTTCATACCTTCAAGGAAAGATTTCAAAAGTTTTAGGAGCCAAAATGGAAAGCCCTTTTGAATTAGTTTATAGAGAAGACCATTGTGCCGCACCTTATCAAATGCCTTCGAGACATCCAGAAGCAAGATGACAGTACTTTCGTTGAGGATGACGCCCCTGGTTACTCGCTCCACAAGCCTAACCGCCTGTAACTCCGTACTAAGCTCAGACCGAAATCCAAATTGCACGTCAGGAGTCACATGGTGATCTGACGAGAAATTCGCAAGGTGACGTAGAATCACCTTTTCAGCGAGCTTAGACGGAGCAGACAGTAGGCTGATGGGATGATAGTCCTGGGGAAATATCGAAATCACCTTCTTTGGAATCATAACTTCCGCAGTCTTCCACGCCGATGGAAAGTACTGGGTCCTTAGCATGGCATTGATAATAGATACAAGAAGAGTCAAGGACTTTCGTGAAGCAGCTTCAGCGCCTTATTAGTGATTTGATTCTCCCCAGGCGCTTTACGCACCTTGAGGTCTTTAATATGACCTTGAAGCTCTGCTGATGTGCAATGCGGGATCTCGGGAGAAGCCTCTGATGTGCTGTGCAACTCTCCAGCTGAAGAATCTTTCGAAAAAGAATCTTCGGAGGAAGAATCACTAATGGCGGCGCCGGGATCACTGACGCCGTTGGCCCTAAAATATCTCCTGACGGATCTGTTGCTCCTCGTCGATATCATTATCAAGACCATGATTGGAAGAGAACTGTCATTCCATAGCATCAGCGAAAACCTCGACCTTATCCTCTGTCCTGAAGACTATGCCCCCAGGACCGTGGATGTGCGGGAGTTGTTCTCGCTTTCCGTTTCTGAGCGACTTCGCCACTTTCGAGAGAGGAGTACTTGAGTCAAGCATCCCAGCCAGAAAGTCGTTCCATTGCTCATTACGGAATTCATGGAGAGCATTTCTTACTTCATGAACAAGATTCGTCGCTCTGCGAGTGTCATCAGGATGAATCATGAAATGCTGTTGAAGAAAACGTCGAAGTATGGCATAAATGGTCCACCATATCATTGGATAAGGTCTTTTTTAGATAATAGGTCTCAATTTGTGAGCATCGTCGATAGTGGTCTGAATGCGCCCATTAAGTCCGACATGCCTCACATCTCCACAGGCGTCCCTCACGGTTCAATTCTAGGACCTGTGCTATTTAGTATATATTTAAATGACCTTGAGTTCTGTTTCTCTGAAGGTAGATTCATTTTATATGCAGATGATACTTCAGCGGTGATATCGAATAAGTGTGAGGCTACCTTAGAGAGAGATTGTGGAGTTTTACTGCAAAATATTCACAAGTGGCTTAGAAGTAATCAGCTCCATTTAAATTCTGAAAAAACATCGGTTGTCCAATTTCGCAACATTCAGAAGAAGCCTATGGCATTAAATATCACTTTCAACGGCTCAAGAATGTACCTTGACAAGCAAGTCCAACTCTTGGGCTTGTATCTAGATACAGGTTTGAAGTATATATTGCATCAAAGATAAACTCCCAGTCATATCTCATGAAAAATTTGGGAATGGTCCTTACTGAAGCACAGATAGTTTCTGTTTACTACACTCAAGTTGAGACACGTTTGAGGAGTGCACAATGCTTCTGGGGTTTGTCCACAAATGCTCAGCAAGTATTTTTGGCTCAGAAAAGGGTGGTTAGATGCATGATAGGAGTCAGTAGTAAGCATTCTTGTAAGGATATTTATAAGGGTTTCAAGATTTCAACTTTCATCTTTATTTTTATACGAAATGGCGGTGTGTACTTTTATTCACAAAAATAGGTATTTAAATAATTTTAGTTCGTACTCGACCAGGCAAGCTGGAGACTTGACTGTGTGTTTTGCGAAGTATAAGATCGGCGTCAGATCTCCGGAAATACTGGGTCCACGAATTTTCAATAGGCTACCAAACCATATAAAACTGTATGGAGATATACATAATTTTAAGGTTAAACTGACAGAATTCCTTGTATGTAAATATTATTATGCCGTCTCTGAATTTGTTATTTTATGATTTATTCGTGTGTTCGTTTTCATACATATATTTATTTTATGTTGTTTTATTAGTTTTTATTCTGACGAATCCTATGCATACATCGTCTCTTAGGATAATAAAGAATTTGAATATGAATTTGGACGGATGGACGGACGCATAGATGTACGGTTGGACGGATGGACGGATAGGTATATCGATAGATACACATTTATTTTCAACAGGCACGTTTGCACCCAATAACAGGGAATGCTTAAAACCAATCGAACAAGAAAGAACAAAACAACTAATGAATAATTTAATTGAGTTACACTTACATTGTGATCTGCAAAACTGACTTGTGAAAGGGGGGGACAGATATCAATGTCACAAAAATTCTCCTATCATCATTCCATGAATCAGTTTATACAAGAAGGCTGTTGGTAGAAAATGCGCTTTGTGTTCAGAGAAACAGAATCCGGTTCATTAAGTAGCAAATAGTAATCGAATCATAGGTGAGGAGATACACCCGCGCCCTTGAAATGTAGATATTTCAAAAAAAATTGACTAATATGAGTATTACAGTGTGGGTAACAAATCAAGACACCATTCTCTAGCTTGCTGCGTACATTATTTGTATATAGAGTTTTGAGAACTGAGACAGAGAATTCTCTAGAATTTTTCACGATGAACCACAACATTTTATCAGTGTTGACGAAACAGTGGTATCTTTTTGATCGAAGATAATTCCCAAATCATCGCTTGCTCTTGACGCTTAAGGCTAACGTTTCCAAGGTTTCCCTTGGTTCATTTACACCTTAGCCTCAATGTAAAGCTTGCATTTGTCCCGTCCAAGACGTCAGTTGAACCTAGACTGCGCCATGCTCAGCTTTACTTCAACCGATGGATGAATAAACATGAAACCCTACGGACTACGGTCTACGGATTCCACCAGTCTCACTGGTCTTCCAAAGATAAGTCGTATTCATTTTAATTCCATTATATAGTTTGTTTGCCAACCATTGGCGACCATTTTTTCTCTCATACCACCATGCCAGTGTCAACTTGTGTCACACTTTCAAGCCTCATACCTCCAAATGGACTACTAGGAGCTAGTTCTAGCCGCTTTTCTGTGTGAGCGTCACAATATGCCGTGTTCCCTGGACAATCATAGAAAAGGCGGTGATGAGACTTAAAGTAGTTTTAGGATATTTCAGCATATTACCTGATTAATTTGAAAATAGATTTATAAGTAACACCTGAGGTGCACGGAGATTTGCAAAAAGTCAATCTACTTAACTCCGTTCAACTCTTCTTTTATCTGATGACTTCCTTGTTTCAGTATATTCTAGAAAGGGATAGAATGTTGACCCTATACTTCCTATGTTCTGGATTTTGCTTTATTACAATCATCCTCGTGGAAATAGCCATTTTCAAAAGGTAAGTTATGCATCATAAAACATTTATACTTGTAAAATATTTCTTGTAAATGGCAAAAAAGTGAAAATGTACGCTGAGCACGAAGCTTACATGAAAGGCTTTGTTATACTTGTATTCCATCATGCCCGTTTGCCGAGATACAGGGTGTTGAAGTATCTACAGAACGAATGAAAATATGACCTCAAATAATTTAAGTAGTTTTAACAGCATAAGAAATACACAAAAATTTTCTCTGCTCAAACTAAAAGAGAATACTTTTTGGATTATGCATTTGATTCTATATGTCTTGTAATTTATATCTCTATAATTACATGATTAAACGAACTTACCCGTAAATGATGTTCAATCTTAATTATGTGTGTGAAGTCCTCGTCGAAGTAAATAGAATAGATAACGTAGTGCCCCCGTATCTCACTAAAATTAGGTACATCTATGTGAGACTAGCATTACATTTTGCTTGTGATAGCAAATTCCACATGGTTTGTGATAACCATGGAAAAGGATTGTAAGAATGCACATGACAGTTTATGAAACCGCCAAAGTACCATATTTCGTTAATAACAGATAGAGGTTTCATTTATGTCAAACCAGCGTTTCATTTTGCTTGTGGTAGCAAATTCTATGTGGTTTGGGATAGCCATCGAGCAGGTCAATAGTATTTACATGACAGGTTACGAAACCGCCGAAATACCATTTTTCATTAATAACACATAGAAGTTAGGTACATCTATTGTAGACTAGCGTTAAATTTTGCTCGTGATAGCAAATTCCTCCTGGTTGGTGATAACTATGGAACAGGACTGTTCGTATGAACATGACCGGCTAGGAAATCACCAAAGTACTATTTTTTTGTAATAACGGAGATTTGGTACCATTATGCCCAATTAGCGTTACATTTCGTATAGGTGGTACTCAAACAGCAGGGCGTTATGTCACAAATACCTATTTGTATCAAATTGTTCACGCTATTGATTTATATCATGTTTTATCAGCCTGAAATTTCCTACAATTCAAAAAGAAAAAATAACTTCACACTAGGAGAGCGCTGACGCTGACACGGAACAGGTGCAATCTAGAAACTTTTGAAGGAGAAAAGAGACTATGACAATCAAGGAGGTCATAAAGGCATCCTACGATTGTAGGAATGACTGGCCCTTAGAGGTCATGTATTCTGTTTCAATAGATGACTCATCACCACGATGATGAGGCGACCTTAGTATAATTAATGTTCGCGCATCGTTCCAAGGCTGACATTTCGAGAGCCGGCCTTGCTGATGACGATAGATCAATACATTCTATTCTATTATAGCCACCTAAGGTAAACCCTGACATAGCGGCCGCTATAATAGAAATTGTTGCACGCAGGGAGTGCCCGCTTGTTCTCTGTACAGCAACATGTCAGTTGTTCATTAACAGCAAGTGGCAATACTCTCTCCTCTAGGTTCAAAGAAGAGGGAAGAGGAGCATGCTGGCAGATATTCACATTTAAGCAAACAACTCATGAGTACTCTAACAGAGTCTTTCATTGATAGCTTGCTCTTCGATGTAGGTCTGACCAAGCAACTCAATTCTAAATAAAAATCAGTTAAATATGAGCAGCAACTGAAGGCCAAAATGCCGGACAACAATTGAAGACACAAGTGCATAAAGGATCTATGTGTCATTTTCAGGTTTTTGAGAAAAATAAGTTTAAAGTTTTTTTCGTCGAACTTTTTTATTAATAAACTTTTAAATACAAAATTTTGGAAATACACTAAACTGGAGGTATATTTTTTTATGATTAAATTAAAATATTTTACAAAAAAAAACACTTAAACGTACATAGATCCTTTATCTTCTATGAAGATGTAATGAAATATTATTGAGAAAAGTACATAAAGGATATATGTAACCAACATAATTACAAAAACACCTTTCTTATTTAACAGGTTCTTCTTTTTTTTACACTTTTTGTCAGTTCTTTTGTGGGTTCTTCATTTTGATTAGTTTTGTCTTTATTTTCCCACAGACGGCTGTAACAATGTTTATAAGGTTCCTCAATATAGCATACTTGTTATTTCAAGTTTTCAATTTTTTCGGCGGGATGCACTTGCAAAGAAAATTTTTTAAAATCTGGGTTTACTCGTACATTCTTTATGATATGGACTTTTGAAAATGCGGTAAATGAGTCCAGTGTATTTTTGTAGAGATATTCGCCATACTTTTCCACACGAATCCACCTGATGTCATCTCGAAAATTAATTTTATCACCACAGCAGTTTTTTTTTATATTAATAAGATTTAATTTATTTTCAATGTCTGTTATGTTTTTAAAATGATCAATCATATTAATCACTACTGATCCCTTTTTACTTGATTCTCTGATAACATCTCGATATTGGTCCGCTATAAAAATAGTTTCCACTTTTCTCATTTTTTTTCCGATTATGCCAAAATCTCTGTCAGAATCTATATACGAATGTATCACTTCTGGAAATTTGTGATCTATTGTCTCCACGTAACCTTTTAAAATGAAGTATTGATACAAACCCATCATGTTGAAATTTTTATTCTGCTCAGAACAGGAGTCAGACCATATAATTAGATGTTTTATTTCCTTTTTCTTATTTGTCAATAGTTGAACAAAAGTGTGCAAAGCACTACCAATTTCGAGACTGCCTTTAGTTGTCACGCTTTGTCAGCTTCGAATGAAATAGTGTGTATTCCAAAGTTATAGAACCACACTTGTCTCAAATAAAACGCTTTTGACGTGGTAAGCCTTGGCAATGGCATGGTTTGTTGCAAGTCCATCGTTAAGTAACAAATATTTTGGTTTTCTCTGGCATACTGTCTGTCACTTTTTTGCTGATCAGAAGCATATTTAAACTTTTCTTTGTGCTCTTCATTTCCTAAACCAGCACCACATGTGTCACTTTTAGATTAGACTTTGACAAATTAAATTCTGTGGCAAAAATATGAGCGTAGAAGCTTTGTTACTAAAAATCGTTTATCCAAAATATTCTTTGCTTGAATATATTCTTGGTACAGTTCATGCATTTTTGATATGTTCAACAAGGGTGATAAATATATTTTGTGAACATTTTTGTTCCGAGAATAATGTGATTGTTCTGCAGGAAAACAGCGAATGTGACTTTTTACAGTTTCAACTACATCGTCTGCAATTTTATTTGGCCTGGAGTTATGCCGTCCTCTTTTATCTGGCGATGGAGCCTTAGTTCCTGAGTTTAGTTGATTTTGAATAAGCTGCACCTTTTTATTCGAAATCTGATATAGTGACATAAAAGCACTCTTACAAACTGTTTCAATATTTTGACGAGACGTTATTGTGTAAGTAAATGTAGAAGAGTTATTCTTGCTCGTTTTTTTTCTATGACGGCTAACTGGCCCAGTTAAAATAGATTTAAAAAGTATGTATATATATATAATGCATAAAATTTTTAAAAAATTGTGTCCCTTTGATTTCTATCAAACTTGTCATCACATTTTTTTGCAGTTTTCTTTTTTACATAAGGAGTTTTGCCGGCATTTCTTTTTTATTTTTTAAGGATACGTAAGCTCTTGGTCTTGCTAAAATTATCGGTATCTTGTATTTTCGGTTTTTTGGAATTTGGCGGAGTTATATCTTGCTCATTTTGTACTGCGGCATCTAAAACAAAATAAAAAAATTTATTACGTTTATTTAGACTACTAAAGGTACGAAAGTCTTCCTTGGACCCGTCTATATGTAGAAAAATGCCAAAGATCCTTCTGGAATTGCAATTTTATCTGGATAATCTTGCTGTTCTGGTAGTTCACATGTCCGAGAGTTTTCACTTTTTTCATTTTGGCTACATTCAACAGATGGTGTTTGTTGCTCAAATTGTCCTAAAACAATATAGGTTACAGAACAAGATCACAATATGTAGCACTAGCAACACAAAGCTTTTTCTAAAAAAAAATAATAACCGGCAAAAATCCTAACCTCAAATTAACAGCCACTTAGGTACATAATTTGAAAGCATAAAAAAGTTGTTTTATTTTTAACATACATACCTTCATATTGTTTCCGCGCCAGATTAACCAAAAACACAAACAACAGATCAGTTTGGTCAGGCGTCAAGGATATATGTACGACAATATGTACATATACCCTTTGTGAACCTTCTCAGTGTAATCTTGTAGTGTACATAATCCCTTTATTCTATATTAAATCTGTTTTTAATGATTTTGAAACAACCTTCAATATTTTTTATAACTTTTAGGTACAAAATATCATCATTAAGCAGAAAAAGTCATTTTTTTAAAAATGTTACATAGACCCTTCATGCACTTACGTCTTCAATTATTGCAGATGAGGTACGTAGATCAGCAGGGAGATTGACACGTATTCATCATAAATGGCAGAACATCAGGAGTGGAGCTAAAGTCCAGAGTTGGATTCGAGTGGTCACTTGCCATTCACATATGCAGAGATTTTCGTACCCATTAGGAAAAGTCATAGAATATATTTCAGATTCATATTCAAGGGATAGCTCTTCCAATGAAATGCTGTAGCGTTTAAAGTAAATTTTGCCCCTCATCTGTTCACAAAGTTAAGAAAACCATTTCCGGCATACCTTGAGGAAAAAGAAATGTTTCTGTCTGTATTTCCCTCTGCCCGGTTATACTGATAGAAATTGCCTGAATAATATCCGGGCAACAGTTAACACCCCCTTTTTTAGTCAATTATAAAAAAAGCTGGTTGACCTTCTGTCAAGATTGGGCACTTTTAGGCACAGCATTCGATTGCAATAGAAAGAAGGTATCTTTACTTGAGCGGACGAGGCAGACCTAAAACCTAGTAAAGGCAATAATGGACAGCAATCAAGACAGAGTTCGAAACTTTGCGGTAAGCATCGGGATCTTGGGGTCAGCTTGGCTTTCACTTCGCTACAGCCGACACTACACTAGCGAGTGAAATATTTTGCCCTGTAACATTCTCAAAGGAATTTAACCCTACTATGCCACTAACATAGCATAACGTAACTTAAGGTCTACATCGGCTGGTGCTCAAAGGAAGTGGCAGATACGGTCAGAGCTATTGAATTACCCAATTTTCAGTTGTATAATTTCTCGGACTGGCACATTCGCTGTTCAGGACAAAATGATTTTTGGTGACCCGGGAAGAAGATTCCGCATGCTAATCATCTAGAACTACTAGCATTTTTTTTGTTGTGAATGCTTTGCTCCCGAATTGATGGGCTGTCCCCCATTGATAATGCGACAACTATATCATACATCAATAGACTGGGAAGCTTCTAGCTTCCACGTCTGCACCAGGTTGTGGAAGAGCTATAGCAGTTGTGTGAACAGAGAAATCTTACTGCTCTCGCGTCAATTATAAAATCTAGGAATGATACTGATACAGTGGGCCATGGAAACGGAGTGGGAGCTACACCTGTCACCGTCCTGATTTTGGTTCGTTTGTTCGGTGTCCCCGAAATTTCGCTTCTAGAAGTAACGCGAAGACCTAGTAGAAATACCCAGGACCCCACTTCCACTAATTCTGAAGCTTATCCTGGTTGTCGTCCCTGGAAAGCTGTCATTCCGATCAGCATCTATAATTCATCATATCAATGTGGGCTTAGATTACGGTAGGACCTTTGTCCGGAAGAAATAAAAGTCTGTTTTTTTTACCTTGAAATTTCTTACCTTACCGTGTGACAAGAGATTAAGATATAATTGTTTGAGCTATCAAAATGCTACTAACCATGCAGGCATAAGATGGTTTTGAAGGACAGTTACAGGCTGAGACCATCTCAACCAACCAAAGAGGTTGCTGGTGACCTCGGATGAGAAAATTAGCAACACTGCTAGGCATAACCTCAGGTCAGAGTGTGCAAACTTTGCCCCCAATTGAAGCAGGCAACATCCGGATCGGGTGAAATAACATTGAAATTGGGTTTTCTCAGTTTTTTAAAGCCTCGGGGCCACTCATGTCGCATTAGTGGCTAAGGTGATTCAAAATGAATTTAGGTAGCGGCGAAATGATATGGACTATAGAAGAGTGGCGTCACTTCGTCGTTGAAACAGTTTTAGGCGAGGTGTCTGACATTATATTGTGGTATCCAAAATCCTACATGCATTTTAACTGTGGTGTCTGTTATATAGCAGGTAGGAAAGGTAAACATCTAGGTAATGATGGTCACCTACAGGTATTTGACCGCAGAACACAGTCAGGAGTGTTTTACGAATCGCCAAACTAGCAGGTAGTGTACTTGGAATTTGAGACATCGTCGCTTTAGATGTAACACGACGAAACTCAAAAAAATAACATGTATTTTCTTGAAAAAGGTAGCCGTAACGTCATCATGAGGCTTATGAGGTTTCATTTGAGACTAGAGAAACAAGGAGGACTATAAGATCGTTCCATAGCGAAACCAAAGACCCTCTTTGCTCTCCTGAAAAATTGTTAGTTTTAAGTTACCCCGTGCTGGAACTCTTTTTATTGAACAACAAAATTTTTGTAATTCATTAGTGGGTAGTACCAAAAAGAAGAACATACGATACAAATTTGTAATTTAGTTTTATATTCTATATCAATGAGCAATGCCAAAAATTTCCAAAGCAGATTGTTCAAGTATATAGCGAGAAAATAAATGTCATGTTTCATTTCTTTATTTAATTTTATACTCTTCAGTCTACATTATTTATGTTCACTAAAAAATAAATACGAATACTTGAAAACAGAGTGATTGTTTTTATCTACACTAAAAAAGCTTTTAGGATGTAAGCACAAAGTTTGGAGAATCTGCGTACTTTTCTGGTTACTAACTTTAGCGCCCTTAGACCCATTTTTAGACCATACAATAATCCATTCCAACGTCTGTTAGAATCAGTATGGCAGTTACTAAGATTGCACAGTGTCAAGGAAACCAGAAAGACGGGTGGGTTATCGCCAATGGGTGAAACAGACAAAACGAAGTATTATCAGAAAAATATTTAATTCCAGCAACAAAACTAAAGCTGTGTGGAAGACTGTATCAGAACTGACCGGAAATACGAGTAACTCAAAAAACCAATAATATGAGTTCGACCACTTATTCTAATCAGAAAATCCGTGCCTGTGAGTTCAATCAGTTTTTTAAAAATGCACTTCCAAACATCGTCAAAAATATTTCAACAAATCATAATCATACCTTTAGTTCGAGTAGAAAAGATACACGGCATTTGATGTTGCTGTATCCATTTACTGATGATGAATTATTTGACTTAATTAATGGAAAGCTAAAAAAATAAACATTCTTCTAGGCCTGATGAAGTCTCAAATTTTATCATAAAAAAATTATTGAATTACATTCCAAAGCCACTGATCTTCATGATCAATATATCATTCTGCACTGGGAAATTTCCTTGTCTGCTAAAAACCGTAAAGGTGATTCCAGTATACAAAAAAGGTGATCCCTCTGAGCTGAGTAATTACAGTCCAGTAACGATGCCATCAACTCTTTCAAAAGTATTCGAGTACTGCTGTCTGGATAGATTGATTATGTTTTTGGTGAATAACAATATTTTGACAGAGAATCAATACGGTTTCCGAAATGGAAAATCTACGGCAACAGCTAATCACAGCTTCTACGGAACTCCTGTTAAAATGATTGAGTGCCCTGTTGGTATCTTCATGAAGTGCTGTTGCAGGAAATGTCAAAGTATGGCATAAGTGGTCCACCATATCACTGGATAAGGTATTTTTAGATAATACTATATGCCTCAATTTGGGAGTATCGTCGATAGTGAGTGATCTTAATGCACCTATTAAGTCCGACATGACTCACATCTCCATAGGCGTTCCTAAGGGCTCTATTCTAGGACCTGTGCTATTCAGTCTATATTTAAATTGACCTTGAGTCATGTTCCTCCGAAGGTAGATTCATTTTATATGCAGTTGATACGTCAGCGGTGATATCGAATATAAGTGTGCGGCTACCTTAGAGAGAGATTGTGGAGTTTTACTGCGAGATATTCACAAGTGGTTTAGCAGCAATCAGCTGTATTTAAATTCTGAAAAAACATTGGTTGTCCAATTTCACAACATTCAGAAGAAGCCTATGGCTTTAAGTATCACTTTTAATAGCTCAAGAATGTACCTTGACAAGCAAGTAAAATTCTTGGGAAGTTTAGAGACCACTGTGTATATATTGTATCAAAGACAAACTCCCAATGATCTTACGAAAGATTTGTGAATGGTCCTTATCGAAGCACAGATAGTTTCTGTTTACTACGCTCAAGTTGAGATATGACTGAGGCATGCACTATGCTTCAGGGGTTTGTCCACAAATACCCAGCAAGTATTTTTTTCACAGAAAGGAGTAGTTAGATGCATGGTAGGAGTCAGTAGAAGGCATTCTTGTAAGGATATTTTCAAGCGCCTTAAGGTTTTAACTTCACCACCTCTATTTTTATACGAAATGGCTGTTTATACTTTTATTAAAAAAATAGGTTTTTAAATAATTTTAATGTGCACTCGACCAGTCAAGCTGAAGACTTGAATGTATATTTTGCCAGGTATAAGATCGGCGTCAGATCTCTGGAAATACTGGGTGCACCAATTTTCAACAGGCTACCAAACCATATTAAACTGTGTGGAGACATACATAATTTTTAAGCTAAACTGACAGAATGTCTTGTAAGTAAATGTTATTATGCCGTCTCTGAGTTTGTTATTTTATGATTTATTTGTGTGTTTGTTTTTATACATACATTTGTTTTGTTTTATTAGTTTTTATTCTGACGAGCCCTATGCATACATTGTAATGTCTCTTAGGATAATAAATGATTTGATTTGACTTAATCTATTCCATTTACTTCGACGAGGACGGAACATAATTACATGATTGAAGCCGTAAATGATATTTGATATTAATTATGTGAAGTCCTCGTATAAGTAAGTAGAATAGATAATGTAGTACCCAGCGAAGGTAAGCGGTTCACCGCACCTGCTGTCTATCCGGCCTCTGACCTACAAACTCTAATTTTCTCCAAAGCCAAGTTGTTGCAACAATTGATTGAAACATAAGGAGAGAGGGAGCTATTTACTTCGACGAGGACTTGACCTAATTAAGATCGAACATCACTTACAGGTAAGTTCGTTTGATCATGTAATTATGTTCCGTCCTCGTCGAAGTAAATAGAATAGATAACGTAGACGTTCTAAGCGAGTTGCAACAACATATCACTAACACTCAGCAATAGTAAACGATAGGTTGTACAAAACAACACAATGTACATTTTCATTGTAACAACTCAAGTTATGGCTTTTAACAACAGGTAATACGACGTACGTAGGTTCAAAAATTACCATCCGATACATGGTAACAAGCAAATAACGTAATAACATAGTTATGTTTAAGGTGTGGAGACATATGGAGACTGTGAGCTGTCAATTGTGACACACCTAGACCATTCTCTGCTGAAACAGGCTTTATCCATCCATATATAGTGGGAACTGAGTCACCATGATAAAGTTACTTTATAGTGACAAATGAACACATAGGACAGATATTGGGGCGAAAAATACGGTAAGACTAAACGTGGTTGCCACATGAGTGACCCCGAGGATTTCAAAAACTGAGAAATCCCCATTTCAATATTATTTAACCCGATCCAGATGATGTCTGCTTCAATAAGGGGAAAATTTTGCACACTCTGACCTGAGGTTACGGCCAGCAGATTTCCTCATCCGAGGTCACCAGTAACCTGTTTGTTGGTTGAGAACAACCATAGTATCTCAAGTGGCGCTTCGGTTGAGATGGCCTCAGCCTGTAACTGCCTTTTAAAAACCATCTTATGCCTGCACCGTTAGTAGCACTTTGGGAAAAGCAACGGAGTTCAGTGTTGAGTCGTTATTCCTAACGTCTTCATTTGTCCTGGGTGTGGAGCTGAGTATACAAGCTAGATCCCAAGCCAGGTCCAGGTTGCTATCCCAAGCAACAGATTTCAATGTTTCAGAGTTATCCCAAACGTCTTTGTTCGTCCTTGGTATAGTTGGCTATCACAAGCTAGGTCCAGGTTGCTATCCCAAGCAACCGAGTCCAATGTTACAACGTTATCCCAAGCCAGGTCCACGTTGCTATCCCAGGTAACCGATTCCAATGCTTCCGCGTTATCCCAAACATCATTGTTCGTCATTGGTATAGTTGGCTATCACAAGCTAGGTTCAGGTTGCTTTCCCAAGCAAAAGTGTCAGAACGTTATCCCAAACGTCGTGTCGGGCACAGTCTGCAACGCCGGTGTGCATCCATACTAACATTCACCTAACTTGCACCTAAAACAGTTATTTAGTCGACAATTACCTGATCGTGACGCCCCTTCAGAAAGAGAGGCCTGCACGCTACTTTCTAATTCTGCTTCGGGATGAAAGGAACCTTAAAGGCGATCGTCCAGCACATTTATCGGCCAACCTTCAGTCAGGAGTGGTATTCTTGAAGTCTTCGGAACTTACCGATTACCGACAACCATCGGTAAGTGCAACCAAAGACGTCATGCCCTAGCCTAGACGCGATGAGCTCGCGGAAAGTACTGCAATATGTACTGATAGGTTTAATTTTCATTTCCACAGCTTGGATTAGAATTGAATTAGCCTGGACGATCAATAAGGTTACTTCAGTACATAATATTGTAGCAGATTTATTATGCTATAAGTAAATATACGCCTGAAATTAGACTAACTATTGAGGTTGTGTGGTTTCAACTTGTGGTTTAAAAAACGGAGCATAACAAAAAGGTACCAAAACTGGAGCATAACTTAATGGGCTAAAAGTACAACGTACTGAAATGGCGGAATTTGAGAACTAGTTTCGTATGTGTAGTCGTTTCAGTTCATTTTAGAGCAACGGTCGTTGCTGATTTCAGTGGCATAAATAACGAATATATGAGATATCGCATATATATGCGTTGCGCGTACTATTGAAAAGATAAGGTTAAACGTGCAATCTCATTTCACGGACTCCACGTTCAGACATTGCATCATTTTCGTTGTTAGGGGGTGGTGCAAGTTCCACTGACCGGACAGTTCAATTTATATTCATATTTTTTATTTTCAAACCTTAACACCATAGATGCATAAATAACCATTAGTGCATTTTCATATAACTTTTAAATTAAATTTTAGCTACTAGAAACCATTGGCAGTAACTTATGTGTAAAAAAAATCGCACCATATAAAGACCAGTGTGTCTTTGTATCCCAAAATAAAAGGTTATCAGTATAGTATATAAGAAAACATATAGGCAATATACAATTAAACAAATCTTTTGTGACAGGATATCTTTTTATTTTCTTTAAAAACAAAGCAATTAGCTCATTGCCACCCAATAGGTATTAATACTGCTGACGATAGGCACTGGTAAATACCCAAACATACCCATTATTTACTGCGAACTGGAAATCGTCTTACCAGAATTTGTAAATCTATAAATATACCTCTATCAATGTACCAGCCTTAATAACAATAATAAACAAACAGATAATACCAAGATATGACGAATGGCATTAAATAAATGTCACATGCTAAATATGTGATAAATATCATAGGACGTCTATTATACTTTTAACTTGAAGGTCTACTTGTTCACTAATATTGTCTTCTCAGATAATAGAGGGACATATCTGATATTTTATACTAAATGAATTAGTTGATGATACGGATGATCTCAAATTGTAAATGATCCTAAAAGTAAGGTGATGTACCAAATCGTACAAAAATTGATCAAATACGATGAAGTATGACAGGTTGCATACGCTGCGGAAAAGTTGTAGGTACGACGAAACGCGATGTTTGGTCATCCAACGGTTATCGATAAGATAAAGGACGTTATGTCCCAGCTATGCGATGAGCTCACGAAAAGTAGAGCAATATGTACTGATACATTTAATTGGATATATTGACAGCTTGGATAAAATTGAACGATCAATAGTGTTACAACAGTATACAATATTCGAAATCAATAATGTTACACCAGTATATATTATTCGACTTGTGGATTGAAACGCGGAGCATATCAACAAGATACCAAAACTGAAACAGAGCGGAATGGGGTAATAATACAATGCACTGAAATGGTAGAATTTAAGAACTGGTTTCATGTGTCCGGTAGTTTCTGTCCATTTTAGAGTAACGGTCATTGCAGATGTCAGTGGCATAAATAACAAATATATGTATAACATATCGCATATACAGGCTGTTTCAGTTTATTGTTGCATAACTTTAAGATTCGATAGAACTAAAATTAATGCATAAAATCTATGTAAACATGGGTCGAAAAATGCGTGGCTTCCGAAATACAGCGTGTTTAAATTTACTTTCTAAAATAGTTTTTGTTTTAAATATTTCGAACAATATTTGATGTATAACAGTGAAAATTGGTACACAAGGGTTTTTTGGTACGACAAAACGAACCATGGGCATAGTTTTACGGTAGCCGCTAGAGGGCGCTCTCTACTGTACCTGTAGTGTATTAAAATGAACGAAAAAATTTTCTTAGTGCAATTTTTTGCTTTTTGAATAAAAAAAATGATTCTTTGCACTTTTCAACATAAAAAAGCTCTCCTGTGAGTTTTCGTTATTGTTAGCCGTTTTTGAGATATTTCGATTTTTAAGGTTCGATGCATTTTTAATTATTTATGCGAAAATAATATGATTTTTTACATTTTCGATTTGGGCATTACAAGTGATTAAGATGATCGTTTAGATTGTGTTTTTAAACTCAGCAATAATTCCTAACTCCAAATAAACACAAAAAAACAATATTAATTTGTTTAATTTTCCAATAGTATTTTTAACAAATTAAATTAATTATTTAAAACTAAAATGCTATTTGGATAGTTAGGACAAACATACAAAATCTAAAGTAGTTGCTCGAAATGTAAACCCAATTGTGCAATACACAATTCACATCTACGGATGATCGAACGTGGTATAGCATTATTCAAATAAGGCCTTATTTCACCACATGCATTCCTGATTCTGTCTATTAGCATATCTCTTGTGGTTACGGAAGGCTGGTTCACTTTTTCTTTTAGAAATCCCCACACAAAGAAATCTAATGGATTTAGGTCAGGGGACCGTGGAGGCCAGGCGACTGGTCCTCCGCGGCCGATCCATCTTTCTGGATAATTTTCGTCCAGCCAGTTTCTAACTATTCTCGAATAATGAGCTGGACAACCACCAAGCTGGAACCAGGCCAATCTTCTTAAATCTAACATAACATCATCCCACATATTTGCATGTTCAGCCTTTAAAAATTCCGAGAAGGTCGCAGCATTTAACCTTGCAGGCAAAAGGTAGGGTCCAAAGTCGATTACGGTAGATACTAATCCACACGTTCACACTAAATTCATGCTGAAAATTCCTTTCCCGAACTGCAGGGATTTTCATGCGACCAAATATGTTGATTATGAAAATTTACCACTCCACGTCTAGTGAAGCATGACTCATCGGTCCATAAAACGTTACTTAAAAACTCCCTATTATTATCAGTTCTATCAAGAATCTACTGACAAAATGTGATTCTTCGCTCTCCGTCCCCTGGCTGTAGTCCTTGCACAGGTTGCAAATAGTAAGGACGTCTATGGTCATTTCTAAGAACACGGTGAACATGGCTTGCTGAAATTCCCAAGGCATCAGAAACTCTCCTAACACTTGGTGGTCGGATCTCTATCAAACTTACGCAGAATCGTACGGGTAAATCTGCGCTAACGAACATTCATGTTTTGACCCCTTTGGAGATTTCTAAAACCATTTTCAATTATTTGGCGATGCACTCTTACAAATACTGAGCGAGTTGGATGTCGTCTGTTTGGAAATCTTCCTGCGTATTATCTGGCTGCTTCTGCTGCGTTTCCATTTAAATGAATATCCGCTAACTCTTGGTTGGAGAATAAAAATGGTATTTTTATAAAACTTACAAAAAAAACAGTTAAAAGAAACTAAATTGCGTGCATTCACAATTGCAAAAAATGTTTCAGGTTTCAACAGACAACAAAACTAACTGTCAACTAATTGACGTTTAACCTCATTCTGCTTTCAATTTCAAAAAAATTTGCAGGCTCAGCCTACTTCTAAAAATTATCGAGATATTGACTTTTTAACGTTATTTTATCATAAATAATTAAAAATGCATCGAACCTTAAAAATCGAAATATCTCAAAAACGGCTAACTATAACGAAAATTCACAGGAGAGCTTTTTTATGCTGAAAAGTGCGAAGAATCAGTTTTTTTATTCAAAAAACAAACAATTGCACTAAGAAAAAATTTTCTGTCATTTTAATACACTACAGGTACAGTAGAGAGCGCCCTCTAGGGGCTACAGTAAAACTATGCCCGTGATTCGTTTTGTCGTACCAAAAAACCCTTGTATACCAATTTTCACTGTTATACATTAAATATTGTTCGAAATATTTAAAAAAAACTATTTTAGAAAGTAAATTTAAACACCCTGTATTTCGGAAGCCACGCATTTTTCGACCCATGTTTATATAGACTTTATGAATTAATTTTAAAAGTTCTCTAAGTTATGCAACAATAAACTGAAACACCCTGTATACGTAGCAGGTACTATTCAAAAGATGAGGTTATATTTCGCAACAAGCGGTGGGAAGTTCAAGCGCCAATAGATGCATACGCCGATTACACAATCAACATTGATTATCTACGACCGGGCGGTAAATTGTACTTTGTGGTTAGGCTTTTTGGGCGTTAAATCTAACCCACAGACTCCACGGGGAGACATTGCGTCATAATCGTTGTTAGGGCGTGCCTCAAGTTCCGCTGACACGACCGTTCACTTTTTCTTCATATTTTTAATTTTCAAATCTTAACATCACTTTTGGCCTGTTGATTAGGTTATTCCAGGATATGAAATAGCAAAGTTTTAATAATTAAGTGTTCAGTAACTTTTTTAAATCCGCTTGTGGTGTGTGGTGCTAATTAAATCTACCAGTACTTTGTTTTTAATAATAATATAATGTTTATTGAAGAAAAAATATATTGTGTAGCAAACGAAAAAAGACATATCCCGCAATACACATATACGCCATCACAACAAGCAAATGCTTGTGCGTATTGCACTACTTTCCGTGAGCTCATCGCATCTAGGCTGGGGCATGACCTTTGGTGGCACTTAGCGACATTAATTTGTCGGAGTCGGAACTTTTCGATAACTGTAGGTAGACCAAATACCATTGTCAGTAGTAGTACCTACAACTTTTCCGCAGGGTATGCAACATGTCATACTTCGTCGTATTTGATCAATTTTTGCTTAAATGTCACTTTAATTCTGTACGATTTCATACATCACGTTACTTTTAGGATTTTATAATTTGAGATCATCTGTTTCATCAACTAATTCATTTAGTAATAAATAGCAGAAATGTAGCTCTATTATCTGAGAAGACAATTAGTGAACCTACATGGAAAAGAAGTACAGCAATCTTTTAACATGAAAAAGTAAACAAAAACAAGTAGACTATCGAGTTGAAAATATAATAGACGTCCTATGATAATTATCAGATATTTGACATATGACTTTTATTCAGTGCCGTTCGTCATATCTTGGCATTGCTTGTTTATTATTGTTATTAAGGCTGGTACATTGATAGATGTCTATATTTATACATTTGCAAATGCTGGTAAGACGATTTCCAGTTTGCAGTAAATAATGGATATTTTTAAGTATTTACCAGTGCCTATCATCAGCAGTATTAATACCTATTGGGTAGCGATGGGCTAATTGCTCTGTTTTTTTAAGAAAATAAAAAGATATCCTGTGACGAAAGATTTCTTTAATTGTAGATTGCCTATATGTTTTCTTATATACTATACTTATAACCTCTAATTCTGGGAAACAAAGACACACTGTTACGAAGTTCTGTATACTAATAGTTATTTATGCATTTATGGCGTTAAGGTGTAAAAATTAAAAATATGAAAAAAAAATTTAACGGTCGTGTCAGGGGAACTTGCGGCATGCCCTAACAATGAATATGATGCAATGTCTGAACGTGGAGTCCGTGGGATGAAAACTGAACTTTAACGTCCAAAAAGCTTATCCACAAAGTAAAATTTACCGCCCGGTCGTAGATAATCGATGTTGATTGTGTACTAAGCGTATTTATCTATTAGGGCTTGATCTTCCCACCGTCTGCTGTAAAATATAACCTTATCTTTACAATAGTATGCTCTACCTATATATGCGATATGTTATATATTCGTTATTGATCCCACTAAAATCTGCAACGGCCGTTGCTCTAAAATGAACTGAAACGACTACACAAACGAAACTAGTTCTCAAATTCTGCCATTTCAGTAGCACATTGTACTTTTAGCCCATTGAGTTATGCTTCAGTTTTGATACATTTTTATTATGCGCCGCTTTTTAAGCCACAAGTTGAAACCACACAACCACAATAGTTTGTCTATTTTCAGGCGTATATTTACTTATAGCATTACAAATCTGCTACAATATTATGTACTGAAGTAACTCTGTTGATCGTCCAAGCTAAGTCAATTCTAATCCCAGCACTGGATATGGAAAATTAAACCTGTCAGTACATATTGCAGTACTTTCCGCGAGCTCATCGCATCAAGGCTAGGGATGACGTGTTTGGTTGCACTTACCGATGGTTGTCGTTAATCGCTAAAGTTCCGACGACTTGAAGAATACCACTACTGTTGTCTAAATATTTATGTTCATGTCGTTAAGGCGCCTTGACACTGCTGAAAATGTAAAAAACAGTGCGCGAACCCGATTGACGTGTTATCCGTTTGGCACGAGAACAAGGAATGAGAGTTTGTAGGCTAGAGGCCGGAGAGGGGCAGGTGCGGTACCACATTATCTATTCTATTAACTTCGACGAGGACGGAACATAATTAATCATTTTATGGTCTGTATTTATGTTGACTTTTAGTCTAGAAATATTTATACTGTTGTCGAAACACCATGTATATATTAGGCTGTAAGAAAAGTTTTGCGCGCTTTGAAGGGAAAAGTCAGCAAAAGTACCTGCATGTATTCAATCATAATCTATCAAATATACAGGGTGACTTCGAAGTTGAGTCATTTATTTTAACAGTGAGTAGATCTGATCAAAAGAAATGTTTTTTTCCTTTACCATTTTTCTGGTAAAATTAAAGTAACAAAGTTATAGCCCTTTGGAAGTTTGAGTACCGCCCTGTCTCAATAATAATATTATGTGCTCGTGTTTGGTTCATCGCATCGGAAACAAAAAAGCGAAAGAATTTGGAACGATGTTTTTACAATTATTTTAGTCAGTTGTATACAGTCAGTGTCAATCGGTAACGCGTTTGAATATTGGTGTCTGTTGCGTGGCTCAAACGAAATAAAAAATGGCACATGTTTATGCGGATCGGTTTCCCAATCGAGTGCAACCAACCCCTCGTGCCTTTGTTAATGTAGTACAACGGGCTCGGGAATCAGGTGACTTAAGAACACACAGGGGACTGCATGCCGGTGCTCCAAGACCTCACGATCAAATACAGGTCCGCACTGAAATACTTGTCGGGAGGATACTTTGTAAAACAAGGTAAAAATTTTTTTTTAATTTTTTTTTATTTTTACGCACATATTTTGGTTTATCTTCCTTCTACAATCATTATCTGAAAATTAATGACTCAACTTCAAAGTCACCCTGTATATATAGGGTGTCCCAGAAGTCGACGTCAAGCCGAAACCGGGTCATAGGCAAAGTCATAACAGCTATCAGAAAAATATTTAAAAAAAATTTATTCATGTGTTTTGAAAATTATAGGTCTTTGAAAAAAATATAGAAATTTCACACCCTACGGCAGTCTGTCAACTCCTATTACTACAAATATTAACTTTTTTTGGATTTTATTTTTACAATGTAATGATGAATAATGCATCTTCAAACTGGTATCTCAACCTTACTGCCAACTTTTCTCGTTCAGGAAAAATTGCCACTTATTTCCCAACCAAGTATTCCAAAGTAAAACTTTGCTCAACTTTAACTGGCTGTACTGGAAAAAAATGTACTACGAGAGTTTGGCAAGTAACCTTAAAAGTTGGCGCATTTAATAAGGATTCCAAAATGTTATAACACTTAGAAGATTACTCGTTAACTTATAACTTATGCACAATTATTATTTGAAGAAAAATTGATGAAAATTTTTCAAAATTTCCTAATTAAGCAGCGATTATAAAAACGCACAAGGACCCTTAAGGATAACTGTTTTCACAACAGTGGGCGTCAAAATGCTGCTGATGATGATTTACCTTTACAGCAAATGCTCAAACTGTTTTCCTTCAGCCGCAATACACGCTCGACATCTTCTTAAAAAAGATCGGGTTATTAAACGAGCGAATCCACGGTTATTAACAAACTCAGCTGCTTCCAATAGTCTTTGCCGTAGCTCAGCTACATTTTGAATCGGCTTCAAATACACCTTTTCTTTTACAGTTCCCCAGTAAAAAAATCTAAAGGATTCAAATCAGGTGATCGGGTTGGCCACGGTATTGTAGCAGACCGCCTTATCCATCTGCCTGGAAAGTTTTGATCGAGATACTCTCTCACTGAGGGTGCATAGTGCTGCCATCATGCTGAAACCACATGTCCCTGTAAATACTCAGTGGCACGTCCACCAATAAATTTTGTACATGATTTTTCAAAAAATCCAAATAAACTTCAGCAGTCAAAGTCTCTGGGTACTCAAACGGACCGATTATTTTACCATTTAACATTCCTGTCCAATGGTTTCTCTTGAAGCGATATTGAGATTTACCTTCTCTCATCAAATGTGGGTTTGCTACGTGCCACTCGTGTAAGTTATGCAGGTTCATGTACCCATCTTTCTTAAATGTGGTCTCATCCGACCATAAAATTTTTTCAAAGAACTGTGGATCTTTCCTGTGTCTTTCTAACATTGTGCGACAAAAAGCAACTCGGGGCTCATAATCCCGGGGCAGGAGAGGTTGAACACGCTGTATGTGGTATGGATGAAGCACATCACTTACTTGCTATTGCACACTTTGATACCGATCAGTACTCCTTCGTTTACTGCGCATCTTTACATGTTCGTGCTTGTTGATTTCGTACTGTTACTAATTTTGGGTTCGTGAACTGGACTGTTGATCGCTTGTGATTTGGATTTGGACTGTTTAATTGCTCTTCAAAACAACATTTGTTTTCCTTAGACGATCTTTGATAGTGTGATTGTGCAGTGCCGCTATGTCCGTGTACACCGTACAAGAATATGCTAACATGCACCTCATTTATGGGGAATGCAGATGCATCGCTAGTGCTGCAGCGAGACTTTACTGTGTGAGGTACCCGAATGCAGCTCGTCATCCAGATCATCGAGTGTTCACAAATGTGCACCGCTTACTGTTCTCAGAGGGCCAACTACCAAACCAATCACACGGTGAGGAAAGATCTGTCCTTCCTTACGAAGACGTGGTGCTAGGAGCTGTCGAAGAAGACCCGAGTACTTCAGTGCGTGCAATAGAACTAAAAACAGGTGTGCCCAAAAGTACAGCCAATAGAAGCTTGCAAAAAAACGTGCTCCATCCATACCACGTACAGCGTGTTCAAGCTCTTCTGCCCCGGGATTATGAGCCCCGAGTTGCTTTTTGTCGCACAATGTTAGAAAGACATAGGGAAGATCCACGGTTCTTTGAAAAAATTTTATGGTCAGATGAGACCACATTTAAGAAAGATGGGTTCATGAACCTGCATAACTTACACGAGGGGCACGTAGCAAACCCACATTTGATGATATAAATCTCAATATCACTTCAAGATAAACCATTGGACAGGAATTTTAAATGGTAAAATAATCGGTCCATTTGAGTTCCCAGAGACTTTGACTGCTGAGGTTTATTTAGGTTTTTTGCAAAATCATTTAGAAAATTTATTGGAGGACGTGCCACTGAGTATTTGCAGGGACATGTGGTTTCAGCATGATGGCTGCCCAGCGCACTATGCACTCTCAGTGAGAGAGTATCTCGATCAAAACTTTTCAGGCAGATGGATAGGGCGGTCTGGTACAATACCGTGGCCAGCCCGGTCACCAGATTTGAATCCGTTAGATTTTTTTTACTGGGGAACTGTAAAAGAAAAGTGTATTTCAAGCCGATTCAAAATGTAGCTGAGCTACGGCAAAGACTATTGGAAGCAGCTGAGTTTGTTAATAACCGTGGATTCGCTCGTTTGATAACCCGATCTTTTCTAAGAAGATGTCGAGCGTGTATTGCGGCTGAAGGAAAACAGTTTGAGCATTTGCTGTAAAGGTAAATCATCATCAGCAGCATTTTGACGCCCACTGTTGTGCAAACAGTTATCCTTAAGAGTCCTTGTGCGTTTTCATAATCGCTGTTTAATTAGGAAATTTTGAAAAATTTTCATCAGTTTTTCTGCAAATAAAAATTGTGCATAAGTTAACGAGCAATCTTCTAAGTGTTATACCATTTTGGAATCCATATTAAATGTGCCAACTTTTAAGGTTACTTTTCAAACTCTCGTAGTACATTTTTTTCCAGTACAGCCAGTTAAAGTTGAGCAAAGTTTTACTTTGGAATACTTGGTTGGGAAATAAGTGGCAATTTTTCCAGAACGAGAAAAGTTCGCAGTAAGGTTGAGATACCAGTTTGAAGACGCATTATTCATCATTACATTGTAAAAATAGAATCCAAAAAAAGTTAATATTTGTAGTAACAGGAGTTGACAGACTTTCGTAGGGTGTGAATTTTCTATATTTTTTTCAAAGACCTATAATTTTCGAAACACATACATAAATTTTTTTTAAATATTTTTCTGATAGCTGTTATGACCTTGCCTATCTCCCGGTTTCGGCTTGACGTCGACTTCTGGGACACCCTGTATATATATATATATATATGAGCGGTAGTCATTGCCAAAGCCAACGACTAGTTGGATACAAAATACAATTAATTGTTAATTGGGAAAATTGGCAAAACTCTGAGGCTTAAGTTGACTCTTTTGACGATAAAATCAAGCTTTCGGCATTCTCTATGGAGCCTTCATCAGGATTCTGAAAACACAATTGTGAAGCTAGCAAAGAAAACAGGACAGATTTAAATTGTCAGACAACTTACTCGTCGGTGAGGTTGCAGCCACAAGGTGTTTCAGAACGAACGTAGAGAAGATCGAAATTGTAATCAGTATAGAAAACAAAAGGACGGGGACATTGGGTTTGTTGTAAAACGACAGATACCTTCGTTAAATGTGAAAAATATCAATCCATCCGAACAAGTTAAAAATATGACATGTGAGACGACATTTTGTTGAAACAATCGGATTGCAGATTCTAACCTTCTTTTATTCCATCGATGAATTTGCGCGTCAAGCTGGAATCCATCAGAGCGTTCTTAAATTCAAACGTTGAATATTCCATTAAACATCATATTGTTATTTTTTCCATCGATAGGTACAGCGACAATCCATCAGATTCATCAGCTTTGATCTCCGATGAATACGTTGAATTGTAGGAATGACAGCGGGAGCTGTCAATGTTCGAGGTTATGTAAATGTTTGTCCTGTGATTTTTTTGTTGGCCGGCGTACTTATAAGTCTTATGACAGAATAGGCATTTTAAAAGTATAAAAAAATGTCAGACCTTTATCCTCTACATTTATCATATGGAGACAATCAACTCCAAGTCTACGTTGATGAAACCAGATGTAATGAAGTGACGAAAGGTAAGAAAATCTTAGCCATTAGCTCAATAAATATGTGTTGATTAAAGTATAAACTCTTAATAACAATATCAATAGATCATCGGTATTAAGGATTATTGTATTCCAATGCTCGTGTTCACCTTCAAAGGCAATGAGCCTTGTTTGCTTTGTGTGACTGATTGTTGTAATAATTGCATAAATATTCCCAAGCAGATAAACCGGTCCGAAATAGACCTTATGATTTCCAAATACTGTTGAATAAAGTCAAAATAGCAATTTGATTTTCGCTGTCCACATTTATTTTTCAGTATTAATTGTTGCAGATTGTAATACATTGGATGCCTATGCAAAACAAGTTTTTGAAAGTGCCAAAAGCAATGAGAGCACTACTGAATGTGTAAGTGCCAAAAGCAATAAGGGCACTCCTGAAAGCACCGAATTTAAGTGGACTGAGAATCATACAAAATGCCTTCTAGAAATTCGATTGAGAAGGAAGGACGAGTTTGCAAAACCAAAGTGCAAAAAAATAAAACTCTGGAAGCTTGTTGCCGAGAAAATTAACAAAAACTTTGCATGCAATGTCACAGCTGAAATGTGTGGCAGCAAATATAGAAACTTGTTGGTTACATACAGAGCCAACAAAAAACAAGCAAGTACAGGAGAAGGAGCCATAAAATGGGAATATTTCAAAATGTTTGACGAGGTACTGGCCAGCAAGGCCTCCAGTGAAGTGCCTCTTATAAATATAGGGGACAGTTTGGATGAAAGTAGTGTTGAGACAGATATTACTTCAACACCATCTACTAATAGCCCCTCTACTAGTAGGTGTGCTAAAAGGCCGATTAATAAAAGAAATATATGTTTTCAAGGATACTTATATGAAAAGCTCAAAAGAGAAGAAAAACGGGAGAAGGAGAAAGGTGAGAGGGTTGAGCTAAGATGGGAGGAGAAAAAAAAATTAAAAGAAAAGGAAATTGAGGCCATACATGCGTTAGCGAATGCTATAAGTGGCAATTCGCAAAATACCTCGATACTATAATTTATTTTTTTAAAACTGAAGTTACTTGTTACCTGTTTTTGTTATTCTGATGTTTTGAGATTTGAGTTAAGTTTGTTTATTGTTTTTATTTTGTGAAATATGATTGCATATGTTTTTTATGAAGGGATTTCAAAAAAATCTGTATATAGCATTAAAGGTTGTTCCATTGAAACTGCTAATTTTATCCTGTTGTTGAACCACTGGCCAATGAGCTTTCCCCACTTTAACATTGTAGCAAAAATATCATTACAACATTGAAGATGTATAAGTTGAACCACAGTATAGGTATTTGAATAAATATACAATTTTGGAGTTAAGGTTCAAAATAGCATGCTCTTTTAGCATCACATACTCATATCCTACTTGGGTTATATTAAAATTATATTACTTGTTTATTTTATTATATATAAATACATACATGGCTCAAAACAGCAAGCAAACAATAGATACTGTAAAATTCATTTTTTGCTAACAATTATAATTCAATGAGTAGTGGAGAATTACATTAACAAATTCTTTGCATTATACTATTTCTTAGCTCAGATGGGATTGGAGCAGCATCTTCTGAATAGTTATTACCACTTTCATAGGGCGTATCTGCATCTTCCATTTCCCAAACAGTGTTATCATCAATCGCAATATTATATAAGATGCAGCAACTCAGTATGATGTACTTAGCATAGTTGATTTTTACAACATTAAGGAATTTCAACCGTCTAAATAATCCTTTCAATCTGCCAAATCGAGAACTGCTCAGCTTTGTGTTAAATATATATTCTTTGTTGCCTAGATAAGTTGCCATTATCTCGAAATGGGGTAATCAAAAAACTACGCAGCGGATAATCTGAATCTCCTATTAAGTATGATCCTTTTGGCAGCCAATTATCTGAGTCCTCAGTAAGCTTATTATAAATTTGGGACTCCTTGCACACTCGTGCATCATGGAAGCTCCCTGGCCATCCACATGAGACATTGATAAATTTTAGATGTGAATCACAGATTCCTTGTAAGATCAAGGAATGGTTACCCTTCTTATCATAATAGGAATTGTCAACAGGCGAGGGGATTAGAATGTGTGTTCCATCCACACATTCAAACACATTAGGAAAACTTCCTTGTCCTCTGAGATTATTGAACCTCTGAATATTTGCATAAGCATTTCCACCGGTTGGCCACTGAATGTATTTCCTAATGTTTTTGCATAATAATTCACACATTTTTTGAAAAATTGTATGAGCATTTCCTCTTCTCAGCTCAAATCGGTCTGCTATAGAACGAAAGCATTCTTGATTACTCAGTGTCCAGATTGTCATAGGTAAGGCTTTCTCTATATGGATAGGACTTCTTCCTGGTCCACTTTTTAAATATCCAGTTCTGATATTTTGTAGTAATTGCTAAAATACAATATAAAAAGTTTAGTCTCAGAGAAAATCTTTGTAGTATGTAACTACCTCTACTGATCCCCGAGAAATTCTAAAATGACTCTTGAATTCGTCGGTAAAGAATGTTCGAACTACATCCTCATAATACCTGGACACTGGATGGATTTCATTTTCTATCTTATTCATAATGTATAGATCTTCAGTGTCAGATTCAAAACTGCTGGCAGAGCTTGATTCAGAAGTCTGTGATATCAACATTTCCAAAACTATTAAACTTCCCATGTTCCACAAAAGTACATCAGGTTAACAAAACACAATACAGAATTTGATTTTCAGAAGAAAGAAGAATCTCCTTCAGTCTGTCAAGTTGGCAGTTACAGGTTAGGATTTCAAACACCAAACGAAACAAGTCTCATATTTCAAATCTGTCCAACGCGTTCTTAAATTCAATCGAGGTTCTATCCAAAATTCAAGGATGACATCGCGACAACTCACCGAGTTATCTAGCACTCATTCATTGATGGAATAAAAGAACACGCCTGTACTCGCAACACGTGGAGAGGGGGACGGCACGGAAAGATAAAGCGTCGACAGATGACAAGTGATTGACGCGACGGACCGTGGAAATGTAGACCTCTCTGTCCAGTTTTGGGTATGAAGTATACGAGGGACGCTCGGTAAACCTCCACCCAAAATTACTAAAATTCTGAATTAACTTGTCTTGGAAATTATTTTTTTTGTGTAGTTCATATGAGTGTCAGAATGTGTGATATTGATACAACCTTGAAAAGATGGGTTTTGTGAGTTTATATTAAAAATGTGAGTGAGAAAAAAAAAATTCTAATTTTGTGAAGATGTTGGTTCAATTTGGATATGTAGATGTTCTAGATTTTCGCAATTCAACAGGTAGGAATAAATGACACTGAGCTGCTTGACATCAGCCTTTTTATTCATGCAATGATCTGTCATGAAAATGTGGGACATTTCTAAAAATAAACGTTTTGAGAGTCTTTTTTCTTTATCAAGAACCTCAACACTGCCATAATTCATGGAGTGACCTGTGTTGTTAATATGCGATGCCAAAGCACATCTCTCTGGATGTAATCTGTCGTCACTTTTGTGTGAAGTTATCCTGCCTTTAAGCGACCTAGAAGTTTGGCCTATATATATGTACACTAAATTACAGTTGTTGCAATTAATACGATAGACAGTATTGGTTGAATCAAGCAACTGAACCTTATCCTTCATTTTGGAGAACAAACTGTTGACTGGGAGCACTGATTTACAAGCAAAACGACAATTAAAGGAATTATACAGCCTGATCAATTTTGGTGTTAGTTCTTTGATGTATGGCAAAACAACATAATTAACTCTGGGAATAGGAGTAACCACTGTAGTGCTGTTGTTTTCATTAGTTGGAGTAGTAATGGGTGTCTGGATGGACTTACCAGTGTTATCATTTTCACTATTGTTATTAGTCATTGGCAAAATATTTGGAGGAAAGCTGAACAAGATTCTGTTAACCAAATACTTAGGATAGCCATTACTGATAAATAAGACTGAAAGCTTCTTTAAATTGGAAAGATGGAAAGTACTGTCAGAGATTTTTATAACCCTGTTCTTCATTTGTTTCAGTAAGTTTATTTTTATTTTAAGTTCATGGTAAGACTTGAAGTTCAGGAACCTTCCGGAAGAAATTGGTTTCCTGTACCAGTCTACCCTTAATATATTGTCATTTGTACGAATCAATCTTGAATTCAAAAACAATAGAGAGATTTTATGGCTGAACGGTTCTTTTACCAAAAGCTTATACCACTACTTTGCTAGTTGGGTACAAGCACACCTAGACCACAATCATCTATGGAATCAAATAATTCAGGAAACGTATCATTTGGTGACTTGACTCATACTAAACTTTCTAGTATTGCTCCGATGCAAACGCAATCTGACACACATTCATTACTCGGAGCGGAAGAAGAAAATTCAATGAGTAGATACATGTCTACTTCAAATCATAGTAAAGCATCCGGATCATTGACCAACTTGATAAATAACCATATATATAATTTAAAAGCGAACAATCCAGGGTATGGAGGCATATACAATGTGAGAATAAATCAACAGTCGGACAAGTTATCATTAAGCTGTAACAAGATCTTCGTCCGAGACCCCCGGACCTCTCAATGTCGTGCCTTGATTATATAGTTCGGATCTCCAGTCCAATACTTCAATTTCTGGACTGGTGCGAGACCCCTCGAATTTCAAATTCTGTTACCTTTTACTTGTCTTCCTATAGGATGTAGACTCGCGTAGAACCTGACATAAAGTAGTCTAATCTTGACTCATTGAAACACTTACTTTACGCAGAACGATGCTTCCTCTGTTCTCCAAGTATTCAGAAAATGTGGTAAACGCCCGAATGAATTCTTTCGGAACCCTCGAACTCAGTTAGCTTCAGTTAATGAAATTTATGGAACTCAAGTTAAAGGAGACTCATTTTTTATTAATAATTGGATTACAGACTCAAAACACTCGTGAAGAGTGAAGTAGCAATGACAAAGAACAGTTAACTTCGTAAAACTAATAGGCTGGTGAAAGGATCACTGGAGGAGTGAATTACGACTAAGTTAAAAGGAACGGTGACAACCAAATTACAATAAATTTAAGTTTGAACCTAATAGCAAAATTAAACTCAAGAATCTCAACTTTACAATGCTAATTAATCAAGCTAATGCATAGTATCCTTAGTTGACTCGGTGTTATTTTAGCTTTAGCCAGAAGGGCTAATAAAGAAGGGAAAAGCCTCCTTTTAAGTAACTGATGAGTGCTTACTGATGAGAACACAACTTGACACAAATTCTTTTAATGCAGCATTTATTAACAGCCACTAACTGAGGGAAAATCGAAGCAACTTTTTCAACCGTACAAATCAAAGATAGAGAAGAACTGAAGTTTTTAGTTTCAAAATTATCGGAGGTCTGTTGCGGATTTTCCCTTCCATCAGAAGGCTGGTCACTTTGACTTAGTGAGTTCAGCCCTTGTCTCCTCATTGATCGATCAGTTTACAACCCTTGCAATGGGCGGCTGATTCTCTAAAGATGGAAACTAACCTGACCAATGATTGTTAGACTTAATTTTTGAACTCAAAATGACCTTAAACTATATTGGTTAATTACGTTCCCTTGTCCCACCTCAAGGAGTGTCGTCAGCGTACAGTTTTCCCTTCAGTTTACGCAACACGCCTCCTTCAGTGGCGTCTCGAGGCTTTAATTGCTTTGGGGCAAACCCTGCAGTTTTCAATAATTTCAATGGATTGGGAATTCCTGTAATGCTGAGGCCACAATTCGAGATGTCCTCTTAAATAATTATAAAATTATACATAGCATTTAGGTAAAACTAACGGTGACTCTCTTCTGGAATTTTTTATATTTTTAACAAAATTAGCTTCATTGGAACTACGCAGTCTTTCGTTAGTTTCACCTGCTCCTCTCTAATGATAATTTCCAAACCGCATCTGTCAACGCGTACGTTGACAGAAGGTAGAATCGTATCCAGCCTGGCACACCTGCTCCTATCAGCTAGGGGAAAATTCTACTAAAAACCTAGCTGTTCGTCACCTCTTTTTCATATTTTCCCACAATTTTGACAATTTTTAGTAATATGCTAGCCTTCGGAAGTCTTAGATATCCCATGATACACCTCTGATGTGTGACCGTTCTGCGCTCGGGGTAGTTTCTAACATCTGCTACCCAAATGGTTGAGATTAAAATTTCTCAGCTCTCCTTTGGTTGTAACTTTATAGTTATAGCAACCAAATGTTATTTTAGAATATATCTCAAAACCCTTTTTTTTTCCTGGCCTATTTGAAAGGTCCAACTTTATAGCTTCCGATCCTATTATCTATTTTCTTCGAAATATGAATTTGGTTTTGGCGCTCGCTGGGTGGCTTGCAGATGCGAGTGTTTGTTCTGTCCTTAGTTTTTATTTCTATTTCTATTTTATGGATGCGACGAATCTTTACAAAGGTAGGCGACATGATGAATTATTTCAACGAATTTAGAAATTGATAACTTGGTCGGCCCCCTTAGACGGAATAATTTTTTTTCAAATCATGGAATAAATAAAATGGTTCGGAAGGCATAGCTTAACAATAGGATAAATGAAATAATAGTTAAATTCCAAAAAAAAAATGAAACGGAAAGGGAAGGAAAATTTTCTTGTGACCTATTGATACGCCACTGCGTGTGGATCCAGGCACGTGCTATCCTTGCACGGCCTCAGTTGCGGATAGCCCGGAGCCATGGGTATCGGCGCTATCTGGATGGTGACGTCCGCCTCTGTTGTGGTCTCGGCATCCCTCTGGTGGGTGACTTCTTGAAGTTCGAACTGCCCTTCTCGCTGAATGTGCAGGTGGTACAAGTAACGGTGAGCTAGAAAATGCCATAAACTAGCCCATAGGTAGCGTCTCCTCCTCGGATGGTTCCTCGCTGCGTTTCGGACTGTGAAATAGTTCGCGATCACACTTGCGACATAGCAGACATTAAACAGCATGGTGTATAGGAATTCACACACCGAGAAGATGTTGCTCATACGTGACAGGAACTCTCAGACATGTTCCGCCACAGAAATGGCGATGTTCTTGAACTCCTCCCTCGAAAAGAGTCCTGGCATGAAGTGACGGTTTGTTGTATTTGCCCTTACCATCTCGTTTGCCACAGCCTCGCGTACATCCGGGAACAGAAGATCTTCTTAGAAGGTGTCCATTTCCTCTTTCGTGTAGAGACCTTGGGAGGAAATGGGCGATATCTTCGTTAGGGTGGTGGTGTCCGTTTCTTCATTCGCGTCCAACTCCATGACTGATGATGTCCTCTTCAATGCCGGCGAGATCTCGATCCAGATGCCTTTTTAGTTGGACGTTGACTGGTAGGTCACTCCCTCGCAGCGGCCTTCTGTGTCTAGTTGTCCTTGCAGGGTTCTGGAAATCTCTGTCGTTCCATTTTTCGTGAGCTGGGACACCAATCAGCTCCGATGGCCCTCAGGTCCAGGTGTTGGAATCTCTCAGCTCTTCTGCATTCGGAGTCCGACATGTCCAGGATATACTTTCCTAGGCCCCCCGCGACAGTGCTGGAGTGCGAGTGCATCCCGCAATACCGCTGCACGGTGATCAGGCAGGTGTATACGTGGACCACCACGTACTGGCGTTTCTGGACCAGCTGGATGTCCCATGGTTTGATTTCCTCCGCCTTCCTCGGTCCAGGCATGGCTTCACCTCCAGAAGCGAGACTTTCGTGAGCTCCACGGAGTCATCCTTACAGTCATAGGCGATGATGTTCGCCTCTAAACGCAGCATGCTAGCTGCCAGGACGACAATTCTCCCGAACATCTGAAAATAAGACTGTTCAGTGGTTGAAATGACTATATTTGGCTCTGCGCGTTGCGAAGTGGCTGTGGTATTAAAACGATTGTTATTAACCCAAGGTAATCCTGGTACTGGCCCTTGACTCCTGGCATGTCTTCTTGATAGTTCCGGTGGAGTCTGTTGCCTGTTCTTCCGCCGGTAATGCGTCTACCTCGAGGTCTTGATCCCCTTCTCTCTTGTAATCGAGGATAGGTAGTAGGAGGAATAGGGCTAACCACAGGTTACGGATGATTGACAAATTGGGATCAGCCACTTCGTTACCTGTTTTACTCTGCGTTACCCGTCCGCTATAAATTCCGATTCCGATTGGTGGTATATTTTCTGTTTACCGAAACTTCATCCATACGTTCCCCAGTTGGTTTCCTGGATTTTTTTGTGGCCAGACACTTTTTCAACTGGTTTGCGTGGACTGTTCCTTACCGCCATGTAACTCGTCGACTTGTTTTCTTACTACTTGCTGTAACTCTAATGGTATGCGATAAGGTGGCTTATAAACTGGTGGGTTATCTTCTGTGTCAATCCTGTGCTTGACTAGGGACGTTGCTTTTAAAGGTTTTCCTTTCTCGGCAAAAATGTCTTTAAATTCCTGCAGAAGCTCCTGGATTTCTATATACTAGCACTCTTTACCCTTTAGGTATTTTTCCATTGACGTTCCGTTGTCGTCTTCAAAACCTATTGCTGAAAATTTACTGCTGCAGTTAATTGTATTGACTTGCGATGAAGGAAGATTTTAGAAATAGGTGTGTTTTTTACGAATCGTCTGAGTCGTCGGACAAACGTTGATTATTCTAATCGCGATTGTCCGGCGACTTCTCTGTGTGTCATTTGGTATGTCTACCAGAGTTCTGGCTACGCAAATCCCTGGGGCGACGTGTAAGGGTTCGCAGACCATTGTACCCGATGGGTGTCGACTGTCCACTGGAATACTAAGGTCGCTCCCGTGAAAAGCTGGTATTTCTATTGTTTCAGACAATCTGAGTAGACTTGGTCCCTTGCTGTTGTAGACATCCTTCAAGCTAGATTTCTGAAATTCTATTATTGGTTGTGAATTTGATTGTGAGGAGGCAGCGCTGGTGGCGGCATTGGACTTCGAAAAGGTTGGATCCATTGTCTGTTGGACCAAGACGTCAAGAGAAGTCGTGCTTGACTCCTGGTGACCCGTAGGAAGGTGAGTACTCATACCTCTCGTTGCAGCTGACTGACTCTTTTTCGCGGGGATCTCCGCACCCGTACTCTGGGAATCCGCGTTTTCGCAGGACTGCAGTTGTCGCCTATTCACGACAGGCACCTCAGAAACCTGTGTGGGTTGCGCATACGCGTCTCTATGGGTACAATTTTTGAAAGGTACTTCCATAGCTGACAGTGTCAGCCTCGGCCCAAAGACTACTTTTCTCAATTTCCTTTGCGTCCGCGGAAATCAAGCCAGATCCTTCTTGTAATCCGCGACAGCTAGGAGCCTCGGTAGCTGGCTTATTCATCCAAAGGGGGTGCATAACATTCAGGGATAAAATCGTCCCTATAACCTATCATTAAACCACCATTAAAATCGAGGATAGGTCGATGATGATCCAAAAAATCGATGGCTAACAGTCCGTCGGCTGGAAAATTCAGATCATTGTTGCAGATGACGAATTAGTGTTCCATTTCTATACATCGGAGGTTGAATCGTACTCTCGCTGATCCTCCTTTCTGGATAACGTTTCCGGATATGTCCGTGATAATCCTATGATCGTCCGGGGCAACTGGTAAATTTAAGCGCTTAACAACTCCAGACTTCACTAAGCTAAGGGCGACTATCGGTTTGTTGATATCTGCTAACACCGACCTACATATATATTTTTTTTCCTTAAACGATTTGATGAACCCCGATTATCTAAGTAACTCCCTCATGCTTCTATCAATTTCTATTCCGAACTTCCACGAACGGCCACTAATCGCTCTTTTATATGCAATTTCTGAGTACGACGTGACGGAATGACCACCAATTCGGAATTTTTCAACCAACCTATATTAGTGACAACAAAAAATCCAAAAGAAACTCGAAACGCTCTTCCGCTATCCGTCGTTCCGACTGAAAACTATAAATGTTAACACAGGACAATTTATAAAGTTATCGACAAATCCTGGCTCCTTACTGGACTGACAGTTCATCATAACCTAGTCGCCTAAATTTTAACACATTATTTTTCTCTTCTTTTCGTCATGGCTCTGGCTAGGTACGTTTACCCTATTCTTCAATGTGGATAAAACCTACAATATATGGAAAACAACTATTTCAATGACTAATAATTATCCTTGTCGATAGCTGAAAGAAATAAAACGACTTTCGAAATATGCTGTGGGAAAATTATTTAGTTAAAACAAATAACTAAACCTTAAATCACTTATTATAGCTGCAAGAAAAAGATCTTATTTCTAAATTCACGCTGAAAGAAAACGGTGGTTAAACTTGTGAACAAAATTGATATTAGCTTGTTCCTGAAACGATTTCTTAACTAAATTTCCTGAAAATAAATAATTAAAGCTGTGGACAGAATGAGCATTATTCTAATTCAAACGAAAAAATAATTCCTTGACCAATTTTTCCTGAAATTTAATACTATCCGAAAAACTAATCTTAATTAGTTAAAGTAATTCCTTATCTAGATATTTCCTGAAAATAAAGACTGATTATAGCTGAAACAAAATTATTAACTGATTAAAGCAATTTCTCGTCTAATTAATGAAAAGAGGCAGTAGCTATAGCTGTGAACAAAATTTATATTATTAGCTTACGTATAGAGTGAATATTCTTTTTCAAATTCACACGGGGAGTTCGGTCCTGCAACCGAGTCAGTTAGTCTATCTGATAGTGAGCTCGTGAATTTACCGCATTAAAAGTGAACCATAACACAAACAATTTTCGACTTGCTACCATATAGTGCAAATCACGAACCAGGACGCATTGTGAGTAGGAAATATTGTGCTATATACCGAGAACATAGTAAATCAGTGGATCAAATACTCAACATTCCAATCTCAAGCGTTCGGGAAAAACGCGTCCACAATTTGGACCTCGAAAGAACAGGTCCGTATTCAGAAATGATATTTTTCCATACTGATATAAAACCTTAGCAACAATGACATCAACACCGATTAACCAACCCACACACTATTCCACAATTCTAACTACATATAAACATCCAACTCAAGAACAAGCTATAGTTTTCAATTCCATAGACGGAGCAAGAATACAAGATTACTTGCTCCAATTAGGACCAATGATTGACCCGAAGAACATTTTGTTTTGCTCTAGAATTTCCAATAACAGAATTTGCATATACCTCTCCAGCAAGGAATTAGTAAATAAATTCGTAGAGAACCCAGGGGAAATTGTAATACAAGGAGAAAAAATTAAGGCCCGTAAATTAATTTCACCATCGGACAGGTTAGTGCTATCGAACGTTTGCCCAACAATACCACACGCAGTTTTAAAGGAAAAACTACAAGATCTAGGCTTGAAATTAATATCTTCCATAACATTTTTGAGAATCGGAGCAACAGTACCAGAATACAATCACATATTAAGCTTCAGGAGGCAGGTATATATTACACCTCTAGAATCTAACCAAATACCTGAGTCCATCGAAATCACTCACGATAGTCTATCATATCGCATCTTCTTATCGCTAGACAGTCAGAAATGTTTTAAATGTAAACTTTCTGGTCATATTGCTTCACACTGTCCTTCTGTAAACAACACACCACTGACAAATAACAGCAACACACAATATAGTCAGCCAGAAATTTCAGCCACCGAAACCACTCAAAGGATAGAACAGAATCATAGCAAAACAACAGTTTTTCTCCCTTCATCTCAACCAAGCAACAAGGAAATACCAGTACAGACATCCAACACCTCACATGAACCACGAAGCGTAACATTCAGTAGCAGCCAGACAAATATAATAGATAAAGCACCCAACAAAAGACCCATTTCAAATATTTTAACACCTCCAGCAGCAAATACACCCAACAGTCCTACGTTCACTATTCCAAGAAACATTAACACCAAAAAGCATAAGTCGGAAACTGGACCGTCGATCATCCAAGACGATGCTTTATCTCCAGTTAAAGCATTTATAGAAAGCCATACCCCACCACTCGCGTTAAATTGTGACCAGCTCAAGAGTTTACTGGAAAACACACATGGGGTACAAGACATAACACATATCATAAACGACTTTACAGATGATATCAAGGGACTTACAGAAATGTTACTACTAATATATTCTCATATAGATGACAGAACGCTAAAAAACCGCTGCACCAGACTTCGGAAGAAACTGGAACGCATCATCGACAAAAGTCTCAATGACTCTCTTAGCGATACTTCCTCAATAGACACATCTTTTTACTAAAATAAGAATCATGTCAATATTGCAATGGAACTTAAATGGATACTATGTCCATTTAAACATGTTAAAAAAACTGATAGCTGATTATACACCAGATGTCGTTTGCCTCCAGGAAACGCATTTCCACGACACAAAATCACACTCACCCAAAAACTACGCAGGATTTTTCAAAAACAGGCAAAGACCCACAGCAAGCGGTGGAGTCTCAATATACGTCAAAAGGGAGATACCTGTCCGACCAATTCCATTGAATACAAACCTAGAAGCTATAGCTATATCTATAGACCTCAAAGATGTACTCAACATATGTAACATTTACATCCCACCAGACTACCATTTGGAACCTGCCGAATTCCAAGCTCTGTTAGAACAAATACCCAGCCCTAGAATAATATTAGGAGACTTCAACGCCCACAGCATCTCGTGGGGCTCTTTTAAAAATGATCCTAGGGGAGAATTATTCAAGGAAGCACTTGAGACGAACAACCTAGCCTTACTTAACGATGGAAGCAGCACAAGGTTTGATGCTGCTTCAGGGAGATTTTCTACCATCGACTTAAGCGCATGCTCGCCGAGCCTTCTGACGCATCTGAATTGGACCACTGCTGATGACTTATATAATAGCGATCATTTTCCTATTGTCATCTCAGATTCAAGAAATGATAGAAGTGATACGATACCACCAAATAAATGGAGATTAAAAGAGGCCAACTGGACTGATTACTCGCAATATATAGACAACAATATTAACAACATCGATTTAACCGAAAATATAAACATAATAATAGAAAAGTTTAATACCTTAATCACCAAAGCAGCACAACAACACATTGGGAAAACAAAAACCGTCAAAAAGAAAAATCCAGTTCCTTGGTGGAACCAAGAATGCGAGACAGCACTCAAAGAAAGTAAATCAGCTCTAAATAAGTACAAAAGACACAAAACGACTGAAAACCTACGTGACTTAAGACAGAAGCAGACCAGAGCAAGACTTACAACAAACAGAAATCAGAAAAAGTCGTGGCAAAATTTTGTTGAAGGAATGAATACAAGAACACCAATATCAACAATTTGGAAAAAGATAAAAAGTATCTCAGGCGCAAATAGTTTTCAAAAAATTAAAGCAATAAAAGATGAATCGATAATTCACACTAACAGCGATGAAATTGCTGAAATACTATCGAAAACATACTATAAGCACTCCAGCAATGATAACTACTCTCAAGAGTTCATAGCTCACAAAACACAACACGAAACAATTCCAATAACAGTTGAGAATAATGAAGACACCATCAACACTCCCCTAACCATTAACGAACTGCTCGATGCCATTCAAGATATGAAAAACACATCACCAGGGCCAGACGATATTCCAACCGTCTTCCTCAAGAACCTGCCTCTATCCGGTAGGAAATGTTTATTGGACATTTACAATATAATATGGTCAAAACATGAGTTTCCGAATAGCTGGAATCAAGCAATTGCCATTCCCATAGTTAAGCCAGGTAAACAACAGCTAGATCCAGAGTCATACAGACTAATTTCCTTAACATGTGTACCATGTAAATTGCTTGAGAAAATTATAAACAAGCGCCTGGTCTGGAGCCTAGAACAAAAACACGTACTGATACAGGAACAAGCAGGTTTCAGGCCGAACAGATCGACTATGGATAATATAGTCGATTTGAACAATTATATTCAGGAGGCATTTGAAAACCAGCAACACTGTTTTGCCATTTACTTTGACATTAATAAAGCCTTCGATACGGCGTGGAGATATAAAATAATCGAGAAGCTTAAAGACTGCGGCTACAATGGACATATATTAGCTTTCATTGCCAACTTTTTGGGTGAAAGAAACTTCCAGGTTCGAGTGAATGGATCACTGTCCAAATTGAAAACACAAGAGAACGGTGTACCACAGGGATCAATTATCAGTCCGACACTTTTTCTAATTACAATCAATGACATCTTGGATAATATGGAGAAACCTGTCCAAGCCAGACTCTACGCAGACGACATGATAATTTACGTAAGAGGCAAAAATATTGAAACCAGTGCCCAACTCTTAAAAGCGCAGTTATCGAAATTAGAACATTGGTCCAATCAGACAGGCTTTTCGTTTTCTCCCAGCAAAACAAAATGCATCATCTTCAGCAAAAAATGTGAACAGAATAATCCATCACTACAAATACATGACACATCGCTAGAGTACACGGATGAAATCAGGTTTCTAGGAATAACATTTGACAGACGTCTAACATGGAGAAAACATATCACTCAGCTTATTCAGTCTTGCCAAAGGAGAATTAATGTGTTAAAATGTCTAGCACATAAGCACTGGGGAGCAGAAAGCAAAACACTTTTAACCATTTACAGACTGCTAATACGATCAAAAATAGACTACGGGTGTATCGTGTATGCATCTGCCAAAAAAACCATATTAAAGCATCTAGATGTGGTACATAATACAGCTTTACGTATCATACTAGGAGCCTATCGAACAACACCGCTGGAAAGCTTATACTGCGAAGCAGGAGAACCCCCACTGCAACTGCGACGAGACATTCTCAGTTCATCATATATCATTAACACAGCATCAAACCCAGATGCTCCCACTGCTAAAAACCTACGCACCCTCATAGAATACGACAGAAATCCATTGCACATTCCACCACTACACAGAAGAGTTAGATCTCACCTAATACAGTTGAATATAAGCCAAATGCCTCAATTATATCCAGTCAAAGTCTCAAACGCACCACCTTGGGCTGTTCAGCTTCCTCGTGTAAATACCCAGCTAACAGAACTAGACAAGCATAGCACCCCTAACGAAATAATACAGAGGAATTTCTACGAAATCGTTGGTAAATATCTTGACCACAAGCTAATATTTACCGACGCATCGAAACAAGGATCAAACTGCGGAGCAGCAATAGTTACACCAACAACCATCAAGACCTTGAAGATTCCGGACTCAGCCACTACTCTGACAGGAGAGCTTTACGCGATTCTGGAAGCATTAAAATATATAGAAAGCACCGTTGACCAAAAATGGATAATCATTACAGACTCACTTAGCTCAATATACTCCATCAATAAGTTATATACAAAAAACCCGATAGCCAAGATAATACAAGAAACAATTACTCAACTCACCAACAATAACCAGGTTATAGTACTTATGTGGGCTCCATCTCACAAAGGAATAGCAGGGAATGAAACAGCGGATACAAACGCTAAAAGAGCGGCAACGAACAACAGCATCTGCAACCTCCCAGTTCCAGCATCAGATATGAAGGTATATGTAAAAGGCAAAACAATAGACCAGTGGAATAGTGTGTGGAGGAACAAGCCTTCCAAGCTACAAGAAGTGAAACCCAAGCTCAACGAATTGCAAACAGTAACAGAAAAAAGGAGACTGCAAGTGATAATAACCCGCCTCCGACTGGGCCACACAAGAATCACCCACAGCTACCTCATCACCCGTGACCCTGAACCAATGTGTTTTATGTGTGAAAGCGTTTTATCGGTAAAACACATTCTAGTGGAGTGTCCAATGTTCGAACAACAAAGACATCAGTTTAATCTCTGTGGTAAAACTCTAAAAGACATAATTGGAGCCACCTGCAATGTCCGAAATCTAATGTTGTTCTTGAGCCATTGTAATTTAATACATAAAATTTGATTCATGTACACATTAAATCCGCTGCTAATAGCTAATTAGCTGATGCAGCTTATGTAAATAAAAAAAAAAAAAAAAAAAAAATTCACACGGAAATTGGTTGAAGCTGTGAAAATATTTAACATTAGCTCAATTATACGTATAGTTTGCTGAAACCAAATTTATATTATTCTGAAACCAATCCTAAGTTTACTGAAAACGAGATTACGATTAGTTGAATTACTTCGAGTTGACCAAATTAACTGTTAAGACTTAAGATAAAATTCTTAATTAGTCATTCGTGTCGCCGATGCTGTCAAATAACAGATACTAAAAGACAACATGATTTGGCCTCGCAGCTTTGCAGTTGAAATCTTCGCCTCAGATATCTTACCCGAAGATATTCTTTCTTCAGTCCGAGGCTCGGGATGTTGGAGGAGTTGTCTGTTCTCAACTCTCACATGTTGGCACTAGCATACACGTCCGGTGGCACAAAATCTAGCTAACTTTGTTCAACCTGCTCTGATGATTTCAATTTTCCTTAAATTTTCAAATAACGGGTTGAACAGTAGACTAAACTTGGTTCGAACCGCACTATATACTTGATCCTGAACGTTCGTCGCTATCGCTATTTCCATTCTATTCTTATTCTTAAGCTGAGAGTCTAGTTCAAACAAGAAGGTTTCTGATTTTTAATCCATTTTAATTGCTGACTGGGGTCTCTGTTAAGTACTGTTACGTCATTTTTTATGCACCTTTGCTATCAGGTGTGCTGATGACCTCTAACACTAGTTTCGAGAATTGTCTAATTCGCCACCCTACGTACATATCTACACATGTATACGTATACTTTCTTAAATAGTTCTGGCCAGATCACTCATTCTTGCATACAAGTCAAATTAAGGCAAATCTCTGTATAATTGACCTCGACTACAACAGGTAGTCAGTACCTGGCGAACCGCAATTAGCAGCGCCCTTTCCAGAAGTATCTGTAGAGCTTACGCGTGCCCAGGCACGTGGCCCTACCTGTCGTAGGTTCAATGATGGGTTCGGTTGACCTCTTTCACTTTCCTTGGAAGGATGCAATAAATGACTGATACCCGACCTTTGATAGACTTTTTTAACGGTAATGTCTGGTACATCTTCTTTAATTCATAGGATTTTACTCTTCTTCAAGCTTATGAATTTTGCAATTAATGGCTATTCCAATGTTTTTTTTGAACATAGGCAAAAGACATGTTGAAAAATCATTATTGATCATATGTTTCACCAGACGTTTTTCCTTATTCATGATCGTTAACTCTAATGAATTTAAACAAGTGCAGTGGGTCTAAGTCATAACTTATGGACTATATTTACATAATTTGCTATTTACATTGACTTTTGCCCATTAAATTAGACCATTTCCATCAGAGGCTTTCTGACAATTCAAGATGCAATTACTCGTAATTATGACTATACAGTTGACTTTGTGTACCATGATTCCATCTTACTTATTTTTATTCCTCTCACGAATTTTACATTCAAGTGGCTTTACTCTAACTTGTAAGATACCTTCAATATATAAGCACTATCATCGGTCTTAATTAAATCTCTCTTTTATTGTCACCTTACAAAGAGATATTTCTTCAATAACGTATTTAGGTAAAATAGTTTACTTACATAATGAACTAGGCTCGCTTTTCTGTCTCAATGACTTCTCCGTTATTTCTATCATATAACATCAAAATTAATGTTCTAAGACTCATTGTAATTGTTAAGTCTGTAGTCTGAATGTACGAGGGTGTTAAATATCAGTGACATATCTCACGAATGAAAAAATTCAAATTTCGTAATTGAACTTGTACCAATTCCCTAACCAGACAGGAGCTAGCTCGAAGCATTCCCTCTTTCTGCAGAGTGATTTACCGTCCCTATCTATGCATCTAGTCTTGGTTTAAAAAGCTCAATTTCGTTCTTCAGTACGCTTTGTTGAAGGTATTTACTCTTTATTCTTCTTTACGTTACTTCGACTTTTTACTCAAATCTCTCTGTGGTAGTAACTCGCTAACTTAATTTCTCAACAATTATTCTTGCTTGACTTGAAACTCAAATTATGCTTTTACTGTATGATCTCAAAATTTAATTCTAGTCAACTGAACGTGTATCTAGCTCGTTCTCGTAAATACTATACAGAAAAATGGAAATTCACCTATTTTACGACCTTTGTCGGAGTTTTCTCCCATCCTTGGTTTGACGCAAAAATTCCATAGATATATGCAAAGTGATACATATCTGGAGATATTTTTCTTATTCGTTATGACTCTTCATAAAACAAATTACATGATGAGATGAAATACTTCTATGTTATTTTTCGTGAAGTTATTGCTATCTATAACACTTTAACTACTCAGAAATTAACGTGGTAGTGTCTACTTTTGAAATTAAATAAAACTTCATCTTAAAGAGGGCAATGGAAGTATAATAGTACTAATTCGTTCTTGTCAAAGTTATATAGCTTTACTATTCTCACGAAATCAATGACACTTGGATTATATCTTGGAAGTTCCGTATTCTTTGAATTTCTGGATGTTCATCTCTAATGTTTTCTGAACTGCAAGATTTATAACTCGACTATAACTCCATTACAACTTCAATTCTAGCGTTAATTTTCTTTATCGATTTGCTGTGCTAAATCCAACATTTCTTTTATTTGATAGACCATTAGTTCAGAATCAATTCCATGTAACTATTTTGACTTTCTAAACTATGTAGACAGTACACTGAGCAGTAAACTATAAATCTCATCGTCTTAATACTTTATATCTCCCAATATATATTTGTCAGATTCTCCGCATGAGCTAACTTTACTTTTATTGTTTGATTTAATATTTACTTTAATTATTTGCGTATAACTCAATGATTTACTGGTTATTGATAGTAGTCATTTTGTCATGCGGTTACTCATCTGAACCGGACTGCGCCATTTTTATGAAACAGGATCTTCGTCCGAGACTCCCGGACCTCTCATTGTCGTGCCTTGAATATATAGTTCGGATCTCCAGTCCAATACTTCAATTTCTGGACTGGTCCGAGACCCCTCGAATTTCAAATTCTGTCACCTTTTACTTGTCTTCCTATAGGATGTAGAGTTGCATAGAACCTGACATAAAGTAGTCTAATCTTGACTCATTGAAACACTCACTTTACGCGGAACGATGCTTCCTCTGTTAGCTTCAGTTAATGAAATTAATGGGCCTCAAGTTAAAGCAGACTCATTTTTTATTAATAATTGGATTACAGACTCAAAACATCTATACACTCGTGAAGAGTGAAGTAGCAATGACAAAGAACAGTTAACTTCGTAAAACTAGTAGGCTGGGGAAAGGATCACTGAAGGAGTGAATTACGACTAAGTTAAAGGAACGGTGACAACCAAATTACAATAAATTTGAGTTTGAACCTAATAGCAAAATTAAACTCAAGAATCTCAACTTTACAATGCCAATTAATCAAGCTAATTCATGGGAATTCTTAGTTGACTCGGTGTTATTTTAGCTTTAGCCAGAAGGGCTAATAAAGAGGGGAAAAGCCTCCTTTTAAGTAACTGGAAGTGCTTACTGATGAGAATATAACTTGACACAAATTCTACCAATGCAGCACTTATTAACAGCCACTAACTGAGGGAAAATCGAAGCAACTTTTTCAACCGTACAAATCAAAGATAAGAGAAGAACTGAAGTTTTTAGTTTTAAAATTATCGGAGGTCAGTTGCGGATTTTCCCTTCCATCAGAAGGCTGGTCACTTTGACTTAGTGAGTTCAGCCCTTGTCTCCTCGTTGGTCGATCAGTTTACAACCCTTGCAATGGGCGTCTGATTCTCTAAAGATGGAAACTAATCTGACCAATGATTGTTAGACTTAATTTTTGAACTCAAAATTACGTTCCCTTGTCCCACCTCAAGGAGTGTCGTCAGCGTACAGTCTTCCCTTCAGTTTACGCAACACGCTTCAGTGGCGTCTCGAGGCTTCAATTGCTTTGGGGCAAACCCTGCAGTTTTCAATATTTTCAATGGATTGGGAATTCCTGTAATGCTGAGGCCACAATTCGAGATGTGCTCTTAAATAATTATAAAATTATACATAGCATTTAGGTAAAACTAACGGTGACTCTCTTCTGGAATTTTTTATATATTTTTTAACAAAATTAGCTTCATTGGAACTACGCAGTCTTTCGTTAGTTTCAGCTGCTCCTCTCTAATGATAATTTCCAAACCGCATCTGTCAACGTACGCGTTGACAGAAGGTAGAATCGTATCCAGCCTGGCGCACCTGTTCCTATCAGCTAGGGGAAAATTCTACTAAAAGCCTAGCTGTTTGTCTCCTCTTTTTCATATTTTCCCACAATTTTGACAATTTTTAGTAATATGCTAGCCTTCGGAAGTGTTAGATATCCCATGATACACCTCTGATGCGTGACCGTTCAGCGCTCGGGGTAGTTTCTAACATCTGCTACCCAAATGGTTGAGATTCAAATTTCTCAGCACTCCTTTGGTTGTAACTTTATAGTTATAGCAACCAAATGTTATTACAGAATATATCTCAAAACCCTTTTTTTTCCCGGCCTATTTGAAAGGTCCAACTTTATAGCATCCGGTCCTATTATCTATTTTCTTCGAAATATGAATTTGGTTTCCCTTGGCGCTCGCTTGGTGGCTTGCAGATGCGAGTGTTTGTTCTGTCCTTAGTTTTTATGTCTATTTCTATTTTATGGATGCGACGAATCTTTACAAAGGTAGGCGGCATGATGAGTTATTTCGACGAATTTAGAAATTGATAACTTGGTCGGCTACAAGGCAAACTCCAAGTGAGTTTTGATGTTGGTGGACGTTGCCTGCTATTGGATTCTGAGGAGAAGAAGGAGATAATAAAATTTGAAATGTCTCCCGAAACTGCCTGATACAAAGAACTTAGACTCCAGAAACTTGAACACATTCAAAAATATAATGATTAAAACTAATGTACTTCATAAACAACATCGCCCAGATGCCTGAGATCATCAGTGGGTCAAGGTATATATTCGAAAGCACCCAAAGATAAAATATATAACGATAAGCAATATGAATATGTATATTGGAATAATATTAATGAGTTAATTGATCGACTGAGGCTGCTATATAGCTCAAAAATGGCTGGGCATGCAAAATGAAATGATATCAATAATAGAAGAATTGCGTGAAGAGGGTGTTACACGTGGATTCGCGAATTTATATTTGTCAACCTAGAGTATATCACATCACTTACAAATATGCCTTCAATGCAGCATGGTGTGAGGTATGGTACCGTTTACAAATTTGGACGTCGCGGCTCAAAACATCATACCGTACGCGGTGTACCTGGTATTGGCTTCAAACTAACTACTAATGGTGACTATGATATTGAAAAAAAACTGATAATGTTGATGATTCTGTGGACAAAAACGATGCTGTGACTGTAAAGTATATTGAAGAAACAATGAATAAGTTTGTGACCGAAATGGGTAAATTGATGCGACTAACAGTTTCCAATGTATTAAGTGATTCAGTGACATACTGCAACGATAAGGTGCTGGAAAGTAAACGTGACTTTGACAATAAGCTTAACGAGTTGAGTACGATTTTAAACCTATCACTTCCATCTAAATAAACCAGATACCTGCAAATACAAGCTCATTGCATCAGGGTATTCATAGTAGTGAATATGTATCGACGTAAGCGAAACAAAACGTGGTATAGCCAAGAAGCTACATATGGCTGCTCGAAGGAATTTTCCCCACCGAAGAACTATCATAAAAGTTTTCGCTGACTTGTGGCAAGCTCATTTGGCAGAAATGCAATCTTTCAGTGAAGAGAATGATGGATATAGATACATATTAGTAGTTATCAATTGCTATTCTAAGTTCATGTGGTGCAGATCAATTAAAAAGAAAGATATGGTAACCATAACGATTGCAATGGATGATATTTTACAAACTGGTACCCATCACCCCAAGAACCTACAAACGGGTAATCGGAGTTCTACAAAAGCAAATTTTCCACTCTGATGCAAAAGTATGGGATTAATCATTATTCGACATATAGTACAAAAAACGCAGCAATAGTTGAGAGAGCTATTCGATCACTAAAACACCTACTTTCCACTGAATTTTCAGTCAGCGGGAGCTACCGGTAGATCAATATCTTAGCAGATGTTACTGATTTTTATAACAACAGGAAGAAGAAGACGTGGAAGGTTGTCCAATAAAAGGCTGTTTCTACAAGAAGGAACTAAGAAAAACAAAATTTCCAAATGAGTACTTGATTGAAAAGGTAATTAGGAGAAAGGGCAACAAGCTTTTAGTTAAATAGTTGGGGTTTCCACAATTTAAAAACTCTTGGATAGATATCAATGATGTATTGTAGTATTTGTTTTTTGGACTCTCAGTTTTATGTTTTGTGTTATATTTACGTCGTTGCTGTATGTTAGAAATGGTTGTATCAATAAAAATACAAATTCTTTAAATCTTGTTTTAATAAACTAACCTAGACACATTGATTTTTACATTCATTCAAAACCCCTGAACTTACCGACTTCACTCACCCTCCACTATTATATTTCGTTTCAGATTACGTCTATTCAGACACCTGTTTACCTGTCCACAATTGCAATATCCAAAAGTTACATGCTTCTACGTATCCTTATTGGTTAGCACGCATACAAGAGGTTAGGCTCGCCTCTCTCGGTATGTAATTTTGATCACTCGTGAGAGCAGTCAGCGTTCAGCTTGGAAGTTTTCATGTATACTCGTATTTACTAATGATAAAACGCCTCTAGCCTACCGATTGATCGTTCTCCTGTTTGATAAAACCCCCCCTTTATGTGTGTGTATGTGTGTGTGTGTTTGTGTCAGGACTCCACATAAATTCAGTCGCGCCTGCTACGTTACACTAGTTAAGTCTGTTAGTACCAACATATTTTATCGCCATAATCAATATCGCCATGGAAGTAGTCGCGAATAATCAAGATGACATTGCAGTCCTCCTTAATAATTTGGATGCAATTATAGCTGACCTGGAAGGTAACGGAATTCAACTGACTCAGATGACAACTGACATAGAACTCCAGGAGTTCATTCAAATTAGAGCTGCTGAAGCTGCCGTGGTAGAAAATACAACGGATAACCCTACAACAACGCTTCCAGCAGTGAAGGCTCACATGACGCCTTCAAAATTAAAGTTAAACCAGATGAAGCACATAACTGAAAGAACAAAGAAAACCACCACCAAGCAGCCGAACAGTCAAACTGTTATAAATGCTTTCAAAGAAAGTTTATTGCTAATGAAATCGGACATCCAAACTACCGAGCCACAATTGGCAGTGGAAATGGATAAGAGCCAAAAAAAAGATCTTCTTGATCAAGACGAGGAACTTCTAAGACCGTTAGACGATGACAGGAAACGCGTACGTGAACAGAAAAGTAGGAGGAAACAGCAAATCGACGATGCGATGAAAAGGGTTGACAACTTGAAAGAAATAGCACAACGGAAGAGGGGCAAGCTTTCAGAAGAAGAAGAAACACTTTTATTTGATTTTTGAAAATGTACATATAAAATATGTATAATGTAATAAACCTTAAAATTAATTTTTAATTTAATTTTTTTCCATCAAGTATAATACGTGTATTATAACTCTCAAGAAAAAAATAGATTAGGTCTGGTCAAGTAGAGGTGTGTTTGTAATTTTCGAAATACTTATTATTCCTGAAATTAATACGTATTTTCTCCAGGACTGTTTTTCCAAATCCGGCAGACCTATCAACATTTATTGACCATTTGTTACCCATACTTTCCTTGACTATATATTCTGACTCAGTCATTTCTACTGATAAGACCTTTTTTTTTTTAAATTTGAAGATATGTGTCCAAAAAATTACAAACATATATGTTATATATTATACAAAAATAATAAAAATGACAATCAATACATACAATACTAGGTCTAATAATCAAATACACATAAGTATACAAAAAAAACTAAATCTATCATTTCTATCCGTGAGACCTTCAATCGTACCATGTGTCAATTAAATCCCATAAAATAATATATGGGGTGACAGCTGGGGGTGCCAGCTGCAGGACGTATACGGTTCTCATATTTCTAACCAAGAAGTACAACAAAAAAAATGTTAAATTCTAACCGTGAAATGCTAAATATCATTTATAGAATGCGAATACTGTATCGTGCGTCAATTAATCTCCATATAATATAATGGGTGAGAGCTGGGGGTGCTACCTGCAGGAAATGTATTTCTAACCTAGATACACCATAAAAGAAGTCTCAAATCCTGACCGTGAGACCTTCGCTACTAGCACAGGTGACATTGCATAGATTTGTGGCAAAAATCCCAAACATTCTTTGTTGAAAGTTGTCTGAAAACACAATACAGTGCCTTTTTTAAACCCTTATAATATATAGCATGATAGCTTGGGGTACCACCTGCTACATATAGGAGCAGGTGCATACATGGAAATACTAAACACTATTATAGATAGTTTTCTGGGAATACTGTACCGTAATAAAAAAGTCCCTTCCTTCACCAGCCATTTCTATTTTGTCTGGTGTGGATGTTGTCGAATATTCGGACGCATATTATGAGAAGAATTCCTGAACGTACAATCGAGCTTGCCCTGCCATGCTATATATATATATATATATATATATACTGTATATATCAGAGCAGAGTGACTTTCTGTCACAGGCATTGTATGGGGCAAGGCTCACCCCATTCAGGTGGTTGACAATTCTCAATTCGAATTTATAGCAGCTATCATTTGTACGTTGTGTATCTTTAGCTGAACAATGATATCGAGCACATATTCATATTCTTGATGAGCTTTCAAGAAGAATCTATTGTTATCTTTAATGTGGAATTTGAAAATTTCCAGAAGGTTGCAGACATCTGTCGGAAACTTAACATTGCTTTGATCGCCTTCACTCAGTTTATGGAAAATTTTTATGGTATTGCAATATAATATATTCATGTATTTATCATGCTTTGATGTTCTTCAATGAAATGACAACAACTCAATATGTCAGGTATTTATTTAATAATTATTTATTTAATACTCCTATAGTAAACTGAATAGATAGTGTTCAATCCTCATACGCGAGGTTGTATTTGAGGATAATTTCCGGAGGTAAATAGTTTGCAATTTCACACAGAAATGATCTAAGGTTATAATTAATCATATCACTACAAAACAGCTCAATAGTACAATCTTCTTGTATGTTAGATACTGCGTGCACAACTTGAGCTCTTCCTCGTATTTCCGAATTAGTCTCCTGATTCTTTCAACCTCGTTATCATCCCAACAAATATGCATATCGTTGTTTGTTGAATGTTCAGCGTCAAGCATCAAATCAGTTAACTGGCACACTAATCTCATGATAGCTATACGTAGATCCTTTGAATCAGGCCAACGCAATGATGCATAATGCATCCATATCTTGTCAAACCAGGGGTGGGTGTACTGCTTCTGAAAAGGTAAATATAGTGGTCAATATCAAGTGGAACATGATATTTGTGAAAACAACTTTACCTGCTGCATTTTCCTAACCCAGTTCTGTCCTGAACCTTTATATTATTTATACCCAACATATTAGCCTATACTACCTCATATTTTTAAACTAATTACTACTGTCAACAACGACAAATTTTATCAAATATTTTGAAGGACTACCTAGTGTCTTTGGTGAGCTTTGGTCAATATACGCTAAAGAATATATGTTTTGGGAATCATTTATATCTTTAATCATGTTTTCCAACACTCTTTTGGGTAGCCAAACCGCAAACTGGTCTGAATCAGAATGAAGAAGTGTAGCTACTAGACATTGTCCAAACTTTGTTTGAATACTTGAAGTATTCTTAATAGAATAAGGTTTGTTTACAGTTTATGATGATAATGTTCTAGATGATATATTGTTGTCAGATTCGCAATTTATTTTTTTGCTTATTTCATGCAAGGCTGACGTAGTGATAGACATTATTAAAAAATATATATAGTGTTGGATAAATAATATAAAAGGATGCTCACCAAATTCTATTTGTTAGGTACTTCAAGAATATTATTTGGTCACTACTCGATGTTAAATGACTGAATGTGAATGATCATAGCTGTTGTTGTTTCACCATTTATATAATAACTAGCAGAGTTAGATTACGTTACAGCACCGGCGCATACAAGGCATTTGAACAACCCCGATAAATTTCTGGTAGTCCACAAAAAATATACAGACATTTCTATTATACAGCACCGAACTGCTAAGAGGCTTTACATTCGGTATGGCCATTGAGAGGACAACAATGCCTTAACCACACCTTCCATCGACTCATTTCTATTATACAACACGTTTTCGATGGTAAGAGGATGGTCATTGAGAGGAAACCACCCCTCCATCCCCCATCGGAAGATTTTGAAATGGCAGCCTTACTCTACTTTAGTTTAAATAATTGAGGTAAACTATGCTTGAAAGATGTCAGTCCATTCTACTTTAAAAATATGCTGAAGTAAGAGAAAAGTTCGACATCGAAGATTGCATATTGTATATCGTCGGAGGTATTGCCATGTTACCATCAAATTATTCCAATAATATTCGCGTTCTATCCCCAATCAGAGTAGTCGGAGTTGAATTCTGTATCATCATGTATTTGGGTGAGACTGCATTTTCGACATATGTTTATAGTAAAAAATCAAGTTATATCTGATGTTCGTTTTCCTCCACAAAAAAATATAATTCCGTTTCAAATCACTTTGTTTGATCAGCCACCGCCTGTCCTGCTTTAATATGCATATGTGGGAACTCACAATACCCTCAATCTTCATAAATTCTTAATGTAGAGCCTAAAAACGCTCTTCTCAGACTGTCTAACCTCTCAATTTGATTTTAGCAGCAACGAATTGGCGATATTCAGTTCGATCCCGCTGGTAATACTGTTGGTATTCATCCCGGCGTTGGTGTACATGGACAACGTGAAAGGGAGCAGGGTAAGCTTTATTCTGCAACTTTTGTCCTAAACATCCATCTGTTCTTGTTTGTTTGCTTATTTTTAGAACGCCATCGACCTGAAATTGTTCTCCGTATCAGCGTTCATTCACAGGAACCGAAATGTTGCCCAGGTGTTTTCGCTCATCATGGCCGTGTCAGTCTACTTGCTTGCCATGCTACAAACGGTGAGTTATTGTACACAATGTTATCACGAATACTGAACCGAAATAGACAAAACACTAATAGTATAATAACCAGACAATTGAAGGCAGGTGGAGCACGCCGGGGCTCGATAGTAGTGACTGCCTTGAGTAACTATTTTCAATAGTAAACTGCGGATCTCCTTTGGCTGATGCGCTAAAGAAGCTCTGATTCGGAGAGATTGATGATGCCACTAAAAGAGTTCAAACGTGAAATATCGTATATTCGGCCAATGAACCAACAGTTCGTAGTCTGTAAAGGATCAGCATCCATAAGGGAGTCTGTCGGCCACGATTATAACAAAAATTCTAAGCTTATCGTATCTTTGAAATTTTAACATTTGACATGTTTTTCATTCTATTACTTGATTGTTTTTTAAAAGTCCAACGTTCGCGATTTAAGAATTTTTGTCCATATCTTGCCCATTTACATCGACCTGCTACGCAACTCACGTATATAAATCTCGAAATGTTGATCGTCCAATAACGGTGCCTAATCTAAAGTTTTTAAGGTACATCTGCAGTTTTGAGCCTTAGTCTACCGTTCTACTGTAAAACGCTCATTCCTACCATTTCCTTATCGCGCTAGTTTCGATCATACCATTTAATCAATATATTTTTTATGAAAAAGGAGCATAGAAAACAAATGCAAAATTTAGCCACCGATGTGTATAACAAAAAATTATATTTCTTCCTCCCCCTGAGAGGAATTGCTGCAGGTGCGCATGATCGTTGCGATGATCAATCTCGCGTGAATAACGAATATTGACCTTCACCATGCCCAGTACACGCAGGCCACAGTAGTGTGGAAGCGACTGCCGATTGTGATGTGACGTACCCCACTGACCACGATGCTGGTCCATCGGGGATGACGTCGCATGTATCGACGGAGATATTTCAGGTTTTAATTGAAAATTTACTGGGATAGTATGCCTAATATGTACATAGAAACACTGGAGTTAGGGAAGTATAAATATAACAAAGCAAAAACAATTGAGATATACCCTAACCCACCTCTGCAACCCCTAACCCCCAGTTTTTAACTCCTACAAAAATGTTCCGAAAATAATCAGGATCGTTCGGAACGTCAAATTACACAGCTTTTGCGTTCTCGGCATAGTCGTAACATTGTGCAAAAATTCAATCTAAATCCGAACGGTACTTCTCAAGTTATAGGCCGTTAAGATTAGCAGTCAGACCGGCCGACAGACAGACAGACGGACCGACAGAAAAGAGTAACATGGTTTTTCGTGATGTACATGTCATATAACATCCAAAAAACATATCTCATTTTAGAGAATCTCAGCGATTACTTACTTTTCCGCCAGTATTCATGGGAAGTAAAAACATTAAATGCAAAATCTCTGATCGGGCGATCGAAGCATTTCCAGCCACAGTGACATAACGCATTTAGCCAATATATCGCGGTGCAGCGGTCTCTTAGACTGAATCGCAGTATCCGTGTAATAGCTTGAATAGTTCGCAACATTTGAGCAACTATCAAATCTGACTGCCAAGTGAAAATTGGTGTTAAACTGACAAATCTTTCACATGGAGACAGCTATTCTGCAGTAGATGACATAATTTAGTTTAATATCAAAAGAGAATTGTCAGTTCAAAGTTCAAATGTTTACAACTTCATACCTTTCCATCTTCTTTAATCCAGGTATTTCATCTATTTGTAGTAATATATACTAAGTTTTATATAAAATGCAACACCTAGAATTATTTATTGAATTTTGATAAAAACTTGTTACCATATTTGCTATCATGGACGTATACACTGATAAAATGCTGAAGGCATTCCGAACAATACTTTTTTGTAAAAGCTTTTTTGTTATATCAGGATCCGAACAATATGAACATGTTTACTTAATATCCAGTGATTTTTCTGTGTTGGTTCCATTTGTTTCTTTGTTGTTTCATTGCATTATCATGCCTAGAATTCGCAGACCCGCTAATTTCACTCGCTTTTTCGATTTTGAAGGGGGTCGGATAATCGGGTTACGTGAAGCCGGACTTTCTTTTAGAGAAATCGCTAATTGGGTGAATCGAAACGAAGCTACTGTAATAAAATGTCGAGCGTGGTTCCAAGAAGGCCAAAATGGACGAGATGGAGGTACTGGACGTCAAAAACAGACTACAGAGCGACAGGATCGTTATTTGAGGCAAGTAGCACTTGGAGATCGATTTTCCAAAACAAGGGCAGTTGAGAACCGGTTGTTTGGTGCTGGAAGGACAATAACAGTCAGGACAGTTTATTTTCGAATAAGGCCTTTTGGACTGTTTTCAAAGCGTCCCCATCTTGTACTACCGCTGACAGTACCGCACCTTCGGCAACGATTGGTATGGAGTAGGGAGAGACTTGAATGGAATATGGAATGTAACTTATTCGTGTTCAGCGACGAGTCCAGATTCTGTGCAAGAGTAAGGAGGAGACGTGGTGAAAGACAATATTTCATCGAACGGCATATTCATCGCACTGTGGGTGTCATGGTATGGGGTGTCACTGCTTACTGCAGCAGGTCACGATTAGTGTTCATTCGAGACCGCCCATCCAATTTTTACAACCACACCTGCTTCTCTTTTTGGAGACATTGCAAGATCAGCAGGACAATGCACGACCTCATGTCGCACGTGTTAGCTTAGACTTTTTAGAAGCGTCCGGAGTAAATCTGCTGCAGTGGCCTCCTCCAAATTCTGTCAGCTGTTGATTTTTAGCAAACAAATGTATTATTCCTAGGTTTCAAACGTTGAAGTCCTTCTTTAGAGAGGCGTATTCAAGTTTAAATCCGGTTCTAATCGATAGGGCATAGCCAGGACGCCAATCTTGTCAAGTTCAGCCCGAATATACTTCTTTATCGCAGCAGCTGTGGTTAAGAAGCTGGGATATCTGTTTAGAGCAATCAAATACTGTTTTGCTTCTCTCTTCCTCTATTTACACAAGGCTTAGATAAGACTGCGCTGGAATACTGTTCACAAGTGTGGTGATTCTACGCTGTTCACACTTGATGAGCCAGTATAGAAAAAATAATCTATGATATGGTATTTTTCCAGCTGTCCATTCCAAGGCCAAGAGACTGTCCCAACCTCACACTGCTGGACGTGAATTGCACGACTTACCCATTTGCAACATATCCACTAGAAGAAAAGGGCTGTAAGCATTACTATTTAGCGGATGTAAGTTTTTAGTTTTTGTTATAGTATAGAAATTGGAGTGACCATTTTATCAATAGTGTTTGCATATTTGCTGAAAGTGAACCACATTCTGAGCTTTTATTTGATTGACAAAAATTGTGACTCGCTCCATTTTATTTCGCTTATCGTATCAGAATATTTCCACTGTAGAAAGAACGTAACTTCCCATAATCGTAGATACTAAAATGTCCCATTATCAAGGAACGGGGTATTGAAAATTCCTACGCCACTGATAAGACTCACTAAGAACAAGACATTAATGTTTTTCAAATAACTCATCGTGAGGTGGGATTACTTCCTCAATATATACAATGTTTAAGTCCAACTTCAGTAACTTCAGTATATCTTCATCGTATAATAGTTTTTTGTAGGTATTATACGAGTAGGTATCTCAAAAATTCAAGCCGATTTGCCAAAAATGGCTCAACTAAACTTTCCCAATAGATACAACTTATCTAAAATAAAATTAAATGTTTTAGAAAGTCAGTAGCGTAGAAAATATTCTTCTATTACCTTCTATAAGTATCAAAATGTTCCACGTTATTCTTGTTTGTATTATTTATGCTAAGAACTGCATGCACAAAATTTTAAGTTTATAACTTGACCCACCGGAGATACAATTTTATCACGATTTTGAAAGTGTACCAACACCGGCAATGGCGCATATTAGAGCCAATGCTTATACGTATAAACTTTACATGTTACGTTTGGACCAACTTTTTGTCCTAGAAATATTTCCATTATTTTTAATCACTCTGTTTACATATATGAACTAGTTTAGGTAACTATGTAGGCTGTATTTTCTGCTAATACATTTGATCTTTTTTATAATACTTTTCTGTGTCAGGGGAACGAAGTTTCTTTGGTTACTTTGGGCAATATATCATGCTTGAAGATACTATTATCTTCAATATAGTTTGCTTGTTTTTTTTTGGTGGCAGGTAGCTATACTAATAGTTATAAGTCAGAATGCAGCAAGTACAAAAAATGCTAAAATGAGATAGTGTCTTTAATGAAGAAATTTGTTTAAAGACTAACAAGTTAACATAAATTACAACTCAATGCTTAACTAAACTATACTACCAGACGCAACTTTCTTCGAATGTCTCTCATGAGGTCCTGGACGGAATTCATATCAATTTCTCTCAGTTTTTCGTAAATTCGCCGTCTTAGTTGTTCTTCCCAGCCTCCATGATAAACATGATAAACCTGCCTAGACAGTAAAGCCCAAAAATCCTCTTTTGGGCGAGCCTGTGGCAAAATTTAAGTATTATCGTTTTTTGAGAACAAAAGGGATGTTGTGTTGTCGAAGCCAGTTTTGGGTATCTTTTGATTAATGGTATGACGCTAGGTCTGGCCAAAACATGATATGGTTACTAGCATGATGTTCGTGGACAAACTGAAGCAATTTGGAAAGGCAGTTATAAACATAGCTCTAACTGTTCAAAACTTCTCCCCTCACTCTTCCAACAGAAGGTTAGTATACACCCCTGTTAGGAATTGCGCACTAGACAAGGATTTTATCTGCAAATTTCGCTTTATGTTTGTATCTAGAGGGCATTCCTCTATGTTGTTTGTATAATAATCCGTCGTTTCCCTTCATTTCAGAATTACTCAAAGTGAAATACTTTTCTTCATCTGAAATAATGATTTAACCATTGGCAAAATGTACTCTCCTCAATTGACGACAGCATCTTGGTATACAAAAGAGTTGTGCTTGAGAGTATGTGGGGCATTCAAGTCTCTTTCGATATTTAAGACCTCCTCAATTCCAACGATATGGTACTTTTAGAAGATCTGTATTGATGAGCCAGTCTCCTTGTTGACATTTCTACCTGATCCAATTTATTCAATCAGACCTTTTTTTGTAAAAACTGTAGTTACTGAAGGTTGGTGGTTGAGTATTCACATATTGAGTAAATTCGCATTGACATATCCTCTCAAATTTATATACACACGTTTATTATATATTGGCTTGGTGGTACACATCCAAATGCTTTGTGATTCAGTGAAGTAGGAGAGAAGACCGCTGGCTGATTTTGGATATTTTTCCTGTTAGTTTCAAAATCGATTCCATAGGATAGGCCGAAAGTGAGTCAACTGGATATCTTCGAGAAACTGTCTACGCATACCCAGCCTATCCTATCGAACCGTTTCTGATTCCAATGAGAAAATAAATACAGATCTGAACTCATTCAAAGCTTACAAACTCATTCTACCCAAAAACAACCAGACATCCCTTGTTCAAGAAATTAACACCATCTCTATGGTCAAACTGTCTGCGATGTGTAAGCGCCAATATTTGCTGTGGGAGTTAAATGAAACAGCAGATTAGGTAAGTCTGAATTTTGCGTTCATGTAATTGTAAATAAAGACGTTATTATTTGTAATAATAACCTTGTGTATGTAAATTTGAGAAACCTCCTCACTTGAAACTCAATATGTGGATACGCAACCGTTAACCTTAAGCACTAATATAGTCTTACATAGTAAGTTATAAAATTAAAAGACCATAAAGTTTCAAGCGTTGTGCTGTAAAATGAACAAAATCAGTATCTTCAGCTCATACAATACCGTCTGCCTAAATAACAAAAGTGGATTATTAGAATGAAATCTCCGTTCCTCTAGCGCCGTTCTGAATAAAATGGTGTAACCAGTCCGAACCTTTAATTCTTTTTCTGATTATATTGTAGTGGATTTGCTAGCATAAACTGAGCACGCTCGCCAAGTTACAGAAAAATCTATCAAACTCCTTGCATCTCGATTATAACAGGTTAAAGACTCATAAGGGAGTATATAAGGTATCCAATAAAGTCAGACACTTATAATTTCTGGTCGAAATCGTCTGAGCAGGCGCAGTTAAACGAAAATAAGACTTGGACTTAATAAAGTTAGTGCCTGTCAATATTACAGGACGCTTAAAATCATGGCACAGCCTGCCTTTTTGTGCGAATAATCTTACTTTTTATAGTAGTTTTCGCAAATAAAAGAAATTTTACTTCGATGGCCCCGTCCTCAAGATCACACTGTAGTTTATGTTTGTTGCTAGGTCGTGGTGTACCTGCCCGGCTAAGTTTTGCATTGTGTAGATCATTATGTTTCTTTACGCTCAACCATGCGCGTGCGTTTACGAAACGTTGTCTCAGGTGTGACAACAAATGCAGAAGTCTAATAAAAGGAAAATTAGTGCAGTTAAAGACAAAGTTCGTCGCAAGATTCGGAAACTGGAGGATTTTATAGAAGGATTTGATGGTAGCTCAAGTAAGTCCGGTTTCTCTCTTTAACAACCCAATGCATTTCGTTCCCCGCAAGAGGTCAAAAATTTGGCCTTTACGCCACAGCTTACAGAATATAACATTTAAATGTTACTTTAGGCTAATACATAGTAAAACTTTCATATTATGTAAGTACGAATATTTATCAGGGAAGGAAACGCAAACATGAGTAATGTCTGTTCGCCGTTCAAACTTCGCAATTAATAAATTTATTTGAAAACTTTGCCAAACAACTGATATGACGAAAAGGCATGTATACCTGAGTAATATCTGGTTACAGTCTTTACATCTCCTAATACTATATGTGTGGCGTAAGCTTAACTTGCACATACACATTTCAGATAGCTCCAAAAAAGGGGGTAAATATGACTAATCTCTATTTACCACCCATCACAACTCTGCAAATTTTATATTTTGCATAAATCACCAAAATTATTACCAACGCAACATTTCCTTCAGGTGAAAGCGATTCCGACTCGACTTCGGAAAACTCCACCTCAGGAAGGTCAACACCTTCACAAGCGAACGACATAATTCAAGAACTGCAGAACATCCAAGTACCACCCATCCCCATCGAAGAACAACAACAAGCCACAGATAATGATTTCCTGGAATCTCTGTTAGGAGCACATCCCTCTAATACTTCAACAGACGGTCCAGAAATATCCGCTGATCTGACTTCTCGCTGGGAGTCTTACTTAACAACCGCCTTGGACAAAGAAAGCCGAAAGAAACTGCTAGAATAGTGGAATCCCCTTCACACTGCAAACTCTTAAATGGGCCGGGACTGAATGCCGAAGTGAAAACATTATTGTCTGTCACAGATAAAAAACAATTTCCAGTAAAACTTGTAAAACATAATTGGAAAAGCTAACACTGCTGAAGGAATGGCACTAACAAAAATTCTAGAGAAAAGGAACAATATTGATAACACATTATCCCAAAATCTAGTTGATTTAGCTAAACTTTTTAGCCATGCTTTTTACACCATTTTCAGACATCGAAAATATCAAATAACCAGATATTTCAACGAGTCCGTTCAGAAAATTGCGTCGAATCAAAAGCCTGATGCTTTTCTATTTGGAAATGACTTTTCTGAAAAATGCAAATCCGCAAAATCTATGGAATCAACTGCTCACGAACTTTTAAAGCAGCCATCTCGGCCATCGACCAGTCGTCCTTTAACCTCCTAGCGCATGAACTTCAAGAACGAAATGAAAAACATCGGGGGTGAAGAAAAAGAGAGAGGGGGGCGGCGGCCCAAAATGTTCAGCTACCCTTATTACAAGCACAGCCGACAACAAAAGTCCCCGCCGAGAGACCAGAAGACGCGGGAACCCAAGTATCAGAGCCATCGATATTGGTGGTAGGATATGCAAGCCGTATAAGCTTATTTTATCGTAATTGGGAACTAATCACTCAAGATCAAAATATCTCACATTGGGAAAAGGTTTATAAAATACCCTTCATAACAAAACCCTTTCAAAAGGGCAAACGCAAAATACAGTTTTCCGCGGATTTTGAAAGAAGCGTATCCGACCTCGGAAAAGCGGAGCCATTGTCAAAACCAAGTACTTCTTACGGAAAAGACAAATGGTAAATACAGGTCTATCTTGAACCTCAAACAACTTAATAAATGTAAACGTTGCCCTCATTTTAAAAAGGAAGATTTCCGCTCAGTGAAATATATCATATGTATATTTAAACTGCTATTTGGGAACCTTGGACCTGAAACGGTCCATCAGAGCAGTAGAAAATATTTAAAGTTTAAATACCGACAATACATCTATGAATTCACCTGTTTGCCATTTGTCTTATCCACTGCTCCTTTTGTTTTCACTAAAATATTAGAACCCGTTTTAAGCCATCTAAGATCACTGAGATTCACTTCAGTCATTTATTTAGATGACATGATTCTACTTGGCAACACTCAAGAGGAATGTAATTTTAATATTAAGTACACCACAAAATTGCTTACGTCTTTAGGCATTATAATAAACAACGAGAAAAACCAAACTCTCGCCAAGCGGTATAGGCAGCAGCGGTGGCCGCAGTAGTAGACTCTTCGGTCTCCTGATCAGTCGCCGTGCGCTGTGCGGGTTCGAGTCCCGTCCCAGGAGAAATTTTTCTCTTGGCTATGGATGTTGTGATTGTCCGTAGGTGGTAGATGGTCTCTGACTGTCGAACGCGGAGGTACCACCCGGCGGTTCTCGTAGGCGGAGCCAGAATGTGTGCATGTTGCATGCACACGTGTTCCCTCGCCAGAGTCCGTGTGGCGTCCCCCCTTTCCCATGCATCCCGCATCCCCCTATAGCCCCACGGTACCCAATGGGTGCTTAGGCCTTAGGCCTTCGTGGTAGTTGGAGTATAAAAAAAAAAAAAAACAACACATCAAAATCTTATGCCGGGTCCACACCAAAGCAACAAAACAAAATCAAGGAATAAAACAGAAACGCAACAAATGAGCAACGTTTTGGAAACAAAACAAAACGAAAACTTATGTCCAAGAGACATAAAAGTTTTCAGTTGTTTTGTTTCGTGCAGTTCACACCAAAAATTTTCAGAGTGAAAGTATGTGGCGTTTTTATGCTGAAAGGCAAAAGCGCAAACATTTTATCATAATGCCTGCTGGTTATGTGTTTCTCCAGAGTGGTGACCGACACGGGTATCACGTATCTCGAAAAGTGACATTACACGGATTTTTTTTGACATTATGCTGTTTTTTTTACATTATGTAGGTTTTTCTACAAGATGTTAACCTAGCACTTAGTTGTACGTGTTGCGTAAACATCATGAGGCTTTAGTTATCAATGTTTGGTTCTGATTTTATGTAAAATCTGCTGAGAGATGGGATTACTGGAGGTCTAAGCTGCAAGTTGGATGTGTTGATGATAATTCCATTGGATTCTTGTCCCAAATACACTTAATTGAGATTCAAAGCTATAAATTAGTTGCGCATCCACTTTTTCCTATCCATTCTGGAAATTATATATACAAATTTGCTGAATTTAAAAAATGAGAGAGATAAGAAATAATTATATTCACTGTACACTATCGAATTACAATCCATATACATGCTAACAGTAATTACACACAACGCGGGCGAGGTGATTTCCCGTAATCCTACTCAGTTTTTCATAATTTATAACTTTGAACATAACCTCTTTTCAGAAAGCACAACATATAGATAACCCGTCATATTCAACATATTCAGTAGTGATTTTCTCACACAGCAAATATCACTGATTTTATACACTTGCAGACCAATAGATACACATAATCATCCAGATGCGATCTTGCTATTCAACCAACTTCCTTCTCATAGATAAAAACTACAGACACGGGTCACTCAGCCTCACAAAGCTATGCAACCAATAATGCGTGTAGTTTAGTTGAGTGATTCCTCCATAGATAGGCGTTCACAACGATCCTAGTGAGCAGACGTGGAATGACTGTTTGCGCCCTAAAAACTGCCTAGTCTACAAGTTGACATCATATAGGTTTTTTTGACGTTTTGTAGGTTTTTTACATGATACCCGTGCAGGAAAATAAAAACGCGCAAATAATTTATCATAATGCCTGCTGGTTAGGTGTTTCTCCAGAGTTGTGACCGGCACGGGTATCACGTATCTTGAAAAGTGACATTATGCCGACTTTTTTGATATTATGCTGTTTGTTTTTTTTTGACATTATGTAGGTTTTCTTACAAGATGTTAACCTAGCACTTAGATGTACGTGTTGCCTAAACGTCATGCGGCTTTAGTTATCCATGATTGGCTCTGATTTTATGTAAAATCTGCTGAGAGATGGCATTACTGGAGGTCTAAGCTGTAAGTTGTATGTGTTGATGATAATTCCATTGAATTCTTGTCTCAAATACACTTTATTGAGATTCAAAGCTAGAAATTAATTGCGCAGCCACTTTTTCTTATACATTCTGGAAATTACATATACAAATTTGCTTAATTTCAAAAATGAGAGATATCAGAAATAATTATATTCACTGTATACTGTCAAAGTACAAGCCATATACATACGTGCTAACAGTAATTACACACAACGCGGGCGTGGTGATGATTTCCCGTAATTCTCCTCAGTTTTTCGTAATTTATAACTTTGAATATTACCTTTTTTTATATATATCGAAGCAGCCGCGCAGGCAGAAGCCTAAAAGCCGGAACACCGCGGCTGCTGTGATGATCCCAAAGAAATTTTAATACGATTTTATAACTGCCTAAGATTAGTAGAACTGGGAAAAACTTCCTCTCGTAGATTTTTCCACAATCTCGATACCCTCGAGACAAAGGAGCCGTCATATCGGTCAGTTCTGGATGTACCAAGTTCGACAAGGTTAGGATGGGACGCCAAAGTCAGGCGGGTCTGTCTGGCAGGCACATCGCGCGGCGGCATCATGGGAGAGAGCTCTGAGTAGCAAATCCTGTTGGTGTAGCGATAGAAAAGAGCTAGATCACCGACGACCCGCCGGTGCGAAAGAGTCCCGAGAATGTCTGTAAGAGAAGAGTCATCGATCATTCGGACCACCCTCCTCTGGATAGCATCGAGCATGGATAATGTATTCGGGGCAGCAGCACCCCAAACGGGTCCTCAGTGATCTGGACTCCGACCAGCCGAAATGAATGGCTCTTTGGCAGAAGTCGGCCGTCCATCGAAACTGGATGAGCGCTAGGACGCTTTTTGTTCGTCAAATTACAGTACTGTGTTTTGGAAGCATTGAACTGTACAAGATTGTTGCGTCCTCAAGCAGTGATAGCCTCCAGGTCTCTTGTCGGAGAGGAAGTCGTCGCTAGTCCCCTTTGCTTCAGCTCAGCGGCAGAGATCGGCTTGTCACTCTGAATTCCTGCATGTAGAGTGCTGTCATCCACGAAGCTGCGGATTGGGTTGATCGTGCAGGAAAGGAGGTCGTTGATATGTAAGAGAAACAGTGTTGGAGCCAAGACCGATCCCTGGGGAACACCCGCGTTGACATTGTGGGATGAAGAGGAGGACCCGTCAATTATGACGGATATCTTGCGACCAGAGATAAAGTCGGCCACCCATCTGCAAAGCTTTTCTGGGAGGCCATAGGATGGAAGTTTGTTTAAGAGGGCCGCGTGCCACATCTAACTGAACGCTTTCGTGATGTCAAGAGCAACGACGTGAGCCTCACCATAAGACTGAACGAGTTTACTCCACAATTGCGTGACGTAAGCTAAGAGCTTCCCTGTGGATCGTTGGTGTCGGAAACCATACTGCCTGTCGCTAATCAAGCTGTGACGTTCGAGGTAGTCCAGAAGCTCGCGATTTATGCACCTCTCCATCACCTTCAAGACAATGGCAGGAATCAAGTCCGGACCAGAAGCTTTGTTGATGTCGCAAAAGCACTCGTCTTACGGTCTTATGCCTGAATGTTACCTCCCGCATAGAGTATGGAACTCCTTTGAATTGACGGCACTTGTGCATTGGGGGGGACGTCCATGGAGTTGGCAGCAAAGATCTTGGCTAGCACTTCCGCCTTGGCCTTTGAGTCGGATACAATAGTTCCATCCTGGCACGTAAGTGGTGGAAGGCTACTGTGTGAGAAGTTCTTTTCAATCTGCTTGGCCAGCGTCCAGAAAGACCGACTGCCATTTCGCTGCGACATTACCCATTACTTTTATATCGTGTTGGTTTTTGGCATTGCATTGACCGAAACCTAACCTCCAAAACACCGTGGTCTGAGTTACCCAGGGGGGACAGGACAGCAGTGCTGTAAGGGACAGGATGCGTGGTCAGAAACAGATCCAGCAGGCTACTGGCGTGCGACGAGACGCGGGGAAAAAAAGAGATAAGAGATAAAAACTACAGACACGGATCACTCAGCCTCACAAAACTATGCAGGGGTATCATGTAAAAAAACTACAAAACGTCAAAAAAACCTATAAGATTTCAACTTGAAGACTAGGTAGTTTTTAGGGCGCAAACAGTCATTCCAAGTTTGCTCACTAGGATCGTTGTGAACGTCCATCTATGGAGGAATCACTCAACTAAACTACGCATTATTGGTTGCATAGTTTTGTGAGGCTGAGTGATCCGGGTCTGTAGCTTTTATCTCTGAGAAGAAAGTTGGTTGAATAGCAAGACCGCAACTGGATGATTATGTGTATTGGTCTGCATGTGTATAAAATCAGTGATATTTACTGTGTGAGAAAATTATTACTCAATATGCCGAATATGACGGGTTATTTATATGTTGTGCTTTCTGAAGAGAGGTTATGTTCAAAGTTATCATTTACGAAAAACTGAGTAGGATTACGGGAAATCACCTCGCCCGCGTTGTGTGTAATTACTGTTAGCATGTATATGGATTGTAATTCGATAGTGTACAGTGAATATAATTATTTCTTATCTCTCTCATTTTTTAAATTCAGCAAATTTGTATATATAATTTCCAGAATGGATAGGAAAAAGTGGATGCGCAACTAATTTATAGCTTTGAATCTCAATTAAGTGTATTCAATGGAATTATCATCAACACATACAACTTACAGCTTAGACCTCCAGTAATGCCATCTCTCAGCAGATTTTACATAAAATCAGAGCCAATCATGGATAACTAAAGCCTCATGACGTTTAGGCAACACGTATAACTAAGTGCTAAGTTAACGTTTTGTAGAATAACCTACATAATGTCAAAAAATACAGCATAATATAAAAAAAAAATCGGCATAATGTCACTTTTTCAGGTTACGTGATATCGCTGCCGCCGTACGGGAAAAGAAAAAACGTTTTTGGGTGTAACCATCCTTACGTGAAAGAGATGGTCCTGGTATTAAAAAATCATTGTCCGATTTACGTAAAGATAATATTATGAGGAGAAATGCGTTCTAGTTTCGAGAACTTTTTAAGAATGTCCAGTGAAAACTTTGAAGAATTAATTCAGCTGATCGGTCCTGAAATTTATAAAAAATACCAATTTCAGAAATGCAATTAACGTGGTTTGGCCGTAACACTAAGATTTTTGGCGTCCGGAAACTCTTATCATAGCTTGATGTATCAATCAAAGATATCAAAACAAGCCATATCGATAATAATATCGGAAACGTGTGATGGCCTAACTAAAGGCCTCAAAGTATATGTTAAGGTAAGTTTGTTTCGCAACAAAGTACACATCGCACCGACAATGTTGCCTGAAATGAAAACAAAACAGAAACCTTTTGATCTTTACCGACTCGCGGCGAGAACGCCACAGAAACAAAACACGAATTGTTGACTGAATAAAATAGCGCGTCAAATATGAGACTGGTGCGAACAGTATCAAAATACCAAATGTGACACATTTGTTTCCTGGATTCCAAATCCAAATTCCAGTGAAGTAGATGGTTTTACCATAAACTGGTCGAACTAATTCTTTACTCCTTTCCCCCTTTTTCACTGCTCCCGCGCTGAATTTTGGTATTCCCAAATTGGAAGCCGCAACAGCAGTTTACCACACTCGAGAAGCTTAGAATATCAGAATTAGTTACTTTTCCACCCAACAAATGCTTCCTGTTATCCCCTTTCAGAGAACCACATCCCACGTGGACACATCCCACCCTGGCTGCCGCCATGCTATGAGGCTAGCATACCTGCAAAAAGGAGTCTCAGATACCGCAATAGACGTGCTAATAGCATCTTTAGCCGCTAGTACGTTAAAACAATGCAACCGTACTTTTTAAAATGTGGTGGAGATATCGTGGTAGTTCCAGCGTATTTAAGGCAGATCCGAACATAATTATCGAGTTCTTAAACCAAGTACTAGAAAACGGAGCAAATTACAATACCATTAATCAACACAAATATGCCATAAATACGCTATTATCAACTTCAGATCACAAAATGGTAACAAGGTTTATGAAAGGCGCATTCAGATTAAAGCCTACTTTTCCTCGTTACAACGAAACGTGGGACCCACACCCCGTATTAGCATATTTGGGACCTCACGAGTCACTTAAGTTGGAAAAAGTGACTTACAAACTCATAGTTCTTACAACCCCAGTCAAAGAGTTCAGACATAGTAAAAAATTAAGTTATACAACATAATACAACTCGAATAAAAGGTAGAGATCTTAACAACAGAAGTAATAAAAACCTGTCAGTCTAACAAATGCCAACCAAAACTTACACTTCCTTATTTCGAAGAATTACGAAATTTATGCGGTATCATTAATTACCTATTATATAAAATACACAGAAAATCTTCGAAACGGAAGTGAAATATTGTTCATAACAATTAAAGAACCAAATCGCCCAGCTACTACACAGACTCTCTCAAATTGGATTAAAAAGGGGCTGACGTTAGGAGGCGCCCACACAAACAAAGTATCCGTCATGCTTCCACTATGTTTAGGTGAGGATTACGTATCAAAAACATCAGGAAAACGGCTGGTTGGAGTGGGATTCGAGCAGAAAATAGCATAGGTAGTAGAGGGTAGTAGCTATAACCGGCCGCGTGTTTGTGGTTAGATGTCCCCATGAAAATTCGAGGACTTCTAGCCATTTTATACTACAATGTGTAGGTTGGCTCTTGTTGTGGACTTCGTGTGTCGATTTTTTCCCTCTCCATCTTCGTTTACTCAGATTACATCCGTATTCGGGTGTGTGAGCATGTGTATCCACCTTTGTAGTTGCATATGTAACGGGTGATGCATTTAGAGGTACTTTTTTGGTGTGGCAATTACATGCTTATGGCGCATGCGTCATTACAACTAATTTGACATTCTCTGTATCAGTATTGTTCGACATTTCATCATAGAAAGACTAAGTCCAGCACAGCGTCTACAAACAATTCAGCTGTACTACGAAAATCAACGTTCTGCGAGAAGTGTGTTTCGTGCACTTAGAGCAACTTATGGTGTACATAATCGGCCCACCGAACGCACAACTCGCCGTACGGTCGAAAAATTTGAAACCCAATTTTCATTATTCGATAATACCCGACCAAATAGACCACATCCAGCACGCAATGAAGAAAATATAGCTGCGGTAGCTGAGAGTATATGTGAGGACCGTAAATAATCGATTCGGCGCCGTTCTGAACAGCTTGGCTTGTCGTATTCAACAACTTGGCGTATTTTACGTACGAATCTTAATTTGAAACCACACGAAATTCAACTCGTTCAAGAATTGAAGCCGGCCGACCTTCAAAGCGTCATCGTTTCAGTCTTTGGGCTCTTGCACGGCTTGAAGAAGATCCGATGTTTTCGAGCAAAATTTTGTTTAGCGATGAGGCCCATTTTTGGCTTAATGGCTACGTTAATAAACAAAACTGTCGTATTTGGGGTGAAGAACAACCCGAAGTGGTTCAAGAGCTGCCATTACATCCAGCGAAAACAACGATTTGGTATGATTTATGGGTCGGTGGAATCATCGGTCCCTAATTTTTTAAAAATGAGGCCGGTCAGAACGTAACTGTGAATGATGCTCGTTACCGCGCCATGATAACGGATTATTTGCTGTCTGAAGTTGAAGCCCGTAATGTCGATGACATTTGGTTCCAACACACAGCCCGTGCAACCATGGCTTTATTGCGAGAACATTTCGATGAACACTTAATTTCACGATTTCGACCAGTGAATTGGCCACCTAGAATCATGTGATATCACACCCCTAACCTTTTCCTTTGGAGCTACGTTAAGTCCAAAGTCTTCATTGATAAGCCAAATACGATTGAGGAATTAGAAGCCAACATTACGCAGGTCATTCGCCAAATGCCAGTCGCAATTCTCCAACGTGTCATCGAAAATTGGAACTTTAGAATGGACCACCTCAACCGCAGACAGGGCCAACATTTGAAAGAAATAATATTTAAAAAATAAATGTCAAAAAACTATTTATATTTATTTAGAAAATAACTATATTTTCTTTAATAAAAAAGATTTGACAAGAAAAAAGAATTTTGTTATCTTATTTTGTTGCTGAAAAAAGTACCTATAAATGAATCACCCATTACATTCATTTCGGGCCTCATGAAGCCAACCAACAGAAATACGTGTGGCTCGGGTTACCTATCCTATTTTCTGCTCGAATCCAGTTTCCTCCTTTTTGGCCATTATTTTCCTACCTGTTTGTTATATATACCTGTATTGTATATATATATATGTGAATAATTAAAGCTTCCGCCTTTTGTTGGGTACTTCGACAAAATTTAAGCAAAGAGGACTCTTTATACTTTTTTAATTCTCTCTAGCTTTCAATGGACTTTGCCATCATCATCAGGAGCTGCAATTACAATGATAACAGTAGCAACAAAAGTGTAAAATGAATTTAAATTGACTCAACTTACAGTAGTATGTGAGGATGTTGCTAATTGTTCTTTACGTATAGGATGAGGGAAACGTCCAGTAACATGGTGAGAGCTGGATAGATGGTACAATGGTCAAAATTATATAAAATATGACAAGAACAAGTTAAAAACAGATTAAAAATTATTTAAAAACATTAGAGCATTACATCGTGTACACTTTTGTTGCTACTGTTATCATTGTAATTGCAGCTCCTGATGATGATGGCAAAGTCCATTGAAAGCTAGAGAGAATTAAATTGCTTAAATTTTGTCGAAGTACCCAACAAAAGGCGGAAGCTTTAATTTTTCACCTAACTGGTCTAGACGACAATGACCACGTCTCAAGTTATATATATATATATATAGGCAAACTTTTTAGGCTTTAGAAAACTCTTTTAACGGTAATCTTCAGGAGCTGAAAACACAATTATGATGCTGGCAACCAATACGGGAAGGATTTAAATTGTCAGACAACTTACTCGTGGTTGAGGTTGCAGTAAAATGGTGTTTCAAAACGAACGCGTGGATGAGAGCACTTGTTACATATAAAACCAAACGGACGGACACATGGGGTTTATTGATAATGACGGAAACCATCATTAAGTGTTGACACTATAATCTCCATTCTAACCTTCTACACGTCGAAAAGATGAGCGAACCGGGAGGATGATGCGTCGACAGATGACAGGTGATTGCCGCCAAGGAATGTGGAAATGTAAACATCATTGCCAAATTTCAGGTATAGTGAATACGAGGGACGCTCGGTAAAACCTCATCCTAATTCCCAAAATGCTGGATTAAACTTGTTGTGGAAAAAGTGTTGTTCATATGAGTGTACGAGTGTAACATGGTGATAGACGCTTGAAAAGATGGGTGGTGTGAAAATATATTAAAATTTATTATTACCGTGAGGGCAATGCTTCAGTTAACAGGATAAATAATTGGAATTGTGTTTTACATTTGGGAGGACGTTACATCGACTGGGATATGTAGACTTTCTAACTTTTCGCAATTCAACAAGTAAGAATAAATGACACTAAGCTGCTTAACATCAGCCTTTTTATTCATGCAAAGATCTGTCATGAAAATTTGGGACATTTCTGAAAATTCACGTTTTGAGAGTTTTTTGTTCCTTTTCAAGAACCCTAATAATGCCATAATTCATAGAATGACCTGTGGTGTTAATATGTGATGCCAAAGCACATCTGTCTGGATGTAATCTGGCGTCACTTTTGTGTGAGGTTATCCTGCCTTTCAGTGATCTCGATGTTTGGCCTATGTAAACTAGATTACAGTTGTTGCAATTAATGCGATAGACAGTGTTGATTGAATCAAGCAACTGAAGCGTAACCTTCATTTTGTAAACCACACTGTCCATCAAATACAATTAATTGTTAATCGTAATCTTGTTAAAAAGATTTTGTTCACCGACGAATCTACTTTTACTCGAGACGGCGTCAATAATTTGACGAATTCTCATTCTTGGCAGCTTGAAAATCCCCACAACTATCGAACGGAATTTCCAACACCGTTTTTCTGTTAATGTCTGGTGCAGTTTGCTAGGGGACCACTTAGTTGACCCTTTTGTGTTTGACGTTCGGTTGACATCTGAAGTTTATCTTCAATTCTTACTAGAAGAACTGCCTGAGGATATTTCGCTACAGAGAAGACAACAAATGTGGTTACAGCATGACGATGCTTCGCCCCACAGTGATAGAATTGTGACTGAGTATTTAAATAACACTTTTCCTGGGCGTTGGATTGGACGAGGGGGCGCAGCTTCTTGGCCAGCCCGCTCGCCCGATTTAAATCCCTTGGATTATTAATTGTGGGGACATATGAAGTCTTTAGTGTATGCAGAGAAATCGCATACCAGGGCTGAACTGCTCCGTAAAATTACTGATGTCGCTGACGACATAAGAAGCAATCGTCTTGTTATTGGGAAAGCCACCAGTCATATTATTAAATGGGCTAGACTATGTCTACAGTGTAAAGATGGACGCTTTGAACAACTATTATGAATAGTTATTTTTATTGTCCTTAGTAATTTTGTGTTAAATAAAAGTAATTTTCCAACAATATTGTGGTTTTCCCACCATTAGCTCCCTAAAGATAAAAAAATCATTATCTCGAATGAGGAACACGCAGAAAAATTTTGTCCCTTACCACGCGGGACACCCTGTATATATTGCTTCGGAAACGACATGTAAAGCTTCTATTGACCTTAATTTTTTCAACATTATTTACATTCTACTACAAAGTTTGTGCTTTGAAAACCTCGCGGTTTTGCTTATTCTTAACATATATCTTGGTAGGAATAGCAGGCAATACTTCGCGTTTCTCGTTCGCTTTATTTATAACCTTTTCCTTATTTTTTAATAACTTTTCATTCAAATTCCTATATACTAGTTTCATTTTTTCTTTGTGATTTTGTAAATAATTGTTCATCAATTGCTTATCTACACTTATATTAAAAGGTGATTCGGTAATGAAATGCCCTGTAATCACTTCATACGGTTTAAGATTCGTTACAGAGTGTATAGTATTATTATAAGCTAATATAGCGTAATCTACTTTTGTTTCTATAGGTTTATTCTTATATTCTTTTTGGTTATTCAAAAGTCTTAAATGTTCTATTGATGTTGAGTGAAAACGTTTCACAGTTCCCTTCGCTTCGGGATGTTGTGAACTAATGAAGTGAATTTTAACTTTATTTTTTTTTCTTATATCGAAACAGCCGCGCAGGCAGAAGCCTAAATGCCGGAACACCGCGGCTGCTAGGATGATATCAAAGAAATCTTGTTAATACGATTTTGAACTGCCTAAGGTTAGTAGAACTGGGAAAAGCTTCCTCCCGTAGATTGTTCCACAATCTAGACACCCTCGGGACAAAGGAGCGGTCGTATCGGCCAGTTCTGGATGTACGAAGTTTGACACGGTTAGGATGGGACGCCGAAGTCAGGCGGGTCTGTCTGGCAGGCACATCGCGCGGAGGCATCATGGAAGAGAGCTCTGAGGAGCAAAGCCCGTTGGTGTAGCGATAGAAAAGAGCTAGATCGCCGACGGCCCGCCGGTGCGAAAAAGTCCCGAGACTCTCTGTTAGAGAAGAGTCATCGATCAGTCGGACCGCCCTCCTCTGGACAGCATCGAGCATGGACAATGTAGTCGGGGCGGCAGCACCCCAAATGTGTGAGCAATACTCGAGGCTAGGCCTTATCTGGGCCTTGTATAGAGTGAGAAGGTCATGCGGAGAAAAGTACTTCTTAGCCCTAAACAAATAGCCTAGCTTTTTCCCAGCAGCTGCAGCTATTGAAGAGATGTGTTCGTGCCAGATCAGGTCCTCGGTGATCTGGACTCCGACCAGCCGAAATGAATGGCTCTTTGGTAGAACTCGACCGTCCATCGAAACTGTATGAGCGCTAGGACGCTTTTTGTTCGTCAAAGTACAGTACTGTGTTTTGGAAGCATTGAACTGTACAAGATTGTTGCGTCCCCAAGCAGTGATAGCCTCCAGGTCTCTTGTCAGAGAAGAAGTCGTCGCTAGTCTTCTTTTTTCCAGCTCAGCGGCAGAGATCGGCTTGTCACTCTGAATTCCTGCACGTAGAGTGCTGTCATCAGCGAAGCTGTGGATTGGGTTGATCGTGCAGGAAAGGAGGTCGTTGATATGTAAGAGAAACAGTGTTGGAGTCAAGAACGATCCCTGGGGAACACCCGCGTTGACGTTGTGGGATGAAGAGGAGAATCCGTCAATTACGACGGATATCTTGCGGCCAGAGATAAAGTCAGCCACCCATCTGCAAAGCTTTTCTGAGAGGCCGTAGGATGGGAGTTTGCTCGAGAGGGCAGCGTGCCACAGCTGATCGAACGCTTTCGTGATGTCAAGAGCAACGACATGAGCCTCACCATGAGACTGGATGAGTTTACTCCACAGTTGCGTGACGTAAGCTAGGAGGTCCCCAGTGGATCGTTGGTGCCGGAAACCGTACTGCCTGTCGCTAATCAAGCTGTGACGTTCGAGGTAGTCCAGAAGCTCGCGATTTATGCACCTCTCCATCACTTTACTTATAACAGAAAGCAGAGCTATAGGCCTGTAGTTGTAAGGGTCAGTTTTAGATCCTTTTTTTGGGATGGGCTGTACATGAGCAAATTTCCAGTTTTCTGGGAAGGTGCCGGATTCATAAGATATCTGGAAGAGACGCGAAAGAACTGGAGCAAGCTCAGCTGCACATCTCTTCAGTACAATGGCAGGAATCAAGTCCGGACCAGAAGCTTTGTTGATGTCGAGCGACAAGAGCACTCTTCTTACGGTCTTATGCCTGAATGTTACCTCCCGCATAGTGTGGGGAACCCTTTGAATTGACGGCACTTGGGCGTTGGTGGGGACGTCCATGGTGAAGTTGGCAGCAAAGATCTTGGCTAGCACTTCCGCCTTGGCCTTAGAGTCGAATACAATAGTTCCATCCTCGCACGTAAGTGGTGGAAGGCTACTGTGTGAGAAGTTCTTTTCAATCTGCTTGGCCAGCGTCCAGAAAGACCGACCGCCATTGCGCTGCGACATTACCCTGTGCCTAACTTTTATATCATGCTGGGTTTTGGCATTGCGAACCGCTTCGTTATATTTGTTTCTGGACTCGACGTCGGCTTGTCTGTTCTCTACAGTGGGGTTTTGTGAGTAGGTTCTGTGGGCCTTGATCTTCTGCTGGCGAGCAGTGTCACACGATTTGTTGAACCAGCCGTTGGACCCTGGTTTAGGAACTTTCACTGTGTGAGGGATGTATTCCTCCATTCCGACGTGGATAATTTCGGTTATTGAAGAACAGACAGTCGACGCATCCGCGTCAATGAAACAGACATCTCTCCAAGGAAAGCTAGAGAAGAAGTCTCTGAGCCCCTCCCAGTCGGCATGTCCGTAATGCCAAGTTTTGCGGCCTGTACGAGTTTCTGCTGCCACAGCGGCTTCTGACCGAAACCCAACCTCCACAACACCGTGATCTGAGTTACCCAGGGGGGACAGGACAGCAGTGCTGTAAGGGGCAGGATGCGTGGTCAGAAAGAGATCCAGCAGGCTACTGGCGTGTGACGAGACGCGGGGGAAAAAGGTAGGGCTCGTCACCAGCTGGGTCAGCCCTTGAGTAAGAGCGAACGCTTCGACTGCACGACCTGCTGCATCGGTCTTATTTGAGCCCAACCAAAGCTCATTGTGGGCATTGAAATCACCGAGAAGAACTACCTCTGAAGCGGGGTGATTGATGTTCAGGAAGTCGATCTGGACGGCGAGGTATTCGAGTAGGTCATCCCAGTTATGGTTCGAGGGAGAGCGACAAAGGCAGCAAATACATTTGGGTGATGTTTTGGAGTTGAGTCGAAGCCACAGAATGTCCTTCCGGTCTGATTCCAAAGAAAGGTCCCTGGAGCAGGAAAGACTGCTGCGGACAAAAGCCAAAACTCCCCCGTTCTTTCTCAGATTGGAGTGCACCTCGTAGTTTGGGAAGTTGAGATGGTTAATCGGTGCAGTCTCTGAGATTTTTGTCTCCGCCAAGAAAAGCACGGCGGGACAATTGGATTGCAGGTAGTGATGAACAGCATCAATGTTGCTGTTGATCCCGCAGATGTTCGAAAAACAAATTTTATCTTCGATGTTGTTCCCTCGAGCCCACCCTCCACCCGGACATTCCGAGAGTGGAGTGAGTCCGGAGTTTTTAGTGCTCGAGGGATCCATCATCATTAATTTCTTTGTTTTGGTAGATAACCGACTGCATAGGTTAGGTGTGGAAACATGCGGACATTTATAAGACACCCTGGGAAAAGCTAGTGTCACATTTCTAATGGTGGGTTCATGCAAGACTTAACGTAACTTAACTTAAGAAAATGAGCATTTAAAGCGCATGCGCGGCCAGGATTGCCAATGTAGCAATGAAGACAATATCAACATTAAACACACTAACAAAATCATATGTTTAACGTCAAGGTAGCAGATGAAAGAGTGTTTTGTGGCGTATGTGTCACGTGGACTGACGGACCAGCCTTGACATTGACAAGTGGCCCCTCCCCACACGCTTGCGCAAATGCACTGGTAATTAGTCACAGAACTCGGATAATAGTCCAGATAATATCGGAACATCTGCTCGGAAAACTCTTCCGATTCCTATTTTTGCATAATCTGATTCAAGGACCTCTTAAAGAATCTGCATGTGACTAGGCCCAAAGTTGCTCCAAAAAATGTTATTAAACCGATTCCAAAAATTGATTTGTTCTCTTTGTTTAAAGTATTTTGCGGTTTTTAGGACATTCTGAATAAAAAATGAGCTTTAGAACTTTTCTCTAGACTTGATATATACAGGTATAAGCAATGTAAAAACTCAAAATATGTCATTTGCTACCCTAAAAACAATATGAAAAATGAATATTTTGATGTTGCCAAATCTCACACATGCTTCAACCAACTAATAACAAAACCCCCAGAGAATTTGAATGCGCGCTCAATGTCTATGTGAACGCGAGAGTGAGATGAAATATCTCTCGTGCACGCTGAATATGCATTGAGCGTCCGCTTGCATATCAATTAAATACAAAGATTTATAATAACAGTATCTCCTAAAAGGTATCGTTAATGGTTATTTATGAATCATGGCGACATTAACATTTTCGTTTTTTCAGATCGTTTTTCGGTATCGCAAAATCAATTTTTTGTACTTTCCCATCTCGTACAAAATCAACTTTTGACAAACATTGTCAAACATCGTTTTGTTTCGCAGTATCAAAAAAAAAACGAATGCTACCTTTGATGAAGCGAAAACATTAATTTTTGTAATTTATTTGAAAAAGTTGTTCAAACAATTAGAGACGCAATTTGGAGCCTGACAACATGTAGATTTGTTACTAGGAGGCTTTTTCGAATAACATGCAAAAAGTCCGAATCCGAATATTTTCCTGAGCAGATGTGAAGATATTTCTTGGACTATAACGACGGCAGCGCTACCTTTCTTGGCTGGAAATCTGGTGGAACTAAAAATATTGAAAGTATGCCGACAACGCATATCAGGAATGTCAGGAATGTGTCGGCGATTTCAGTTGTTTACATTACGAAATCTGACTGACGACCTTCCCGATATTGAGGCAGTTCGATGATCATAGATGCATAACACATCCTCAATAAAGGAAGTATTTCTTTCATCAGTTTGACTAGTAATGAATTTCAGGATAATAAAAAAATGTATAATTAAAAACATATTTATTGAACAGTCCCAGCAATAATAGAACAAATTCTTCATTACAATAAATTGTACATACATAGAAGTATTCTACTCATCTGGATTTTTCTCTACATATATATTATGAACCTGATCAGTACAATATCATCATGTATATTTATTGCGAAAATATAAATGCTAAAATAACAAAAAATACATCTGTAGTTAGAGGACTGACTGGAATACAAATATAATCACTCTGATATGTGAATCAAAAATAGTTTTGCGCACACTGTTTAATGGGTAAAGGCAAACAAAATTGTCCTCAACAAAAAAAAACACATAAAACACTAATTGTTTCTTCAAACTAGGAAACAAACTCCTTAGGTCATTGACAATTAATTTGGTATCCATAAAATAAATGACGATCTTCATTGCAACTGTCTCCTCGAAGGATGTTGACACTGTGAAACAAATAAAAAATTATTAGCATAATATCACTGTCATATTTGGTCAGCAAACACTAAACAGAAACATAGTCATCTCAACACGCCCCTTCAGATGATACTGCTCTGTACATATGTATAAATTCCCAATCTAGCAGCATTTGATTGCCAAAATTCTGTGTGTAAACAAATTTTCATTGGTGATACCAAACGCCAGTCCTTAATTTGGCCCTTTACCAGATTTGTTATTACCAACAGTACAGATGTCACAAAAAAAGTTACGTGCTACTCATCTGTTTACCTCAATAAACGTCAAAAGAGATTACATATTTAGTGGGCTGCCAATACACAGCATTCGCCAGGTGTACACCTGGTTTGTAGTTAATGACAAAGTACCTTCACAGTGTTCTGTGAGGTTTTGGAAAAACATGTCATGGGGGGCATGGTATAGATTTAAATTCTCTTTTTTCTTCTGTAGGGGCTATAATTTGCCAACATCTCCACTGGTACAGTCTCAGACATGAAGGTGTTTGCATCTATCAGCTATGAAGTCAGTACAACAAGCACAAAATTTCAAGATCATTTCCATTTTTTTTTCGTTCTCTAGAATATAATTTCAAAATCCTCTATCTTGTTAAGGGGCAATTTAGGACCCATGTTTATTTTTTATGCTGTTTTTTGATCTACTTTATGCTGTAGCAATAATGATATGTTTTGCTGAAACTACCACTATACGCACTTTGTTAAGGGATGAAGTAAACATAACGACTGACTTTAATTATTATAATTTTTAACATAGATCTCTGAGTTTTTTTTATCAATCCGCCCCGATGTTCAGCTCTAAACTGTCATGCGAAAGCAAGCGCAAATAATTTTTCATACAACTATCACCGAACCATCTGCCCATACAGCGATATAAAATCGATCAAACATCACGATATAAATATCGACTATCGACTTTTGTACAGTATCGATGGCTCGTAGCCATCTTCTAATTCCAGCTGTAGCGATCAGATGACCAACGCTAGTGATCCGATTGGTTGGTTCTTAAGAGAAAGTTCAATATATTGAACTCTATTTTAAGAAGTGACCTTCAAATAAGAAAACGACCATAACCTCAATATATTTATTCATTTATGCAAAAATGAACTGATTTGGATACTAACTGCAACGTCATCACTAGGCGCTCCTGTGGCGATGTCCGATTGCGTTCAGGTGCCTTCTGCAGGTACCTCTTCAACAAGGTCAGGAGTTGATACCAGCGCGGCTTTTCGTTTTTTTTGCTCTAGGCATGGCCATCCTCAATTAATCGCACAAAAAACAAGTCCAAGGCAGAAAAACACACCCGAAGACGAACACCAAAACAAATCTCTACCGCAAATTCGTCAACAACTCAAACAAAAACAACAGATGGGTCACCGCCTGGCTTTCTCGGTGAATGGTCGTGAAACACGAGACACCACAGAATTATTATACTCGTAATTACGTCAATACGAGCATAGAACAGTATGGAAAGGGCGATCCAAGAGTAAGACGAGTTCCGAAACCACCCGAATCATGTCAAAAAATGGATGTGACGTCACCAAAACGTTTGACCACCACTGGAAATCACTAGCTAGTTACCCTCTGGCGGCGTAACATGTGGAGGACACTGGTGTAGAAACAGCTGATCCTTAAATTCGGTTACGTTAAGTCGTGCATGAACCCGACGTAAGAGTTCCCTAACTACTGAATTTTTTTATTCTGTACGATTATCAAAGATCATCTGCTCAGGTACACAATGATGTGTAAAATATTTTATGAAATTGTTCGCTACTTCTATTTCTTGAGCGGAGTTCAACACATAAGCTTGATCGTACTTTGAAAATGAATCAGTCATCGTCAAAAATTTTACGTTTTCCAAAGAAATACGTATAAAACGTATAAAATTTGGAATGGTCTAGTGGGAGTTGGGGTAACATTATATTGAAGCTTTAGTGGGTGTCTGTCATATTTCGTTAATTGACAGATTCCGCATTCGTTAATATAAGTTTGTATCGAATTTCTTAAATTTGTCAATAGTATATTTGTCTTATTCTTTTATCAGTGATTTGTTTTACCTTCATGGTAATTTCTAATTATTTCAACAATCTAATTTTGGTCTGTGATGTCTATCAACTTTTTTGTACATCGTACTAGATTGATCTGTGAATTTCTAAAATATGTTTTAATAACTGCGCTGAATTTTTCGTAAACTGGATCTTCAAAATGCAAACAATATTTGACCTTTGGTACAATGAATTCCTTCACAAATTTAACAGTATCTGCTTGAAAATTATTTTTTGACGGTTGAACAGAAATTCGCTGCTTGTTCGTATGTAACTTAATAATTACTGGATCAACTGGTTCGAAATTTACTTCAGAAATAGTAATTTGATTTTTTCCATAATTTACTGCTGAATCGCTGATTGCGATCTCAATCGTGGGGTTTTCAATAGTTGAATGGCCAGTGTGTCCTGATGAAGCATTATCGTTTTCATCAATTTTATCTAAATCATTGGGTTGAGGTGCTATCGAATGATTATCGGTTTGACTGGAAATATTTGAAATGTTCGATGGACCTGGCTGATTTACAAAATCTTTGTTAAACTCTTTCGTGTATTGCGCAAGTGGAGTTGGTGCTCCTGCTTCATCAACATTTACTTCTATTCTAGACAAAAAGTCCACATTTGCTGTAACTTTCCTATATACAACGTCAAAGTCGTGTTCTTCTAGTCTTAAGCGCCATCTTAGTAATTTTGAACTTGCGTCTTTGACTTTAAATAACCATTGGAGGCTTTTATGATCGGTTACAATGGTGAATTTGCGTCAAAAAATATAGGGTCTAAAATATTTAACTGCATATACAATCGCTAATAGTTCTTTTTCTGTGGTACTGTAGTTTGTTTCTGAATGACTTAAAGTTCTTGAGGCGTATGCTATTGGCAAGTCTGAACCTAATTTTCCTTGTGATAAAATTGCGCCGATTGCATGATTGCTGGCATCTGTGGTAATTGAAACTGATTTAGAAAAATCTGGATATTGAAGAATAGGATCATTTGTCAATAAAGTTTTACAAAATTCAAAACATTTTACATAATCTGGATCCATGGTATTAATAATTGCATCGTTTTTTAATCTGATAGTCAGTGGCTTCGTAACAGTCCAAGAAAGCCTTTGATCTGCTTCTTAGTTTTTGGTATTTTAAATTCTGTGATTGCTCTAATTTTTCCGGGGTTTGGCTTAACACCATCCGTTGTTACAACATGCCCTAAATATGAAACTTCTTTTCTAAGAAATTCCGATTTATCTAATTGTATTTTAAAATTCGATTGACGCAATCGTTCGAAAACTTCCCTAAGTCTAGATATTGTCCTTTCAAGCTTGTACTGAATATTATAATGTCGTCTAAATACACTAAACATTTTTCATTTTGCGGTGGAAAGTTGCCGGTGCGTTTTTAAGCCAAACGGCATTCGTGTAAACTCGTAATGTCCGTTCTCTGTGCTAAAAGCAGTTTTTTTAATATCTTCTTCCAACATTTCTATCTGGTGGAAACCTGAAGCTAAGTCTAGTGTTGAAAAATATTGGCATCGCCCTAATTTATCTAATAAATCTGTTATGTTCGGAAGGGAGTAACGATCTCCTAAGATTTTTTCGTTCAGCTTCCTATAGCCTGTGACTATTCTCCACTTTTTTTGACCAGAAGCATCTATTTTTTTCGGTATAATCCAGATCGGTGATGACCATGCTGAAACACTTTCTCTAATAATTTTTTGATCAAGCATTAATTGAATTTGCTTTCGTACCTCTTATCTGTGAATTTCAGGATATCTATAAGATTTAGCGTTAATAGGTATTTCATCGCTCGTACGTATGTGATGCTTTATTTTGATAGTAAAAGTCAAATAATGTCCATCTATATGGAAGATGTCTGAATATTCACTTATCAACTTAGTAATTGCTTCTTTTTCTTCAGAGTTCATGTGCGCTGTCCTAATTTTTGAAATATCGAATTTATATTTTTGAAAGTTCAAGGAATTAATATTTGGTGTATCAGAATTGTTTGAAAATTCGTAGTCTTCAAAATGTTCTACATCAGTTGGTTGAGATATGTCGGGAGAGATGAATTCTTCGGATGAATTCAGAATTGTGGAAATTGTTTCATAATTTTTCGCTACAACGAGACATTCTGGGATTTCTAAACTTGACAGTTTTCTGTATGGAATAATTGCATTGCCGTTTTTTACATTTTTTACGTTAACCTTGATTATCTGCTCTGTTCTAGGTGGAACAGTAGTGACGTTAGTTGTATTTTTAGTGACTTGGTGATTCTGTAAGGGTATGTGTGCTGTGGGTATGATCAAAATATCATTACTTGAATCAATGTTTTCGTTCAATACATCTTTTAGATTATCTAGTCCTAATAGGCATTGAAAATGCTCGTGGAATCTGAATAAGTCAAATTTCATAAGAATATTCGGATTTTAAAAAAATTTTGGACAAGGTATCTTCATGCTATATTTTTCGATAGATGAACCATGTGCTGAAGTGATTTGAAATAGATCCTACCTTATAGGTGTATATCTTGGGAATATTTTTTTCGCAATTTCAGGATGTATGAAAGATTTCGTACTTCCCGTGTCGATAAGTACTTTGAAATTATACTCTGGAAATGTTGTGTATGGTAACTTGCTAAAATTATCAATTAGACTCATTACACCAATTGAAGTTGGTTTGTCGCTGGAGTCATTGGTACCGGGGCTACCTCGCCTAAAAAATCTTCGGAATTATTTTCCTGAGGATATTGATTTTCATAATAATTTTCATCGTTTGGAAGTTCTACCACTGGTTGATCTTGTAAATTAAATGATTGATCTGGGATCAGACTTGGTCTTTGGAAATTTCTGTTTTGGAAATTTTGATGTTGCTGATACGTATGACGTGTGGACGTACTCATTGGAGTAGATCTGGGTAAATTCTGTTGATGACCTGATTTGGCCTTAGGACGTTAGTGTTGAAATAATTTGGTTTAATTTGATTAAAATTATTCGGTCAAACCTGATTAGCTTGACCAAATTGTCTTTGTAAAAATGGTCGTTGTGGAATGTTTTAGTACTGATTTCTATAAGTACTGAAATTATTGTTTGTAGTGTGGCGAAATAGTTGTTGTGCATTATACCTGTTGTTGTTCTTATTCTTATCTACCTTTTGTTTATCTTATTCTAGTTGGAAATCGTTTGTTAGTATGTTTAGAGCTTCGTTCAAGTCTTGAGGATTCTTTGTCCTCATAAGTGAACCAAGAGGCTCCTTTAATCCGTTCAAAAATACCCTTAATGTTACGCTTTTACAAAAATTACAAATGATTTCCGCTTCAGCTTTAATAATATGTGTGGTAATGAAATATACTTGTAAGTTTAGTAAACTCTGTACCTTGTTGTAAAATTCAAAGAGAGATTAATTGCTTTGTTTCAATTCAAAAATTTCTATATTTATTGTGAAAACATCACGTTTGTTTTGATAAGTTTTCAAAAGTGCATTTTTCAAATCTGCCCAATTACTTACAATGCTACTACTAAGTAATATTTAAAGCTGCATTACCTTTGATTTTTGCTAATATGCTACTCATCAGATACTCATTCTGAAAGTCATTTTCGTCCTCTACTCTATAAAATTTATTTATTAACTTTTCGCAAATATCAATAAACCTAGGTAACAGTTCTTATTGTCCATGAAACTCGGGTATCATGTTAAGATACTCCGAGCGTAGTGTCATATTGGACTGGTTTGATTGGTTTGTGGCCATATTGATTCTATTATCTAATAAACTAGGCCTCAATTGTATATTTCTTAACCTATGACTGACATGTTCCGTATCCGTCTGTGCGTCCGAATCAGATTCGCTCCCTGAACCTCTTAACAGCTCTTGATTATTTTGACCCCTGTAAGACATTCGTACTTACAGTAATAATCCAATTCGTCCCATTTCTGTATGCTTAAGTGCTGGTGGGATTCCTATCTTCGCACAGATGTTCCTTCTGTTTGGTCGTCTCGGATGACCACCACTTGGATAGGTTTCTCGATCGGGTACCACCCCAATCTGGTTTCGTTGATCACGATCACGAATTCGATATCCCGTCGATTCACGTCCGACCAATCGTGGTTGGTTTCGTAAGTCAGTTAAACGTTGAAACGAAACAGAAAAATGTCCCTTTTTCCGACTGGCTTGAATCCACGCACCACTTAAATAACTTTTCTTTTCAAAAGTCTTTTTAAAAATTTTATTCGCGAGAAAGCCGAGTACAAATAGATGTTCGTGGATTGAGTTCTAAATCGAGACTGTCTTAAAACTACGCTATATGATGCAAAGGAAGGACAATTGAAATATAATACTTTTAACTAATAAAGTGTTGAATGGACTGCGTGTGCGCGTGCGTGTGCATGTGCGTGCGTGCGTGCGTGCGTGCGTGCGTGCGTGCCTGCGTGTGAGTGTGTGTGTCTGTGTGTGTGCGTGTGTGTGTTTTGCATGCGATTTCAACCCTGTAGCACACGAAATCTTTCCAGAAGGCTCACAAGTCTGGTTAGTATCACTCAGCTCGACGGCCCTTAAGCCTGCTTACGTTATACATTCCATTCCTTCTCTGGGTACTTGTTCCCAGTATAAACTTTCTTAAAAAGGCAGGAGTGGCTCGCATCGCAGTTCAAATAGTCATCGCTTCTCAGACCAAGTAGTGCGTGTTGTGGACCTAATTACAGTGTTGATGTACTATTGGGTGTAGTGTTTTGGTTACCTGAAAGGTGAGCAATCACTGAGTATTTCCTTTGTTCTGCTGTACTGCATGGATTGATAACTATAACACTTTTATATTCGTGATCATGGATGCCGTAAGCCATATTTATAAAGAAGCTTTGATCGTATAGCCCTATTTATAAAGATGCTTTGATCATATTCATATTTACAAAGATGCTTTGATTATACAATGTGTTTGGTCACGACATACCGATATTTAAGGGGGGTATTTTTCAGCTATTTTTATCGACAAATCCACCCCCCTACAATGTCCTACCTCACCCCCTTGAAATGGCAGCCATTTTTATTTTTACGTTACGATTGCGTGAATGAAAATTGTAATAACTGAGAACATAAGAGTCACAGAATGATAAATTTGGTCTCATTTGAACGATAACATGTTGTTTTAGCGATTGTTGACAAACTTGTGTTGATACTAACCGTCAAACATATTTAAAAACAGACAAAATCTGAAAAAAATATGCAAGAAAATTGATCATTTTGTGCATTTCTGCAAAAACTAGTTTGCGAAGTTGTACTTTTTTTGTGCTAATTCTACAGCTAACTACGTTATCTACAAAATGACACCAAATTTGTTATCCTAAGTCCTCTACGTTAAGTAATAAATGCTATCTAACATGGGTCAAAGTATACATAAAAATGACAAATCAAATATAGTTCAATGTCACAAAAAATTCTATGGACGGACGAAGCAAAATTTACGAGGCAGGGGATCATAAACCATAGAAACGACCCCGCATGATCGACGGAGTTTTAGTCGGCCCAGTTGAGCTACCTCCAAGGTTAGATGGCCAGGGATTTTTGGACTTCTTGAGTACCGAGTTTTCAGATCTACGCCACTTATCAACCGCCGCAACATATGGTTGGAGCTCCCACACGCTTTTGCGCTAGAACATTTGGATAGGCAACATTCTCCATGGATAGGACGTGGAGGCACTGTCGCTTGGCCACCCCGATCACCCGATTTAACGCCCCTAGATTATTTTTTCTGGGACACAATGAAGCAAAAAGTCTATTGTCATGTGTCGACGACACTTGAAGAGCTCGTGCAAAGGATCCATACCGCTGCGAACAAAATTCGAGCTGACACGGATATGACCCGCTGCTCAACACGACACATTGTTTTAAGAACTACAATGTGGATAACCAATAATGGAAGACATTTTGAACAGCTTCTGTAACATTAAACATGTCCAAACTATTTATAAGAAACTTTGATTTATCATTTTTATGTATAGTTTGACCCATGTTAGATAGCATTTATTACTTAACGTAGAAGAAATTTGGTGTCATTTTGTAGATATCATAGTTAGCTGTAGAATTAGTACAAAAAAGTACAACTTCACAAACTACTTTTTGAATGGTGTGCGGAAATGCACAAAATAATTAATTTTCTTGCATATTTTTTTCTGTTTTTGTCTGTTTTTAAGTATGTTTGACGGTTAGTATCAATACAAGTTTTTCAATAATCGCTAGAACAACATGTTATCGTTCAAATGACACCAAATGTATCATTCTGTGACTCTTATCTTCTCAGTTATTACAATTATACACGCACTAGAGTAATCGTAACGTAAAAATAAAAATGGCTGCCATTTCAAGGGGGGTGAGGTAGGACATTGTAGGGGGTGGATTTGTCGATAAAAATATCTGAAAAATTCCCCCCTTAAATATCGGTATGACGTGACCAAACACATTGTATATCCATAATTATAAAGGGGCTCTGATCATATATCCATATTTATAAAGATGCTTGGATCATATATTCATATTTCTATCAATGGCTCATGGAATCAATAATTGCGGTTAAGGTTAGGGAAATTAGGTGGCTCTTACGGGGGTGACGCCTCCAGTCTCTGGGTGTTGTTAAGTTGTTATGGGACTTTCGGAACCTGATTGCTGGGTTTAGGTGGTTATGTTAATTACTTCTCTGTTTCCTCTACCAGGGGAAACGTCGGAGCACTTGGGATGTTGACACGATGGCCTTTGGCCGACGTGGCATCCTAGGTCTGAATGAGCGCTTAACCATCCTTTCTTGGTAATCGCTGGCATCTAAATGTATCTCATGGCAGAATGTGCATAGGGATTGTTATTCTATACCTTGTCCTCTTACTCAGATACCTCTGATTAAGAAGTAATGTCGGAGCCTTTGGATATTGACACAACGGCCTTCGGCCAACGTGACAACCTGGATCCTGGACTGCTTTTCGTAACAATCGTTAAACTCAGCATATCTGTCTATACGCCTGGGTATCAACATAGGTTGCTGTGTGCTTAAAACTATGTTGATAACATAATTTGCTGTGTGCTTAAAATTGCCTAACTGGAGGACTGCGTGTCCATGAGGGACTGTATGTCCCAAAGGGCTGTCTGTCCCCGCTCTTAGGGTATGCGGACCAATATATGATAAATCAAAAATAAATAATGATGAGTTGGTACCACTGCGGATAACTAATGTAATCCTAAGGTAGTGCATGTTATGAGTCGGTTCAATATGAGAGGTACTCAAGTCATTTTTCTAAAAATAGATATTGGCCCCAACAATCCGATCATATCGCCCTTATGACTTGCTAAAGGAGGATAACTCGTTGCCGTTCCGTCACCAAGTAAGTGGCTTTAATATTATTCTGACATTGTTGCCCATACCGAATTGTTTACGTACTGCCCTTGTAGAAAGAAACGAAATGGTACAGGATGGTACTATCGAAACCTTCTAAAATGGGTTTGTGGTTTTCATTATTATCATTTCTCGTTCGTATCCTACATGTGTATGTCTGTATATATTTGGGTATATACGAGTTATATAAATCTATATCTATAAATAAAAACGAATTCAACAAATTAATAGTTTTTGTCAAACAGGAAATCCCATCAGGAAATACCCAACAACTTGCTTCTCCATTCTCGGATCGAATGATACTTTGAGCATCAACAGCGTGATCTCGAAGACGGATCTATCGAAGTGTTATTGGAGGTTAATCGACTTACCTGTAAGGAAGTTCAATCCCCATTTATACGAGATGGCCCCGTCCCAAGAGATCACCGAGCAGGAAACATAAACTACACTGTGATCTCGTATAATTGAGGATTGAACTTCCTTAAGTCGTTTAACGTCTAATTATATAGGGTGTTCCTTAATGATATGCAAATATTTAAGGGTGTGCATCTACATGAAAAATTAATGTTAGTTTGCTTTATAAACGATGGTTCAAAAATGGTTCCTTACAAAAACTCGGGGTGTTGAAGTTTTAGGAAAAAGATGGAATTTAATTAATATTTCCAGAACCGCTTCAGATATTTCACTGATATTTAGTACGTAGTGAAAGTTAATAAAGCTGCATGTCTCTCAATGCAAAGATAATTTTTAGCTTTAACAGTGGCGTGCGTACGGGTATTGACTTCGATATTTTTTAAGAAAACATGATACGCCAACGGTTTTTTGCCAAATATAAATTATTTTTAAATTCCCCATTCAATTTAAAATAAATGATATCCCTTGAGTTGCTTTCCTTCGTTGCGCCATTTTTGAGTGAAAAAATAAAAACCGTTCTATTGTCTAACTTGCAAAATTATTATTAATTTAATTGGAAAAATTAAACACATTAGGGGTAATGAACAATAACAACTGACAATATAAACATAACATTAAAACCAACAAAATGATAACAAAAATTGTTGCAATTACCCCCTTCTCTTAGTATGCATGCTTCCGCCTTCCTTCTCATGGAATTGCGCACTCGTCGAAATATCCCTGGCGTGTTTTTATTCTATCACAGGCTGCAACTATTCTTTCTCTTAATTCCTCTACAGTGTTAATGGGACTTGTGTACACTAGTGTCTTAAGATAGCCCCACAAAAAGAAATCTAAATTGTTGATCTAAATTGTTGAGGTCTGGGGACCTTGGTGGCCATTCTTGGGCCCCACCGCGGCCAATCCAACGATTTGGATAAACGGTTTTTAAATAATTACGAACCGCTACACTGAACTGAGCTGGTGCACCATCATGCGTGTATCACATATTGTTTCTTATTACTAACGGAACATCATCAATCAGCAAAGGTAACTGTTGTTGAAGAAAATTGAGGTAAGTCTGTCCGTCAAGTCGTCCCGGCAAGAAGAATGGGCCAATAGAGTGGTTGCCAATAATTCCTGCCCATACGTTAACCGAAAATTGGTGTTGCCAATGGGTTTCGGTTACTGCATAGGGGATTTTCTTCTGCCCACAAATGATTATTGTCAAAATTCTGAATGGCATTTCGAGAAAAATTAGCTTCATCCGTGAACAGAATCATTGATTCAAATTGGGGATTTTGTGTAATTTTTTGAAGATACCACTGATAAAAGGTCACACGCCTTGGAAAATCAATAGGAAGTAATGTCTGTACTCTTAAAATATGGTAAGGATATAACAAAAAATCCACTAAAATTGTCCAAACAATTTGATGGCAAATATTTGAGTGTCTAACGATCTTCCTCGTACTCGTTTCAGGATGTTTTTCGACTTCGTGCAGCACTGCTTCCTCAGTTTCAGGTATTCTCACACGTAGAGGTCTACGTTCAGATGTTCCTTTTTGGACAGAACCAGTTTCAACAAGACGACGATGGATATTAGAGCTATTAGACTATCTGGCAGAGCACAATCGGGATATCTCTGGTGATAAATCCGTCTGGGTTGTTCACCATTACCATCGGCAAGGCCATATACGTAATTTTTATTAACAAGAGTGTAAAGACTAAATAATGAAAAAGATATCACAGCGAACAGATTTGAATAACAGATACTTGTCAGATGTCAAAAGCCAATGCCATATTCTGGAGCAACTAGATATTTATTGCTAAATTGCATTCTTCAATTATTACATTAATTTGTTTTAAAATGAACGAGAAATTCAAAAATAATTTTTATTTGGCAAAAAACCATTGGCGTACCATTTTTTTCTTTAAAAATATAGAAGTCAATACCCGTACGCACGCCACTTTTACAGCTAAAAAATATTTTTGCATTGAAAAATATGCAACTTTATTAACTTTCACTACGTACTAAATATCAGTGAAATATCTGAAGCGGTTCTGAAAATATTAATTAATTTCCATTTTCTTCCTAAAACCTCAACGAGTTTTTGTAAGGAAACATTTTTGGACCATAGTTTATAAAGCAAACTAACAGTGATTTTTCATGTAGATTCACACCCTTAAATATTCGCATATCATTATATTATGTATACGGAAAGTTGTTTCCTTTGCCATTTACTCACTATTATTTTGCACTGTTCGCTGATTCAAATTCAAACCAAAAACACTGATAAACTTTATAATTAATAAGATTATTGGAATTAAGTGAGTGTTGTCACGTAGTCAGTGGTTGGTACACTTAAAGAAGATAAAAGTTTAGGTTAGAAATTGTGCACGGAAATGTACCCAATAGCTCTAATTCGGAAACAATGTTAAAATCAGTCTCTACTTGTCATTATTAGTGTAAAGTCGGCAGTAATAGTGAATGGCAGTATTTCAATAACTCCCTAACTGTAGGTTATTTATATTCACCAGTGGCATCTAGCCTCTATTAAAACATCTCCGTCTCCCAATGAAACACCCTGTATAACACTATATTCGTTGCACCTGATTGAAAAGGATCCAGATACTTGGCCTATATGATCAGCGTTACAGAAATTGCATGAGATTTTGTAAACATCAAACCTAAACATACATTAGTCTTCTTTTGCGTGATTAAGTACCTATTACTTCAGTGTATATGCTATGTCTGCGAGTATATTTTTGAAAAATAATTATCAACAGTACATTTTCCCAAAATACAGGGTGACTTTGAAGTTGAGTCATTAATTTTCAGATAATGATTGTAGAAGGAAGATAAACCAAAATATGTGTGTAAAAATAAAAAAAAATTAAAAAAATGTTACCTTGTTTTATAAAGTATCCTCCCGACAAGTATTCCAGTGCGGACATGTATTTGATCGTGCGGTCTTGGAGCACCGGCATGCCCTCCCCTGTGAGGTCTTAAGTCACCTGATTCACGAGCCCTTTGTACTACATTAACAAAGGCACGAGGGGTTGGTTGCACTCGATTGGGAAACCGATCCGCATAAATCCGTGATGCCGCGTAAATAAGAATCATGTCCACAAGTTCAGCATTTTCGTAAACATGTGCCATTTTTGATTTCGTTTGAGCCACGCAACAGACACCACTATTCACTCACGCGTTACCGACTGACACTGACTGAATACAACTGAATAAAATAATTGTAAAAACATCGTTCCAAATTCTTTCGCTTTTTTGTTTCCGATGCGATGAACCGATAAGGCGGATTATATCCGTTGTTGCCAAACACGAGCACATAATATTATTATTGAGACAGGGCGGTACTCAAACTTCCAAAGGGCTATAACTTTGTTACTTTAATTTTACCAGAAAAATGGTAAAGGAAAAAACATTTCTTTTGATCAGATCTACTCACTGTTAAAATAAATGACTCAACTTCGAAGTCACCCTGTATAACCGTTTTCAGTTCCTTCGGCTCATGAATCCTAAAATTGAATATTACAGAAAAATTGTAATGGAAGTGGTTTAAACCTACTCAGTTTTAGATAGATAATAACGAGATTAACCGTACTTGCTTTTAAAATCATCCGCAAAAAATAATTTATGATATAACAAATAACGTATCTCTCTATAGAATGTCCAACTGCGATTCATATCCCAATGATCAAAACCAATCATTGCTCTGTTTAGCATACTGCATGGTGGTCCGTAATTAATTTATATTAAGACAAGCGTACCTCAGTAAAATAAGGGTCGTTAATGAGATATAAGGAATCAAAGTTCAATTCTCGGAATCTTCATTTCCTTGAGTATCAACGGAATTTGGGTTTTCAGGGATAAGGAACAAGATTATATTTTATTTATCCAAATAACATATATATATTTATCTTAGCTTTTATGTCAATTCCGTTCCATCATTTTTTATTGAAGATGATGGAAGACTGATTATTTTCGACAGTAGGTATACAAATTTTTTTTGTTCTGATCAGAATCGTTCCGAGGTATTCATATTTGAACATTTTATCTACGACCGGATGTTAAAGTGTACTATAGGTACTATTAATTTAAAGAAGCCCTACTTTCTATCCCGCCGTCTACATTATGCCCTAGGGCGGTAAATTAGCTTTAGTACCCGCCACATTTGAGTTATCCTATGTTGAACACAAAATGGCAACTACGAGATCTGTTAACTTTTAATTCTACTTAAAACATGTTCCAAATTGTTGTATTCAGCCGGTCGTAGATAAATTTTATATATGTCTTGGGCGTAATAAGCTTTAAATTTTGAGGTTGCTATTGATAAGATTTCTTTTAGAAGATCACGCTTTTGGACATGACTGTCATTAACGAACCGTCACTCGTTAGTGTCGTCTACTCTACACTATCCCTTTTTGATTTATCGGGAAGCACTCTGTTAGAGCCATCATTCAATTGGTTCATTATTATAACCACAAATCCATAACCGTTCATACACACGCCAAAAGCAAATATAACCAAAACCACAAAACATTCAAAAACTAAGTGCTGTGCAAATGTCAAAACCAAAATAGCCATACGAACTAAGATTGTCACTAATGCTTCGTAAATAAACACGATTGAATAGTTAAAATATTTCAACAACTCGCAGGTCACTGTGGCGCCGGCGCCACCTTGGTATACCCGCAATTGTACCAACAAATGTATTGACCAAGAAACTCCCTATTATTATTTTCAGAAGTTCGGTCTATGATTGCTTTTTAGAGCCTTTATTGTATATACCCAACGGTTTCAATTCATCATTATGAAATAATTACTGACTCTTATTTTCAGTTTCTTCTTCTACTAGTAATGTTATCTATGATAGCATGTGCGGTGTATCAGATCCTGATATCTCTACTAAAGGCAGTAGTCCTATTAACGGGACTAGCCGGCTTCCTAGGAGTCTACGTCAGTTACAATAGAGATGTTATTTCGTCTCCTTGTTTTCATGAAATTAGGTAAGTTATTAGTATACATAGCATATGTGCACTTTTTACATCCATAAAATATGCAAAATGTTCCTTTATAAGTGCCCAATATTTCACGGGACAATTCCTTAGGTGTTTGGAAGACCAAAAGTTGATATAAACATACGATCTAAGATTTCCGATTACCTAGCCAGGGGGTGATGAATAATTGCACGCCCCTGATAAGGCTCATTAAGAACAAATCTTGCAGATCCCTTATACAACGCTGTGGGTGGAGTTACTTTCCGAATATACAGTTTTTAATGTCAAACTTCTCTAACTTCACAATGTCTTTAAAGTAGAAAGGATTGAAGTTTTTCATATGGAATATATCTCAAGTATTTAAACCAATTTTTCTTTGAAAGCAATGATGTGACAGAAATTTCTGGAGAAACAAGTTCTGTACAATTAAATACCCGATCTAAAAATACAATGGAATGCACGGAGATGTAACTTTTTTATGATTTTGAAATTATGACTCCGAAACCCTGTATCTCGGTAAGGGTACATTGGCGGAATTTTTCTCATGCAAGGTTTTTTGGGTAATAGGAAACTTTGTATATATTTTAATTGTGTATCAGCCTTCAACAATTTTTGAAGAATAAGAGGTAGCAAACATTCTCAAGACAGTAAATCTGCAAATCTGGAATATAGTCACTATGATACACATGCAAATTTTAAGGAACATCTCTAACATGCTACGGGTGCCCATTAATAGCTAAGAAATTGTCCTGTTTAGTGTTGAATACTTAATAAGAAACACCCTGTAAACTATTTGTCAGATGAGCTCACGGGGATATTGTTCCCTTACACATGCAGCTAGCAAACATCATTGTTTGCCATCAGTATTTCTACGTTTCCGAGTATATGTAAGAAGCTGGTTGAATAAAGGTTCGAAAAGCCTTTAAGCGCCTTCGCATTGTCGCAAACAAGAGAAGTTAGATATGACAATTCGTATACATATCTATACATATATATATAAAATATATAAATAAATGCCTATGTCCCGTGGTCAAGCCATAACTTGAGAACGACTTTACCGATTTCATTCATCTTTTTTCCTAATACTTTATAGAAGGTCCTTACGAAAAGAAAGATCAAGAAAATTGCGCAGAAAATTGGAAAATCATTGAAAACCTAATGATTATTTGAGCTACGCGCGTTCGACAGTTCGCTTGAGCATGGGGCACGCACAGCAGAAGAAATTTTTCAATTACCGAAAGAGAGGGGCACTCCTCTACGCCATATTTATTCCAACAGCTATGAAGAATTAGCTATGTGTGAGAAAATTGCTTATGCAAACACGGTGCTTTCGTTTTTGGACTTTCATTTCTTTACAATCGTACTTTGTGATAGCCCCTTCGAAAGAAACTGCAGTGTTGCCTAATTGTTGTCTTTGTCAGGAATAAAAATGGCGTATGAAAATACATTTCTTTTGCTTAATTGACTTTCGCTACTCTATCATTTTGAACTTGACAGCTTGCACGCCGCAAATTTATATTATCGTCTCACAGTGTTTATCGGTGAAAAATATTGTTTTATTTAACTAGTAGTGCACAGTCCATTCGATTAGAGCTTTTATCCAGTTTTCAATTCGTTCAGTGAGTTTTCTTGAGAAGTATTTGTTCAAAAATAGTTAACAAGGGTGGCAGTTAGTTCACCGCAATCACGCCTTATATAAAAATTGTGATTCATCAAAATGCCACCAATTAGACGTACCAACCTAGGACGCAGAACTCGCAATGCTGCAAGTCGAAGATATATACGAAGTCAAGCTGACGATCAACGAGAAGCGAGAAATGAAGCTGAACGGGATCGAAGGACCGAAATTCACCAACATAGAAGTGTCACATTTAATCCCGATCGAGCTGCTTTCAATTATGACGTGCAATTCGACCAATGGACTTTGTGCGTCCACAATGCAAAGTTTTCAGGGTCAAAAATGAAGCCTCTGGATTATGTTGCGTCAGTGGAAAAATCAAATTGACTCCATTGGTCCCACCACCAGATCCACTACATTCAATGTTTTCCGGAAATGAGCCAGATTCTATTCATTGTTTGAATCATATCCAGCAATACAATAATTGCTTTCAAATGACGTCATTTGGCGCAACAAAAGTCATTCGACATAATTGTATGCCTATTTTCAAGGTAAGTTGATGGGGGAATGGCAGTGCTGCCAACGTATTTTGCTAGCCACATGGCGGTACAAGCACTTCGCTATACAATTACCTAGATTCCATATCCCAGATCATAGCTAAGACAGGACAACGTCTGTCCGGTCAGCTAGTGTATAATAAAAATAATAATAATAGTAATAATAATAAAAGGTCTATTAACCTAGCGGATATACAGCGGAAAAAATACACGAAATAGAAGAAAGTTTTCCCAGCAAAGTAAAACGAATAATTATTCCACAAACAAGTAGTTGAACAGGTGTAGGAAAATCAGATAAAAAAAAATTTAAAATACACATATATGATAATAAGTCAGGTTATACAATGTGGAACCATTCAAAATGAACTCCTTAATTTTAATTTTGAAGGATTGTATCGGCAGGGTTTTTAAAGTAGCTGGCAGGTTATTATATTGTCAAGGTGCCACATAGGAGAGAGATTTTTTCAAAAAGGTTGTCCTGTATGACGGCATATTTAGTGTATTTTTTTATACCGAAGCAGCTGCGCAGGCAGAAGCCTAAATGCATGGACACCGCAGCTGCTATGATGATGCCAAAGAAATTTTGTTAGTCCAATTTTTGTATTGTCTAAGGTTAGTAAAACTGGGAAAATCTTCCTCTTGTAGATCGTTCCACAATCTCGACAGCCTCGGGACAAAGGAGCGCTCCGTATCGGCCAGTTCTGGATGTACGAAGCTCGACACGGCGGGTCTGTCTGGCACGCACATCGCGCGGCGGCATCATGGAAGAGAGCTCTGATGAGCAAAGCCCGTTGGTGTAGCGGTAGAAGAGAGCTAGATCGCCGCCGACGGCCCGCTGGTGCGAAAGGGTCCCGAGACTCTGTTAGAGAAGAGTCATCCATCAGCCGGACAAACCTTCTCTGGCAGCATCGTGCAGACTTTATGTAATCGGGGCGGCGGCACCCCAAACGTGTGAACAATACTCGAGGCTAGGCCTTATCTGAGCCTTGTATAGAGTGAGAAGGTAATGCAGAGAAAAGTACTTCTTAGCATTAAACAGAGAGCCGGCCATCCATCGAAACCGGATGATATCTAGGACGCTCTTTGTTCGTCAAGGTACAGTACTGCGTTTAGGAGGCATTAAACTGTACAAGACTATTGCGACCCCAATCAGTGACAACCTCCAGGTCTCTCGACAGCGAGGGAGTCGTCGCTTGTCTTCAACTCCGCGGCAGAGATCTGCATGTAGAGTGCTGTCATTAGCGAAGCTATGGATTGGGTTGATTGTGCAGGAAAGGAGGTCGTTGGTATGTTAGAGGAACAGTGTCGGAGCCAAGACCAATCCCTGGGGAACACCGTTAAGTTTGCTTAAGAGGGCAGCGTACCACAGATGGTTGCACACTTTCATGATGTCAAGAGCAACGATATCAGCCTCACCATAAGACTGAATGAGTTTACTCCACAATTGCGGGACGTAAGCTAGGAGATTCCCTGAGAATCGCCGTAGTTGTAAGGGTCGGTCTTAAATCCTTTTTTTGGGCTGGGGTGGATATGAGCAAATTTCCAGTTTTCTGGTAAGGTGCCGGATTAATAAGATATCTGGAAGAGACGCGAAAGTACTTGAGCAAGCTCCGCTGCACACCGCTTCAGTACAATGGCAGGAATCAAGTCCAGACCAGAAGCGTTGTTAATGTCGAGCGACAAGAGCACTCGACTTACGATCTTATGCCTGAATGTTACAAACCCGCATAGTGTAGGGCACTCTTTGAATTGACGGCACTTGGGCGTTGGGGAGACGTCCGTGGTGGAGTTGGCAGCAAATATATTGGCAAGCACTTCCGCCTTGGCCTTTGAGTCGGATACAACCGTTCCATCCTGACACGTAGGTGGTGGAAGGCTGTGTGATTACTTATTTTCGGTCTGATTGGCCAGCGTCCAGTAAGACTGACTGCTACTGCACTGTGACATTACCCTGTGCCTAACGTTTATATCGTTAAAGAGGATTGTATGGAGAGAAGACAGGGGTTGTACTGCCCATCCATATCTTATATCCTTAAGATGCCTGGAAATTCTTTCTCTTCTCGAGATCCGTGAAATATACCGTACAGAGCTGTTTTGGACCTTTTGTATTCGGGAAGCCTTCTTTGGAGTAAGACAGGGCCCAATAACATAAGCAGCATACCCGAGGACGAGGCTGTTAGTGAACTAAATTTTGGAATCCTAACGGGGCATATTTTTAAAACTGTAAATAGACTTCAACTTCGCATAAGCGCTTTGAACAGTCCTGGAAACATGATCATGAAAAATAAGGTGTTGATCAAATGTTACACCAAGGTACCGCACGCTAGGCGTACGATCAATTTGTTTTCCTTCAATATAAAGTTTCACATAATTACTTTGAAAATTTCTACTTCCAGACTTAAAATTTATGCTGATTTTTCAATTCGTTGGTTTCAAACCAAAAACATCACTATTGAGATCGGTGGGCAGGTTTGTTGATAGTTGAACCTGAGAGAAAAGATAAATATAAGAGATTGTCATTAGCGCATGTGTGCATCTTGCAATATTTAATCGCCCTGTCTAAATCCGAAATATACAGCGTTAACAAAATAGGACCAAGTATATTTAACACATTGCGTTCTGTTGGAGAGAATGGAAGAAGCTAAAAACCTAAAATAGTGCTTCTTAGTCAGCTTCAGTTGATAATTTATACAGTGGAATGTTTTACTGAGATCCAACATAATAGTTACTGACCCAGCATCCAGTGCTCATCACACATGACCGCTAAGGTCCGCTGAGGTAGTAAGCATCCTATGACCACTACGGAAACCTGATGGTAGCAAATTATTCATTTACATGTTTACTGATTTCTTTATAAACTATGCGTTCTAGTATTTTAGATAAGATGAGTAGAATACTTATTGACCGGTAAGCGCTCATGGATTCCGTACAATCAACCTTAGGCAAAGCTATGACGCTGATTTCCAAATTTGCGGAACAATTTGTTTTTCCAATGAGTAATTGATAATGAAGGTGTGAAACGGAAAAACTACCGAGAGCAAAACATCGTTGATTTATTCTGGAATCCCATCTCAAGTAAAGTCAGGAAAAAATAAAATTTTTTGGATAAATCTGATGGACGAAACAAATGAATGATAATTTCAAGGCCTATCTACGAAACTCCGCTTTTTTGAAATAACTAAGGTTTGGCAACGTCAATGTATTAGATATTTTTGGAATCAAAACGGCGTATTGAAATTCTAACTATGCGATCTTCCAAGGGAGAAAAAGTCACAACGTTAATATGCAATTTATTTTGAAATCCCATTACAAATGAAGCCAGGAAAAATTCGTCTCTCCCCAGAAGTACTTTGGATATCAAAACTTTCTCAGCGGCATTTTGTTGATCACCTAAATACGCAACTTTTCCTCCTTTTAAGCGACTTCGTATCTTTTACAGTTTCCGAGATCCGAATGGTGAGGGTCGAATTTGAAACACCCTGTATATGGACCGCTACCTGGGCACAGGTTTTTAATATTCAAAATCGATTGAAGCAGAATTGGTAAAGTTATTTATTGGTATTTAAGTGTTCGTTGTTCCAAACTGATTTTCTATATCTGTTTGTGCATCTGTCGGGTGGGCGGAGTACCATTACCTGGAGCTTTCTTGTGTTCTAAATACCATCCATAGTTATAAGATTATGTCATTTTAGAACTCGATTTATCTTAGAAATATTGTAATTGTAGAGTGTCTTCAATTTTATAACTTTGTATTTCTTTGGTTATAGAAAAGAGTAGTTATACCAATAGAAAACACTTCGTAAGGTGAATTTATGATCCGCCGGTCGGGTCCATTGATCTTGGGTTTGGATGTAATGAGCCGAATTCATAAGACAGAAGCATATCCTCGAAAGCCTAAGGTGGACGTTTAAGGTCGTAAAGAGTTTTGGTTAAGGGTTCCCCCTACGTTGGTTATTTATACACGTGGAAAAGACGTGGATGTGACGTGGCATCTTATCACTGTTTGCTGGATATTATAATTCATCATAAATTTAAATTGTAATCTTCCAAATAGAGAATGTCCGAATAATGATGATAAGAGATTGGGTGATGTAATTTATTTGTAGATACATCCTGGTGTCACAAATATAAAAACGTATATCGAACCTAAAATGCTTTGCGAGCTTTGTTATAAATAATAATGCCGTGTACTTAGTCATTATTAAGTGAAAGTCATCGACCACCTTAGTGAAATAATAAAATATGAAAGTGTGATTGATAATTAATTATAATATCGATGTTTCCCCATTTCATGACCAATAAATTTTAAATATCGTGCCTTGATAGGGGAAGCGAAAAATGATAAAGGGTGCCATAGCTGCATTGTGAGATTGCAGAATTTTCATCACAATCACCGGTATTAGCTCCCAAGATTTTTACATACCTATATTTCAGATTTTTAAAGCTACAGATTGCTTTCTTGTTATGATTACTTTGTAATGATGCAATTTTTCTGCGTCTATATAATGCTTTTGGCTTAAGCTGATCTTTGTGTGTCGTTCCGTCTTCCGTTGATCTATCCTTTTTTTCATAGCTATACTATTAACAATTTAGAGCTCATAAATAGTTGTTTTCTGATTGAGTCTAGTACATTTCCTGTGGAATTTTATATAAAGTATATTAAGCTTCTCCAACTCGATAACATTTGGAAACATTGAACAAGCAGCATAGGCAACCATGTTTTTGAACAGACATCCGATCCAATCAAAGCCATTCCCACGCTCCCCATCAAGAATCTCATGTTGTTTCTTACGTCGCGTTCTCCATCCTGCAACAATTTTGCATTTTGCGAAATGTGAACGAATGTTTATCTTCCTGTAAATTCTAAAGTTTAAGTGTGTTGACAAAAGCCAAACTGTGTTTCTGCTCATCGTTTAATCAAGAACAGCGTCGTAACAGTATCTATGCCTTTGTATGTGCCATAGGCATAGGAATAGAATTTTCAGTTGAAATTGGTGGTGGTGCTGGGGGCGATATTGCCATAGTGCATGAAAAGTGGCTGACGTCGAGAAAGAAACGGGTGTGGTGGCCACCACATAAACAGCAAGTACGAGCAAGTGCTGTATAAGCAGTACGATATCGGAAGACTGTTTTTTGAGGACGGTAGGTATATTCTTCAAACTTTACCTATAATTAAGGGCCGTATCGCTATCGTCAGTAGTCCCAACAATTATTGTAGGACACCTTTATGGCCTCCTTGATTTTCACAGTTTTCTACTGTTCCGTTTTACCGCTCGATCTTGAGGTTATGTTACAAATATCTATTCGCATCAAAATGTTCGTACTTTTGATTTATATCTATTTTATCAGCCTGAAATTTCCTACGATTCAAGAAGAAAACATAACTTCACTACCCCAGCCTTTAGAAGAGGAGAAAATACTATGAAAATCAAGGAGGCCATAAAGGCATCCTTCAATTGTAAGAATGACTGCCAATACGGCCCTGAAATGTATTTAATTACTTCAAGTCTCTCTATGCCAGTCATCAAGGAACAGCATCAATTCAATTTGAATATTTTTCAAATAATGCAGCTGCTAATTAAACTGCAAAAATTCATTACCCGCAAAGAAAGTGGGACTTCATGTTTGTAGAACAATGAATCTGTTCAGCGAAAGTAAAGCTGTACAGCATTTTTATACTAAATAGCAGTAGCCATGGGATTTGATACATGTTATTAGGACTTTAGTTGGTTATATGACCAAATTAGAAGAATATTATTTTCTTTTTCAGATCCTGTACTTTTCGAAGTTAGGGGGACGTGATATTACCAATAGAACAAATAATTTTGAGGCGCCTAATATTTGATAGTTTGGCAGTTAGCTACAATTATTTGGGAACTAGACAAGAGAAGAAGGCATTCAAAACTTCATTTCTCAACAAGGTTATAATAAGTAAGTACTAACAGATCTTTATACGTTTTAGACCTATTATTGCTTACAAATTTTGTTTTTTGTATCTGATGTAACATACAAGACTTGGTGTACAACTATATTCAAAAATCCTTTTTCATGCGACAGCTTTATATATTTATAGGTAAACAAGTAAAAAAATATTTAATAATAAAAAAACCAAAATATAGAATATTCTATCAGACTATCAGATAATTTATTCTGCATTTTAGCTGTCATATTTTATTTTTCCCAAAGTCAAATTATATTGATTTTAAGTTATGGTTGGATTGTATAATCTTATTTTGTATACAGTTGATTATATCACATCTATATATTCAAATTTTATTTCAAGGGGCACCAATGCTACCAAAAAAGATGTGTGAAGAAGATGCCATTAAAGCCTGCACCAAAAAGATATAAAACAAAATATTCGTATATCTTTTTTATCCTCAGTAGTAGTAAAATGTAATATTCAACTTTGGTTTTCTACTCACATTCTCTTTTTTTTTGTTAGGCAGTGTCACAAAGTGAAAGGAACTATAAGAAAGTTATTAGTGAGCATCAGTCATCTGACATGTTTGAAAGGAAGTTCAACAAATATTTAATAAAATAAATGCCTCTCAGGTTGTGGCTTCATCTCAACCACAGTCTTGTAGAGTCAGGTAATTCAAATTTTTAAGTAACTGAGGATATTTTGAAAAGTGTGAGGTATTTAGAGCAAGATTTTGACAATACTAATAATATTGAATATATAGATTCTTCACAGCTATGCGGCTCTAAGGACCCAAGAATACATCAATGCTTAATCTGATGCTCACAAAACGCTTGTTTAATTCACTAAGATCATATTTAATTAGAAAGCTAATTTGCAATGAAATGTATTAAAGCATATCTGCAAAAGTTGTATCTATTTTCTTATTTATATATGTATATAAGTTAATATATAATCTTATCGGTATTCATTTATTTTTAAATCTCACATGAAATGTATGAGCAGACATGATGGTTTGTATTTAAAGAAATCGGTGAAATGTTGTTAACAAGACATATTTAGAACTAAAATGCTTACAACTTTTGACAAAAAATTAGAATACTCATTTTTTAAGAAGTTGTTATGATTAATCAAGTAGTTATTTCAGATAAAATTAGTATAGTATTAATCCTTCATTTTGTCTGCCCTTACAATTCAAACCACATATATGTTTAAATACTGTATATTGTAAGCATTTCTTCCACCACACTGGCCCTCTTTAGTACAATAACATTTGAAGGGTTGAGTGGATGAAGGTGGTAAGTAACATTTCGGTTAAAATGAGTTCAGTATGTTTGGCGAAGGCTATAAGCGATATTCTGTCTGGAAAAGTGGTTGTTAAGAACAACAGTTATTGTCCACAGTAGGACCAACCTGTTTTCCTGACAGAGTACTACTTCTAGGCTGCGCCAAATATATTGAACTCATTTTTGATCCAAATGTTATTTACTACCTTCTCCCAGTTAATCATCACGTGAAATCGTCGTCAGACAGTGACGTCGATTCTATCTCACACTTCGCCCACAAATTAACGGACTTTCCACGTCGAAAGGAGGCATGAAAACGACGTGTGTAGATCACGTGAAATCGTCGTCAGAAAGTAACTTCGATTCTATCTGACACGTTGCCCACAAATTAACGGCCTTTCCACGTCGAAAAGGGGCGTGGAAACCACGTGTATAAATCACGTGGAATCGCTGTCAGAAGATGACGTCGATTCTATCTGACATTTCGCCCACAAATTCAACGGGCTTTCCACGTCGAAAAGGTCCGTGAATACTACGTAAACAGGTACGTTCTTTTCACGTGAAGTATACGTGTTCTTGCTGGCTGGGTAATGCCGCTCCTTGTTGTGTCTACCAGAGGTAGCCTCTGTAGCTCGGAGGCTAGCGCGTCAAGCTAGCAGCCCGGGGCTCGCGGGTTCGAATCTCCACCTCGAAAGTTAATTCCCCGCCATGGATGTCGTGTTGGGTGTTGTTTATGTCACGCATGCAGGTGCAATATTAACGATAGTTGCATCTGATTGCTGGAGCTAGTTTATTAAATAATCAGTTACCAGTAAATGGCTTGTGAAGTAATACAGTTTTGGTACTAAGGGCTTGGCAAAAAGGGTCAAATCAGGCCTAGTTGCCAGGCTTCGCCTCCTCACTACTAATTGTCGAACTTCATACGTCATAAACCAAGGCTTTTCCTAGTTTCCCTAACCTTAGGCAGTTCAAAAATCGGATTAACACGGTAAACTCCATATAGCAGCGCTGGCGCTTCGGTATTAAGGTTTCTGCCTACCCGGCTGCAATAGGGTAAAATAATAGTTTGACTGATGAATATGAAATCCTCTTTTCACGAGCTTTGGGTATTTAATTCGCCGCCATCTTGAATAATGCACGTTTTTGGTTTCGAAGCCATATCCTCAATGATACTGCGATACTGCGTAACTGACTTTGGCTCAAACCGCGTAACTACGTAAAAGTCAAAATTTTAATTTCGCGCGTATAATCTATACACAGCAATTGGCTTCGATCTGTTCGGTCAGATGAGCACGTCAATCAATCAAAACGCTTCAAACCACGCAAAACCAAACAACAATTCAGTCAGCCAAAGACGTAATGGTAAAGAAAATATCCAGTTTGTCAATTCTGCTACAAAACTAGTTACTACCAAACTATGTGGTGCTAAGCACTGTTCGTTACGCGTCTCACGTCCCTGCCTAGTCAAAACTTGATTTGAAAGAAGCTATAGCAATTCACGCTGTACTACTACTAATGCATCAGCTCGGAGGTTAATGCGTGTTCAATGCGTAACCTTAGGCATGGATATTGAATATTGAATGTTTGTGTATGCATCGTCACTTCGTATTTCCATGCACGTTGGATATCAGATTTTATACTGTAAGTGCTATATTTAGTTGATGATGCTTCATTATTATATTTTTTTATACTTTAGTTTAGAACCAACTTCACACTTTACTTTTAGCAACTAACAAATATACCGCATACGTAAATGTTAACGTTTGCCTTTTTGACACTTAGTTCAACGACTTGTATGAGGCAGCAGCGGTTTTTTTTTTTTTTTTGGTGAGGGGGGAATGCATTTACGCACCATACCATAGCCCGAGCTACGGCGTGTGTGGGACTCCAGGGTCTTGAGGAGATCACCTAATACCCACTAAACCCTAAACCTCCGCGTGGCCCGACTCATCAGCGTCTCGGTAGGCCATGTGTTGTGCGTAACCTGCAGTCTGCTACAACGTCTCCTCATGTGTTTCAGTCTCTGGGAACGCCGGGTTGGTTCCCTTTACCTCGCACATTCTATCGATGTCGTTAAGCGATCATCGATAGAGGGTCTGCTAGGTTCTCTTGAAACTCTTGATTTCGAAAAATCAAGAGTTTCAAGTCCTCTTACCAATATGTTGTTCCTGGTCCTGGTCCTGAAGGGTCCTGGTCCTGGTGGGTCCTGGTCGTGGCGGGTCCTGGTCCTGGTTGGTCCTGGTCCCGGTGGGTCCTGGTCCCGGTGGGTCCTGGTCCCGGTGGGTCCTGGTCCCGGTGGGTCCTGGTCCCGGTGGTTCCTGGTCCTCTGCATCCACGCCGTGGGGGGGGGGGAGCAATCGCGAGTTCTCCTAGTCTCCTAGTCAAGGTTCCAGTTAGCGGGTGCCAACTGGGACCTTGGTCTGGGGTACCTGGTTCTGCGGTTGCGAGGCCTCTCGTCCGGATCGTAGTCCATGAGGAATCGTAGCTGCTCGTTCGGGTGGTCCTGAGCTTTCTCGAAGGTCTTCTCCGCTTTTTTCCTCATGTACTCGTGGATGGTGTCCCAATGCAGGTCTCTACGCAAGGTTGAGTTTCTTACGTAGGATGGTGCACTGGTAGCGATCCGGAGTAGCTTCATCTCTAGAGCAGCAAGTCGCTTGCGGTAGCTGGGGGCAGCGTACCCCCAGACCGCGGAGGCGTAAGCGAGCTGAGGTCTGGCGATGGCCTTGATCAGCCGTAGCTTGGTCGCTAGCGGCATCCGGCTGTGTCTACTCAGTAATGGGTAGAGTTGAGCCATGGCTGCTCTGGTCTTTGCGATGACAGCTTCTATGTGGGCTTTCCAGGTGAGGGACTTGTCAAATACGATCCCCAGATATTTGACTTTGTCGCTCCACTGGATATCTTCGTCGAAGATGGATGCTTCGAGAGGTCTTGCAATCCTTCTTCGTTGAATGAAGATTGCCTGCGTCTTTTGGACGTTGATGCGGATTTTCCATTTCACGCACCAGTCCTGGATGTGGTCCAGTTCATCCTGTAGTCTCCTACGGATGATCTCGGGTCGTCTATGCTTGGCGGCTATAGCAGTATCGTCTGCATATAGGGCCAGCATTGTGTCAGCTGTCTTCGGCACATCGTGAGTATAGATGTTGTAGAGCAGGGGGGCTAAGGCTGACCCCTGGGGCACGCCTGCTTCCAGCTGTCGTCTTGTTGTATGGCATGTACCAATCTTCACCGTGAAACATCTTTGTGTTAGATAGCTCTGGATCAGTTGGCACATGTTCGCATCGATTCCGGCGGCTTCCATTTTGGCAATGAGTCCATCGTGCCCAAACTCGGTCGAAGGCTCGTTCCACGTCCAGCAGGACGAGACCGGTTGCCTCCTGGAGATTGAAGCCGCTGGTGATGTTTTCCGTCAGTCGTAGCGCTGGGAGTTCCGTGTTGTGGGAGGATCTGAAGCCGAATTGCTCTGGGGGGAGAAGTTGCAGTTCTTCTGCCTGCTTCTCTAGTCGAACGGCGATAGCCTTTTCGACTACTTTGCCCATCGAGGAAACCAGGCTGATGGGGTGCAGCGGTGGCCGCAGTAGTAGACTCTTCGGTCTCCTGATCAGTCGCCGTGCGCTGACTGTCGAACGTGGAGGTACCATCCGGCGGATCTCGTAGGTGGAGCCAGAATGTGTGCATGTTTCATGCACACGTGTTCCCTCGAAAGAGTCCGTGTGGCGTTCCCCCTTTCCCCTGTATCCCCCTACAGCCTCAATGGGTGTTTAGGCCTTAGGCCTTCGTGGTAGTTGGAGTATATAAAAAAAAGAGGTGAATGTCAAATGAGGTTAACATGAGATTATTGTAAAATTCAGATAATTGCAGATGATACATTAATACACATACCAGATGAAAATATAGACACTGCTTTAAAATTGCTAGGTTCTGATTTGGCCAAAATCATAAATTGGTTGAATGTAAATAAACTAAAATTGAATACATCTAAAATGAAATGTATGCTAATAGGGAAATACCTAAATGAAAATACTATCACAGTTAGGATAAATGGTGAAATGATTAAAAATGTTGAATCAATTAAATATTTAGGTATATACGTGTAATTTGATAGTAAACTAAAGTTTGAGGATCACTATGAATACATTATTTCACAAATTTAAAAAAAAATATTTTTATAGGGCTTCTAATAGTCCTGGTACATAAATACTCAAAAAAATAGTTTATAATACAAATTATTCTACCGCATTTAGTATGTTATTAAACTATCTTGTTCACTGCCAGTGAAGTTGTGTTCTCAAAATTAGTCCTGCAAAATAAAGCTATGAGAATGATATTGAATGAAAATAAGTACACGAAAATAAAATGTTTGAATTGCAGTGGTTGAATATCAAAAATTTCATATGATATTAGGTTATTATGTTTATACTCGTATTTAAAATAAAAAATCATCTTTTGCCACAACATTTAGAACACCACATAGAACTACATAATCATTACCACAATTATTATACTGGAGGAAATATAGATTTTCATTTACAAAATTGCAATAATAATAATATAACTAGCAAATCAATATTTCACAAAGGATTACTTGAATTTAATAACCTAAACAATTATATAAAGTCTACTAACTTGTAACTTAAAGATGTTTAAAAGAAAATTAAAGGAATATTTCATGGACAGTGAAAATTCTTAGGGCTGATTTCACAATTTTACAAACCATTATTCTGCACCAATAGGGTACGAGTACCAAACAGTCCGTCAAATATACCCAATCAGCCTCAAGAGCTCTCCGCCAAATTTTTCGCATGAAATAGCATCAAAGTATTCAAAACAAAACACTGTAAAATATGAAGTAACAGCTTGCCATTTAAATGTTTTCAGTTTATTAAATATTATGAATTTATATAAAACTGAGCCAAAATTTAAAAAAAAAAATGCTTGATATCTAAGTAAAATCCATTTTTTTCAGTTTATTTGAAGTTTTCTCCATGTTTATTGCAACTTTTGTAATCCATATGTTATTATGTTAACTGAACACCACCTACTGTGTGTTAATAATAGTTTATCCTACATTTGCAAACTTGCACTTTCAAACCCTTACTTGAAAAAGCCTTTTCAGTCAAATTTTTGTTAGGTGTTGCGTCTCAACACATTCATATACTTATTTCCAATTCCTCAACGACATTTTGGCACCGCTGGTTCGAAACTCTTGAAGATTTCAAGATTCATACATACAATTGCAGTTGCAGTCTTTTGTTTTGATGTCAGTGTATAATCAGTCGCACCATCGATGATGATACATGGTCCACTCAACATAACCACATATTTGGGGGTTAGTGCAGATTTAACGTGTACACGACGGTGTAATATGTAATTCTGCACAAGAAAGATCTTGGAGGGAGCACTTTTTATACGGAAAATCGATTTTCCATAAATAACACAAGCTTAAAACAACAAAACATAGACTACAGTAATGTTGGAGAAGGAGAATAGACCAAAGAAGAACTGACATTTGAAATTAGTGTCTCACAATGTGAGTGATGGGAGAATACATTTGCAATCAGTGGAATGCATTGGAACGGTTAAAAAATATGAATTGAATCGTTTTTACGTTATCTCGACTGACAGACTGGAATATCTGCTGTTTCTGTACATATATTTTTTGTGGTATTGTTGCATAAAGTAGTTTGTTCACGAACCAGTTCCTAGAACTGAACGCAACTTAATGAAACGGACTAGAAAGCACATCACTATTTCATGTAATCCAAGGAGGGACAAATTGTCATTTCATCACACCAGTGATGAGAGAATCGCAAGCCTTAGATTCGCTTTGCTTCTGTGGCTCAGAGATATAGTGTTTTCTTCTGATAAAACTAGCGTAGTTTTTGTGTTTAAAATACTCTACCTTAGTCAATACCGTTGATCCTAAATTTGTTTCCAAAACAACATTAAACAACTCTCATGTCGTGTCGCGTGCAGTAATGCAAGGAAGCATATTTTTATCTTTTCTTTGTTCTTTTCCGTGTTACTATGATGAATCATCGAAAAAACATAATAGTAAACCACGAGCAAACAGCATGGCTGCATTCAAAGATGGAAATCAAAGCAGAAGACAGTAGACAACACCAGCCCGAGTTGCTTCAAGTTCTGTATGTTTCTACAATGAGTGAAAAACATGAATATATAAATTGGTTCTGTCCAACTCTAGTTTCACTGAAAGAAAACGCGATTGAATAGCTTGGTAATATTTAACAGTTTAGACCATACAAGGCTGATTTCAGTAGCTTCAAGTTGCCTCACAAGTCAGATATTTTGCACTTTCCCCGCAACCCTGGCGCCTATGGTCCTCGATACCTGCTTCAGAAAGGTTTTTCACTCGCTTGACTGTTGGTTATGTTTATATATTTTACTGGGGATCTTCAAATTTTTCAAAGATTTTTCAGACCCATGGATGTTCTAGAAATGCATCGATATCAATAAAAAATTTCCATAACACACTTAAACCTGATTTCGACACATGTTCCATGCGTGTCAGATGGGACTCTTATTTGACCGTTCCTTTTGGCACCTGAGAAAAATCACTTTCCCCACTTGCAGTGCGGTGAGTCATCCAGTTATTTTCGTTCACTGATCAGTATGAATAAAATGTACCATCACTATCCAAGTCATGACTCAGTGACTCAGTTATTTGGTCAGAACAACACTGTTGCCAGCCTTAGCGATTTTAGTATGCTTGAGCGACTTTTTTTCTCGACTGGTCCGCTGGCGATTTCCAGCAATATTTTTGGCTACATTGGTAATCCCATTAAGGTTCGCCTTTTTACAGTTAAAGTCTTTTCAAATGCCGTGTGCAGCTAGTGATTATGTTGCGCCCCCAGCCATCATACAATGGAAGTAGGAAGCTTCCTCTGTATATATAACATACAATATGTTTAGTCACGACATACCGATATTTAAGGAGGGACTTTTTCAGGTATTTTTATCGACAAATCCACCCTCCTACGATGTCCTACCTCACCCCCTTTGAAATGGCAGCCATTTTTATTTTTACGTTACGATTACGCTAGTGCGTGTATGAAAATTGTAATAACTGAGAACATAAGAGTCACAGAATGATACATTTGGTGTCATTTGAACGATAACATGTTGTTCTAGCGATTATTGAAAAACTTGTATTGATACTAACCGTCAAACATACTTAAAAACAGACAAAAACAGAAAAAAATATGCAAGAAAATTGATTATTTTGTGCATTTCCGCACACCATTCAAAAACGAGTTGGCTAAGTTGTACTTTTTTGTGCTATTTCTACTGCTATAGGGTAAACCAGGGTGAGATGGTGATAAAAAATTAAAACTCTTTTAAAAGAAAAACTTAAATATATTAGATATTGCGAATAATCGCATTGCATCGAGATACACATAAAAAACTTATCCTAAATCGAAAGACAACAAATTTTGACATGTAACAAAAATAATTTTCATTTAAAAGTAAAGGGTGTGACCCCATCTCCCCCAACATAATACGGGTTAGATGGTGATGTGGGTAGGGGTCAGTTGGTGATACATCAATTTATGGAAGTCTTATTTTTTGCGAGCCGTTATACGTCCACAGGGCTCACAAATATTCAAAAATGAGGTGCAGTCGTCGTGTAGCCAACGATTGCATATATAATACATTGGATCCAGTCTACACTTTTTTGGTTAACAAATCAGGTTCGTCACAACCAACGCACACTGCTTCATTTTCATCACTGACCTAAAATATTCAAAGCATGTATTTACTAAACATAATAGAAGTTTTGTTTGTTAAGTGGATTCCAGAATATTTCTTACCTCTTCTTCATCATCCAAATGTAGATATTTCTCCTTCAGTTTCGTCAGAACTTTCAGATTCATACTTTCTTTTTTAACGGCCTTTTCATTCGCAGTTTCTGGGATTTTTCTTTCCGTTCTTTTGTTTTCTGACCTTGTTCTTTTCTTAGTTTTAAAGACTGGATTGTATCAGTGGTGTTTAAAATGACGGCTATATTTCTTGACCTTTTTGTAATTTTTTTTACGACTTCCATACTAGGGATTGGTGAAATTTGATCAAGCATTTTTCCTGGTGTTATTTGAGAATTGTTGTTTTCAGCGATTTCCCGATTAATTTCTGGCTGCTGAACAAAGCCTCCACTTCGTGGTGGAGTTCTTGGAAGGTCCCATGTAGAACATCCTGGCTGTGGTAACACGCTTCTTTCTGGTGAAATCACTTCATCTATTTGGGCTGGTGCATTAGAATTCGCAATGTTTCTTGGTTCATTTTCATGAATATCATCGAGTTTTAAAAATGCATAGTCTGGAACGGCATGCGGGTTAAATGGAATAACTCCACAGCTCCGAAATCCTGCTACTCCATTAGGTTGTGTAGCAGATTTTCCCCATGCTTCGTTCAGTAGAGAGCCAAAACATAGCCTATTGATTTTTCTGTTGGGATTCATTCTCATATACAACTATTTAATTGTAAACCCGTTTCATCAACATTATAACAATTTCCAGGTTTGTCAAGTAAGTCATGTTCTATCAGCAAATCTTGCAATAGATCAAAGTATTTCATAACTGCTTCCTTGTTCATGTTTAGTGAACGAGATTGTGAAACACCTTCGGATTTTCTTATGGTTAATTGAGGGTTTCGACGAAAAAATAGATGCAACCAGTCTAGTCCTGCCATGCAAGTTTGTCTATTGAAATTGTGTTTTATATGAAGCTGTTCCGCTAGTTTATATGTCATTATTCTGACTTCGTTTCTGGTCGGAGTAAACCCGTGACGCTGAAGTTTTGTAATATGCGACACCATCTTTTTTTCATTTTCAATTCCCAGAACAGAAGGGGGTCCTAGACCTTTTTTTTCCAAACAATTACTAGAAATCCTTCTTTTCAGGGTCGACCAAGGAACACCATACGTTTATGACGCCTTATAAATGGACATCTGCTGATTCTGTACTGCTTGAGCCGCATTTTTAAGATCTTCTTCCTCCCATTTCCCTCTTGAATGATTATTTTTAGGTTTGTATATAGTAGGCATCTTTTTCTGCAAAGATAAGACCAAATCAAAATATAATATATACTCACCATCTCCCCCAACAAAACCTAGCACCATCTATCCTATTTACAAGGGGGAGATGGTGAATAGTTTTATGGCAGAACGGAACGTTGCCGGAATTCATTTTTTAGGTTAGGATGTTCGTTTAGCTTTGTTTAACGAAGTACTAAGCGTTAAAACTCGCAAAAGCACCCTCTACTAAAATGACCCGGTCCGCAAGTCACATACGAAAAAAAAATACCCCATTATAAGATACATCTTGTCATTCACTCACCGAAATTAACTTTTATGCGGACAGCATTGCACACGTGGAACTTACACTAATTGAAATAATAGGCCGAGCGTACATGTGGCGCCAGCTCTTAAACGATACGAGAATTAAAGCCATTCACCGTCTAACCCAGTATCGCCAACTATCCCGGGTTTACCCTATACTATATCTACAAATTGACACCAAATTTCTTCTACGTTAAGTAATAAGTGCTATCTAACATGGCTCAAAGTATACATAAAAATGATAAATCAAAGTTTCTTATAAATAGTTTAGACATGTTTAATGTTACAGAAGCTGTTCAAAATGCCATCCATTATTGGTTATGAACATCGTAGTTCTTAAAACAATGTGTCGTGTTGAGCAGCGGGTCATATCCGTGTCAGCTCTAATTTCGTTCGCAGTGGTATGGATCCTTTCCACGAGCTCTTCCCGTGTCGTCGACACATGACAGTAGACTTTTTGCTTCATTGTGTCGCAGATAAAATAATCCAGGGGCGTTAAAATGGGTGATCGGGGTGGCCAAGCGACAGTGCCTCCACGTCCTATCCATGGAGAATGTCGCCTATCCAAATGTTCTAGCGTAGAAGCGTGTGGGAGCTCCAAACATATGTTGCGGCGGTTGGTAAGTGGCGTAGATCTGAAAACTCGGTACTCAAGAAGTCCAAAAATCCCTGGCCATCTAACCTTGTAGGTAGCTCAACTGGGCCGACTAAAACTCCGTCCATCATTCGGACCCTCATGTTTACATCAAATGCCTGTTGGAAAGTGCTCAGTCGAACTGCGTGAGCGGTTTCCGAAGACCACAACTGGTCGCTTCTATGGTTTATGATCCCCTGCCTCGTAAATTTTGCTTCGTCCGTCCATAGAATTTTTTGTGACATTCTACTATTTATAAGAAGCTTTGATTTGTTTTTTTTATGTATACTATGACCCATGTTAGATAGCATTTATTACTTAACGTAGAAGACTTAGGATAACAAATTTGGTGTCATTTTGTAGATAATATAGTTAGCTGCATAATTAGCACAAAGAAAGTACAACTTCACAAACTAGTTTTTGAATGGTGTGCGGAAATGCACAAAATAATCAATTTTCTTGCATATTTTTTTAGGTTTTGTCTGTTTTTAAGTATGTTCGACGGTTAGTATCAATACAAGTTTTTCAACAATCGGTAGAACAACATACTATTGTTCAATTGACACCAAATTTATCATTCTGTGGCACTTATGTACTCAGTTATTACAATTTTCATACATGCACAGCGGAATCGTAACGTAAAAATAGAAATGGATGCCATTTCAAGAGGGGTGAGGTAGGACATTGTAGGGGGATGGATTTGTCGATAAAAATAGCTGGAAAATACCCCCCTTAAATATCGGTATGTCGTGACCAAACACAATACTGAGCGTCATTTACTCATATTTGTTAAACCGCGAAGAATTGGAGCACTTACACATCTCTCCAAATTTTGACTCTTCACAACCATAAATGGAATATGTTTTTTGGTCTATTCCACCAAAAAATTCCATTCCATTCAAATTTTAATAATTGTTTTCTCATAATTAAATAATAACTGTTAACTCATTTGCCCATCTCATAATAATATAGTTAATTCAACTGCCTCTGGTCGGGTTGACAAGTTCTTACCCAACATATCTTGAAAATCACACCATCTGAAGTGATTTAGCAACGTAGCACACGCCTTGCAAAAGAATTTCCGTTCCATCATTCTACACGGACACTGCTAACCTTCGGCCATCTGTCAAAAGGTTCATCTTACTCATAATTCTATGCCCACCATTTTGTGCAATCATCATCAAGTGGCTTCACGATGTAATGATTAACTTTCGTTTTATATATTTTTAATCTGTTTTTAATTTGTTCTTGTCATACAGCTGTGTGTAGTTTGTATAATTTTGACCATTGTACCATGTATCCAGCTTTCACCATGTTACTGGGTGTCCCTCATCCTTAACGTAAACAACATTTAGCAACATCCTCACATACTACTGTAAGTAAATTTAAATTCATTTTACACAATTGTTGCTACTGTTATCAATGTAATTGCAGCTCCTCATGATGATGGCAAAGACCATTGAAAGCTAGAGAGAATAAAAAAGTATAAAGAGTACTCCTTGCTTAAATTTTGTCGAAGTACCCAACAAAAGGCGGACCTAACTGGTCTAGACGACAATGACCACGTCTCAAGTTATATATATATATATAAAGAAATTTTGTTATTACAATTTTTGAACTGAGTAAGTACTGGAAAAAGCTTCCTCTTGTAGATTGCTCCACAATCTCGACATCCTCGGGACAAAGGAGCGGTCGTATCGGCCAGTTCTGGGTGTACGAAATTCGACACGGTTAGGATGTGAGGACAAAGCCAGCCGCGTCTGTATGGCAGGCACATTGCGCGGCATCATGGAAGAGAGCTCTGAGGAGCAAAGCCCTTTGGTGTAGCGGTAGAAGAGAGCTAGATCACCAACGGCCCGCCGGTGTGAAAGGGTCCCGAGACTGTCTGTTAGAGAAGAGTCATCGATCAGTCGGACAGCCCACCTCTGGATAGCATTGAGCATAAATTAAATAATGTAGTCGGGGCGGCACCACCCCAATACTCGAGGCTAGGTCTTATCTGGGCCTTGTATAGAGTGAGAAGGTCATGCGGAGAAAAGTACTTTTTAGACCTAAACAAATAGCCTAGCCCAGCAGCTGCCGCTATTGACGCGATGTGTCCGTGCCAGATCAAGTCCTCGGTGATCTGGACTCCGATCAGCCAAAATGAACGGCTCTTAGTCAGAACCCGGCCATCCATCGAAACCGGATGAGCGCTAGGACGCTTGTTGTTCGTCAGTACAGTACTGTGTTTTGGAAGCATTAAACTGTACAAGGTTGTTGCGTCCCCAAGCAGTGATAATCTCCAGGTCTCTCATCAGAGAGGAAGTCGTCGCTAATCCTCTTTTTTCCAGCTCAGCTGCAGAGATCGACTTGTCACTCTGAATTCCTGCATGTAGAGTGCTGTCATCAGCGAAGTTGTGGATTGGGTTGATCGTACAGGAAAGGAGGCCGGTGATATGCAAGAAGAACCGTATCGGAGCCAAGGCCAATCCTTAGGGAACACCCGCGTTGACCTTGCGGCATGAAGAGGAGATCCCGACAAACACGACGGATACCTTGCGGCCAGAGAAAAAGTCAGCCACCCATCTGCAAAGCCTTTCTGGGAGGTCATGGGATGGAAGTTTGCATACGAGGGTAGCGTGCCACAGCTTATTGAACGCTTTCGTGATCAAGACCAACGACATAAGCCTCACCGTAATACTGGGTTAGTTTACTCCACAGTTGCGTGACATAAGCTAGTAGGTCCTCCGTGGATCGATGTGTCGGAAACCATACTGCCAGTCACTAATCAAGCCGAGACGTTTGAGGTAATCCAGAAGCTCGCGATTTATGCACCTCTCATCACCATACTTATAACAGAAAGCAGAGCTGTAGGCCTGTAGTTGTTAGGGTTGGTTTTAGATCCTTTTTTGGGATGGGTTGGACATGAGCAAATTTACAGTTTTCTGGATTCATAAGACATCTGGAAGAGACGCGAAAGAACTGGAGCAAGCTCCGCTGCACACCTCTTCACAACAATCAAGTCCGGACCAGAAGCTTTGTTGGGGGGCGTCCATGGTGGAGTTGGCTGCAAAGATCTTGGCAAGCACTTCAGCCTTGGCCTTCGGGCCAGTTACAATCGTTCCATCCTGGCACGTAAGTAGTGGAAGGCTACTGTGTGACAAGTTCTTTTCAATCTGCTTGGCCAGCGCCCAGAAAGACCAACTGCCATTTGTCTGCGATATTACCTTGCCAAACCAGACATATCTTTCATCATTTTCAAGGAAGTTGTACAAAATCTTCAAATTTGTGAAGTTAGCGAGTTTCACTTCATGCATTGTTAGCAGATATGCCCAAATCATCAGTTGTTGCCGTGATATTCATCCCAACCACTGCATCCCCACGACTAGGTGACCTGTATGTTAAATTTGTGTTGCTAGGGCAGCAGGCTATATAAGAGCTCTCTTATATTTGTTCATCAATCTGATGATACAACACATCTGCCAAAGATGATCATGATCAGGATAGTAAACTATGACGAAGGTCCACTGTATGTAAGATTTTTCAGATACTTCATTTGCAATTTGACAATAGACCATGATGGTGTTCACACTTTTCAGATATTCTTCAAGTGTTATCAGTCTAGCTCCAACTATCATAAGCACTATGTTTGTGTTCCTACTTTAAATGCAATACCAGCAAATGTAAAAGATTAGACTTGGCAACCCTGCTAGTGACAGATAGATATCACCGCCAGTCAAAAAGGCAATCAAACAATAAACATTATTAGTTTTTATGATTGTTGACGTTAAAAGACATTATTTGTGAGACATTTTTCATATTTTTTTGTCTATGTCCATAGTAATTGCATTATGCATCACGGGGATGTACGGATTGACACGTCTTACACATATTATCTGTGTTTTAGGATGGAGAGGACAATGTTTTGTATTGCTTTGAAGAAATTCATTAACCCGTAAATTAATAAATGATTACTATTTTGATGTAAAGGAAGATGAAGAATTGGTTGGAGTGCATTTTATATTCTATTTTCTTGCAAAATACAGACAAATCCACACTATTCAACAGGTATGTAGCTATAATGATAACATATAAACACACAGTATATTGAACTTAACAAATTCGAGATTGCCATGCATTAACAAACGTCCAAACTGCCATATTTAACAGCTAGAAAATCTACCTATTATTTCTCCCATTCCCATTGGCTTGGGGATAACGGATTGTCAAATTTAAATTTATAACAGAAATAAAAATACATGAAAGTTGTCCCGTTTTCTCTGTTCAAAAGCATGATGTTGGAATCTAAAAGTGGTCTTGTTCATAATACACTCGAATTTTCACGATTTTATTCAATATCTCAATAGAAATCACTGATATTCAGATAGCTTTGACCTTCCGTCAAATTGCATTTCAATAAGGTCTTTTCCTATTGGTCCAAACTGATTAACGATGGTGGAATTGGCCCTTAGAGATGCAAATTTTGTTTTTCTAAATATCTGCACCTTATGTAATTTTTTAGTTTTTTAAAAGAATGCTCGACATCAACAAAACTTCTAGTCTGGACTTGATTCCTGCCGTTGTACTGAAGAGATGTGCAGCGGAGCTTGCTCCAGTTCTTTCGCGTATCTTCCTGATATCTTAACGAATTCGGCACTTTCACAGAAAACTGCAAATTTTCTCATGATCTGGCCATCAAACAAAAAGGATCGTCTCTTATAAGTAAGAAGAAGGAGAGTTGCACAAATCGGGAGCTTCTGGAGTACCTAGAACAGGCTTGATTAGCGACAGGCAGTATGGTTCCCGGCACCAGCGAGCCACGGAGGTCCTACTAGCTCACGTCACGCAACTGTGGAGTAAACTCATCTGGTCTTATGGTGAGGTTCTTGTCCATCCTATAGCCTCCCAGAGAAGCTTCGCAGTTGCGTGACCGACTTTCTCGCTGGCCGCAAGGTATCCGCCGTAACTGATGGGTTCTCCCCTTCATCCCACAACGTCAATGCAGGTGATCGGTCCTAGCTCCCACATTGTTCCGCTTACAGATTAACGACCTCCTTTCCGGTACAATCAAGCCGATCCACAGCTTTGCTGATCACAATACTCTACATGGACGAATTTAGAGTGACAATCCAATCTCTGCCGGTGAGCTGGTAACTAACAAGTGGCGTGCTAGCGCTCATCCACTTTCGGCTGATGACCGAGTTCTGCCAAAGTGCCGTTTATGGTGGGAAGTTTTCAAATGTATGTATGTCTAAAAGAGATAAGTTATTTGCAAACTTGAATTTTCATGGTGTTTGACTTTGAGTAACTTGTTATGCCGACACAAGATATTATACACACCGCGCCACATAAATAAAACCAATTCCTAATAGTAGTATGTGCATAAACATTTAGTGATGGAATGTTTAGCTATTGATACTCGGATAAGAGTCAATGTGGTACTGGTACGTCTCTTGAATAGAATCAATAAATGTCCTTCCCACGCGGCTTGCTGTGACTGTATCGTCGTCCTATTAAATATGGCAATTTTTGACAGGAGGTGGAAGGAAAATAAACAGTGTAAGGCAAGCCGTTGAAAGGCCGTGACAAATTTGCGACAAATGAAAGAAAACCTTAGACAATATTAGTTTTGACAAATGAATGAAGTTCTTGCTTCTGATTCCTTAAACATATAATATATTTACCTTGTCAAACCAAAGTTATTTCAAAAGAACTAATATTTTTATAGTTGGCCTTGAAAATGATAGCGTATCACATGTTCATTAGATTGAATCACCAATGCTTCAACATTTTCAGAAGCGTGTTCAAAGGACATTTTGCATATTTTCAGGTTGATGGACTATAACAAGCGTAATTTTAGTACCTGTGAGGCATTCTGCATTTTACCTCAGCCGTAGGTTAATAATACTTGAATGCAATATGTGTGCATCGGTTTAGTAATAATGAATACCTAACGTATTTAGGAAACTGCAACATCGTCTAGGCTTTTATTTACGCTAAAATATTTTTATTGTAGGATACGAAGAGAATTAATAATAGAATATAACGATAAACGTGAAAACCACAAACCCATCTTAGAAGGTTTCGGTAGTACCACCCTGTACCATTTATTTTTTTTTAGTACGTAAACAATTCGATATGGGCAACAATGTCAGGATAATATTAAAGCCACTTACTTGGTAACGGAAGGACAACGAGTAATCCTTGTTTGGCAAGTGATAAGAGCGATTTGTGCTTGTCGGGGCCAATACCTATTTTTAGAAAAATGATTTGAGTACTTCCCATATTCAACCGACTCATAACATGCACTACCTTAGGGTTACGTTAATTATCCCAGATGTGCCCAATGGTCTATATGTAGTACATCTCAAACTTCAATTTTTGTCAAAAGGGTCTGTAAAAATCTATTCATTCATTCGTTTCGTTTAGCATAACGTTGTTCGGCTTAGGGTACGGTTGTTAGTTGTCATTTTCTGACGGACTATTAGTGTACTTTGAAGTCCAGGTACTACATTTCGACGATATGGCTGAATACAGCATCAGATATGCAAGGTAAGCTGCTTTGATTGAAGTGGATTCCATATAATGAAGCAAATTGCTACATATAAAGTCGACAGAAGGAATATATGCTTGAGGCAATGAATAATATTGCCTAGCTTTTTCGCAGTTTAGTCCTATATAAAGTACATTGGGCAAATATACTACTGCCACTTTTTGTAAATTACCCTCAGTTTTTAGGGGTATATGCATCTATAAAATAATTGTTTATAAATATATTTTGTTACAGAGGGTTTTCATTACATGAAGCCCTGGCTATGATCGAAGGTGACAAAGTGCAAGCCGATACCATCACACTGTTTTCACCAACAATGCTTCCAAAAATCTGGCAGATGAAAATTCGCCGAAGAAGACAATGTATATATAAATAACTTGCCGCCATCTCAAATGCAGAGTAAATGATAAATGTGATACGGTCTCGGAAGACGATATACCCTTGAGTCAATTGACAGAAGCAATCAAAGGAACATGCAAGCAGGCAAAGAAGGAGAAACGTTATAAGTATTTGAAAGAGCATTTAGATTGTTAGTGCTGCTTTTGACAATCCTTATCATGTTATTTGCTTGGTTTTTGGGTAGTTTTAGGTCGGCGTAAAATATTTTTACTTGACGTTTCGCCAACACGAGTGGTTGACATCTTCTCTAGGTAGAGCAGCCACATGTGGTCCAATTATATAATAGGAACATGGGAGGTGTTGACCTTTCTGACCAAAATATAATTATAACTCACTGCATAGATAAGGCAGTGCAGAATTCCTGGCAAATTCATAAAAAATAAGGCGGAACAATGGACCACTTAACTTTTAGAAGAGCGATTGCAAATTTTATGCTGGTTAAAAATAAAAAAGAATGTGTGTATCAGATAAGACACACATCTCAATTCCAAAATTTGGAGTTATGATATTATCGTCTGGACCAGCTTGTCATCAGAAAACACGACTCGCTGTCAAAAATGTGACATGTTAAGTGTTTTTGATGTATCATACTAAGCCCAAATGATTTTAATGCAGCATAGTAAGTGCCCATTGTCCTATATATAGGACGCCTTCAAAAACAACTTTTTTGACAAAAAATCAGTTTTAGAAGTTTTAGTTGAGTTCTTGTATACTATTAATGCCCCTTAAATGGAAAACTATGAAGAAGTCAGAGTCATGATAACTTTGGGCATATCTGGGTTATCCGTAGTGGAACAAATTAATCATTATTTATTTATAATATATCATATACTTGTCCGCAGACTCTAAGAGCGGGGACACACAGCCCCCTAGTACACACAGCAGTCCAGGAAACAGGATATCACGTTGGCCAACGGCCGTTGTGTCAATATCTAAAGGCTCCGACATTACCTCTTAATCAGAAGTAACCGCGCAAGAAGACAATCTTTAGAATGACAGTCCCTACGCGTATCCTGCCATGAGATACATTCAGACGCCAGCGATTACCAAGAGAGGATGGTTAAGCGGTCATTCAGACCTAGGATGCCACGTCTTCCAAAGGCCGTCGTGTCAACATCCCAAGCACTCCGACATTTGACATTTCCCCTGATAGAGAAAACCGAGCAATAATTAACGCAACCACATAAGCCCAGCAATCGGGCTCGGAGAGTCCCATGTCCCTTAACAACCGTCAGAGACTGGAGGCGTCATACCTGTATGAGCCAGTTAATTTCTCTAACCTTATCCGCAAATACTGAGTCCTTAAGCCACTCATAGGAATATGGATATATGATCCAAGCATCTTTATAAATATGGATATACGATCAAGTAGTCCTTATAAATAGGGCTTACGACATTCATGATCATGAATATAAAAGTATTATAGTTATAAGTCCATGCAGTACAGCAGAATAAAGGAAATACTCAGTGATTGCTCAGCTTTCAGATAACCAAAATACTACACCCAATAGCACAGCGCCACTGTAATTAGCTTCACGCGCACTATTTGAACTAAGATGCGACACCCGTCTGCATTTTTAAGAAAGTGTATCCTGGGAATAAGCGCCCATGAGGGGCAATGGAATGTCTAGCGTAAACAGGCTTCAGGGCCGTCGTGCTGAGTGACACTAACTAGACTTGTGAACCTTCTGGGAAGATATTCGTGTGCCACAGGGTTGAACTCATACAAAAATGTGTTTGAGATGTTTCGTAAGCTTACACTATCAATACTACCCTCAAATGATATAAAAACGTTTGAGCATTAGATTGTTATTTATTCGAAGTGCTAAGATTGGGAGATTACCTACTTTTTTAGACATTTCTACAATATTACATCATCTAAATCAGAAATATGCACTCTTCACCTATGCCAGGTTAAAAATTAAGGAATCCTTGGCTCATGATTTATGAAACAAATGACTATCTAAAAATGTCCAAGCCTACTAAGGAAATTCTGTTTTTTTTTTAGTAGTTAGGGCGTGGTAAAGTCAATATTCATATAATGTTGATGATTCAGGACAAGAGACGAAACGCCATGTTGAGATTCTGATTAAGTCATCTTGTAGATGAGAAAAAGTGGCAACAATAATATGGCTTTTTATTTTAAGGTCCCAACTCAACTGAAGTCAGCAAAAGCTACAAACGGTTTTGAGAAAATTCCGTTTTTCAGTCTCCTTCTGGGAATACTCGCAATTGCGAGACTCCTAAGTGTCATTTTCTTAGTTATCCAAAAATGCACAACTTCGCCTCCATTCAAGCGTATCTCCTCCCAATGGTGACCGGTGTGAAGTTGGCAGACAAAATTTAGCGGACAATTTGCCGAAGATACCCGAATGACCAGTGGCGTCGACATCCTCGACCAGACTGTGATTGTGAAGGATACAGCTAACAGCTCGCAACAATAAATATATATATATATATATATATATATATATATATATGCACGAGAATAAGCACCCCTATAGGAAGAATCATTTTCCACCCTAATTAAATAACTGGCAGGAACAAGAGTTAACCCACAACCTTTCTTCGAGTTTTCACTTACCGATTACTGTATTGAAAGTAATTAATGAGCTAAATAGCATATACTGAGAAAATCTCTAAAGGGGTGCTAGATGAAAAAATATAAATAAAACTTCATTTTCACCCCCAAAAAAATGATTCCACAAAATGATTTATATCTCAAAAAAATACTCTATAACAGAGACAATTCATGGGCTAGGTGGGATGGTGTGAGAAAGCTTCTGAAAGGCTGGCAGATAAAAAAATATGCTAAAAAATTCATTTTCACCCCCAAGGAAATGATTCCCCAACATCACTTGTACCTCAAAAAAATACTCTATTATAGAGACAATTTATAGGCTAGGTGGCATGGTGTGAGAAAGCTTCTGAAAGGCTGGCAGATAAAAAAATATGCTAAAAAATTAATTTTCACCCCCAAGGAAATGATTCCCCAAAATCAGTTGTACCTCAAAAAAATACCCTATTGTAGAGACAATTTATAGGCTAGGTGGCATGGTATGAGAAAGCTTCTGAAACGCTGGCAGATAAAAAATATACTAAAAAAGTTCATTTTCACCCCCAAGGAAATGATTCCCCAAAGTCAGTTGTACCTCAAAAAAATACCCTACTCTAGAGACAATTTATAGGCTAGGTGGCATGGTGTGAGAAAGCTTCTGAAACGCTGGCAGATAAAAAATATACTATAAAAGTTCATTTTTACCCCCAAGGAAATGATTCCCCAAAGTCAGTTGTACCTCAAAAAAATACTCTATTATAGAGACAATTTATAGGCTAGGTGGCATGGTGTGAGAAAGCTTCTGAAAGGCTGGCAGATAAAAAAATATGCTAAAAAATTCATTTTCACCCCCAAGGAAATGATTCCCCAAAATTAGTTGTACCTCAAAAAAATACTCTATTATAGAGACTATTTATAGGCTAGGTGGAATGGTGTGAGAAAGCTTCTGAAAGGCCGGCAGATAAAAAAATATGCTAAAAAATTCATTTTCACCTCAAGGAAATGATTCCCCAAAATTAGTTGTACCTCAAAAAAATCCTCTATTATAGAGACTATTTATAGGCTAGGTGGCATGGTGAGAGAAAGCTTCTGAAACGCTGGCAGATAAAAAATATACTAAAAAAGTTCATTTTCACCCCCAAGGAAATGATTCCCCAAAGTCAGTTGTACCTCAAAAAAATACCCTACTCTAGAGACAATTTATAGGCTAGGTGGCATGGTGTGAGAAAGCTTTTGAAACGCTGGCAGATAAAAAAATATACTAAAAAAGTTCATTTTTACCCCCAAGGAAATGATTCCCCAAAATTAGTTGTACCTCAAAAAAATACTCTATTATAGAGACTATTTATAGGCTAGGTGGAATGGTGTGAGAAAGCTTCTGAAAGGCTGGCAGATAAAAAAATATGCTAAAAAATTCATTTTCACCCCCAAGGAAATGATTCCCCAAAATTAGTTGTACCTCAAAAAAATACTCTATTATAGAGACTATTTATAGGCTAGGTGGAATGGTGTGAGAAAGCTTCTGAAAGGCTGGCAGATAAAAAAATATGCTAAAAAATTCATTTTCACCCCCAAGGAAATGATTCCCCAAAATCAGTTGTACTTCAAAAAAATACACTATTATAGAGACTATTTATAGGCTAGGTGGCATGGTGTGAGAAAGCTTCTGAAAGGCCGGCAGATAAAAAAATATGCTAAAAAATTCATTTTCACCTCAAGGAAATGATTCCCCAAAATTAGTTGTACCTCAAAAAAATCCTCTATTATAGAGACTATTTATAGGCTAGGTGGCATGGTGTGAGAAAGCTTCTGAAACGCTGGCAGATAAAAAATATACTAAAAAAGTTCATTTTCACCCCCAAGGAAATGATTCCCCAAAATCAGTTGTACTTCAAAAAAATACACTATTATAGAGACTATTTATAGGCTAGGTGGCATGGTGTGAGAAAGCTTCTGAAAGGCTGGCAGATAAAAAAATGTGCAAAAAAATTCATTTTCACCCCCAAGGAAATGATTCCCCAATGAGAGTTGTATCTCAAAAAAATACTCTATTATAGAGACTATTTATAGGCTAGGTGGCATGGTGTGAGAAAGCTTCTGAAAGGCTGGCAGATAAAAAAATATGCTAAAAAATTAATTTTCACCCCCAAGGAAATGATTCCCCAAAATCAGTTGTACCTCAAAAAAATACTCTATTATAGAGACTATTTATAGGCTAGGTGGAATGGTGTGAGAAAGCTTCTGAAAGGCTGGCAGATAAAAAAATATGCTAAAAAAGTCATTTTCACCCCCAAGGAAATGATTCCCCAAAATCAGTTGTACCTCAAAAAAATACTCTATTACAGAGACTACTTATAGGCTAGGTGACATCGTGTGAGAAAGCTTCTGAAAGGCTGGCAGATAAAAAAATATGCAAAAAAATTCATTTTCACCGCCAAGGAAATGATTCCACAATGGGAGTTGTATCTCAAAAAAAATACTCTATTATAGAGACTATTTATAGGCTAGGTGGCATGGTGTGAGAAAGCTTCTGAAACGCTGGCAGATAAAAAATATACTAAAAAAGTTCATTTTCACCCCCAAGGAAATGATTCCCCAAAGTCAGTTGTACCTCAAAAAAATACTCTATTATAGAGGCTATTTATAGGCTAGGTGGCATGGTGTGAGAAAGCGTCTGAAAGGTTGGCAGATAAAAAAATATGCTAAAAAATTCATTTTCACTCCCAAGGAAATGATTCCCCAAAATCAGTTGTACCTCAAAAAAATACTCTATTATAGAGACTATTTATAGGCTAGACGACAAGGAGAGATAGTAGATAAGAAAAATAAGTTAGAATTCATGTTCACCTCCAAGGAAATAATTCCCTAGAAGGCGACATAGCCCAAAATTTCTGAAATTAGTGGACCAGATCACGCTATATGGTATCTACTAAAGAAAGGGCAGGCAAATGTATATATTAATGGAAACTTATTATATCTAAGTGAAGCATTTAGTTAGTTGGCTCTGCAGAGGGCACATATTTTATTACGCATTTTCTCGTTTGCGTCTATATTTTTCTCCAATTCTGCTGCTGTAAGGAGACACTTCAAATATATGTTTCTTCTACAGAGCCTACAAGCGAAAATACAATCTGCCTTGTCTCGAGCTGTGGAACAGGCACAGAATAGGCAAATATCCGTCATAACTGAGCTGTTGCGAAAAAACATCCACTTGAAATTTATCCTTTGTTCATCTATATCAACTTGACAGTCCAGCCTCATGTTCTTGGCAAGTTTTTGTAAAAAATGTATTATATAGACACCGCAGTTAAAACCATCTTTTTGTATTACGTGGTCTGGTATTTTAAAATTGAACTTGGTTATGCTTATGTTTTTATACCTCAAAAATGTTGACAGTCTTTCACAATAAGTATTTTTGAAGAGTAACTCATTACCCATGGGATCAAGAAATGTCACTAAATTTTCCGTGATAGAGAAAATCAGTAATGTGTAATGATTATTTTGGAGAACTGGCATAACTATCAAATCTTTGGTGAACGTAACGCTTTCAACAAAGGAAATGGGATAATTGTTGTCAGAAAATATTATCGATGATTTCGAAACTGAAACGATTTGGAATTTGTTGCCGCTGGATCTATTGATTGTGTGCAGGCAGTGATCTACGACGAAATTACTTAGATACTGCCTATCATGCAGTGTAGCAAAATCGTCCTGAAGCAGCTCTTTAATTGAAAAGTACAGATCTCTGTTTACTAATACTACGTAACCCCTTTTATCCGGCAACTGTCGGTAGAAATAAATGTTTTCTACCAAACCGTTATCCATAACTTTTATTGGTTCGGCAGTTGTCCACTTCCTTTGTGACTTGGATAGGTTTGAAAAATTTAGAACAGAAGGTAATAGATGGAACAAGTAAAACGTTCTCAATTTTTTAAGCATTATCGTCCAAAACTTTTAATTCCTGGTCACTCGCAGGACTTTTTCACCTTTGAACGTATAAATGACTAAATCGCACCAAGACCGATCAGTTATTTCAAGTAAACCCTGTATTTGGTAATGGTAATTATGTATCCCTCGAATAGATTCTCCATTCTTATTCAGAAAGTCGAAATCATATTTTTGGGGATTGTAATTTCGAGCATTGTACGGGCATTTTACCTCTACAATACCGTCTTCTCCTACAAGCCCATCTGGTGAAGCAGCAAGATAAGGGTACTCACGGTGTATCATCAAGCCAGCCGTAGAACAGCGTACGTTCATTTGTTTTTCGTACAGTTGTATGGCGTCTTTCTCATATTTGAGGCCGTGAGTAGTAGCTGGAGTTCTTCTACTGTTTCCACCTCTAATCGCAGCTACTATGTTAGCGTACGAGTTTTCATCCCTTACCTTGCAAATTCTTCCGAAATACGACGAGGTAACTCTGATCTGTCTTTCTTCCTGCCATCTTATACTGTTGCTTTGAAGGCGTGTATCGCGTTCTATCATAGAAATCCGTTCTGGGGATAACTTTATGGACTCTAAGTGTTCCTCACAGCTCTGATAGATATCACTCGAATTGGATATTTGAGGAAGCTCTGATGTGCATATCTTGCATGTGAAATTGAATGTTTCCATATCGACTTTGTTTTCCAATTTCAAACAATATTCATGTACCCATTTCTTACATGCAAAGCACTGGACCCAATTAGTGACAACGTCCGTAGTACCATGGCCACAATTAATGCATTGAGTGAAATCGCAATCGTCCTCAGAAAAAACGCAGTCCTTTATGGCGATTTTATTACCTTTGTCGGGATCTACAACAGCTGATTTTAAATATGTACCACTAAAGTGAGATGTGTGATTTCTTTTCCGTCTATTCCAGGTCTCCTGTGAAAGTTTTTCATTTAAGTTATCTTTGCTTCTCGCAAGGCGTGTCTTAGATACTTGAAGGTTACTCTCCTTGCTCAAAGACAGCATATCTCTTCTCAGTATCCTGACAAATTCTGAACATTTCAGATTGCGCCTTCCATTGAGAGAGTTTTGTTTCAACTGTCCGAAATAGTTTTCGACATAAGCGTTGCTTAATAGAGGGCCACTTTCTATCATCAATTTCGACCAAAGCGGACAATATGGCATGTATTTTTTTGCAATAAGTTGTAGCACATCTTCATTGAAGTATTCAGTTTTGTTATCCCTCGGAGCAAATGTAATTGAGATTTTTTGAGTTAAAGATAAATATCGCTTATAAAAAGGACTTGAAGTATAAATTGCTTCATCAGATATTTGGTGGTCGATTTCAATAGCATTTTCAATGTAAATGAATTCATTGATACTTTCAGGCTGGAATTCATCTGCTGCCTTTTTGAAAAATAGTTTCGATCGTTCAACTAAATGACTATTGTATTGGGAGTTCAAGATAATATAGGTATTACAAACGAAATCATCAAAATCGTTGATGTTATGAATGGATAAGCCAGCTGCCAGCATATCTTTGAAATATTGACGCTGTGTGTCATTTTTCGCTATGCGGTCAACATCATGACATATCATTTTTATAAAATGAGCACAGCACAAGTATATTTTAATGACACTATTATCTGTCGATTTTCCTTCTATGGCTTTATCGTAACATAACTGAATATATTCCGATATAGTACGTCTGTTAAAGGCTTTGCAATAGCATGCACATCCTTGGGGGTGAAAATGACTTTTTTAGCATATTTTTTTATCTGCCAGCCTTTCAGAAGCTTTCTCACACCATTCCACCTAGCCTATAAATAGTCTCTATAATAGAGTATTTTTTTGAGGTACAACTGATTTAGGGGAATCATTTCCTTGGGGGTGAAAATTAATTTTTTAGCATATTTTTTATCTGCCAGCCTTTCAGAAGCTTTCTCACACCATGCCACCTAGCCTATAAATAGTCTCTATAATAGAGTATTTTTTTGAGGTACAACTGATTTTGGGGAAACATTTCCTTGGGGGTGAAAATTAATTTTTAGCATATTTTTTTATCTGCCAGCCTTTCAGAAGCTTTCTCACACCATGCCACCTAGCCTATAAATTGTCTCTATAATAGGGTATTTTTTTGAGGTACAACTGATTTTGGGGAATCATTTCCTTGGGGGTGAAAATGAATTTTTCAGCATATTTTTTTATCTGCCAGCCTTTCAGAAGCTTTCTCACACCATGTCACCTAGCCTATAAGTAGTCTCTGTAATAGAGTATTTTTTTGAGGTACAACTGATTTTGTGGAATCATTTCCTTGGGGGTGAAAATGAATTTTTTTAGCATATTTTTTATCTGCCAGCCTTTCAAAAGCTTTCTCACACCATGTCACCTAGCCTATAAATTGTCTCTATAATAGAGTATTCTTTTGAGGTAGAACTGATTTTGGGGAATCATTTCCTTGGGGGTGAAAATTAATTTTTTAGCATATTTTTTTATCTGCCAGCCTTTCAGAAGCTTTCTCACACCATGTCACCTAGCCTATAAGTAGTCTCTGTAATAGAGTATTTTTTTGAAGTACAACTGATTTTGGGGAATCATTTCCTTGGGGGTGAAAATGAATTTTTTTAGCATATTTTTTATCTGCCAGCCTTTCAGAAGCTTTCTCACACCATGTCACCTAGCCTATAAATTGTCTCTATAATAGGGTATTCTTTTGAGGTAGAACTGATTTTGGGGAATCATTTCCTTGGGGGTGAAAATTAATTTTTTAGCATATTTTTTTATCTGCCAGCCTTTCAGAAGCTTTCTCACACCATGCCACCTAGCCTATAAATAGTCTCTATAATAGAGTATTTTTTTGAGGTACAACTGATTTTGGGGAATCATTTCCTTGGGGGTGAAAATGAATTTTTTAGCATATTTTTTTATCTGCCAGCCTTTCAGAAGCTTTCTCACACCATGCCACCTAGCCTATAAATAGTCTCTATAATAGAGTATTTTTTTGAGGTACAACTAATTTTGGGGAATCATTTCCTTGGGGGGTGAAAATGAATTTTTTAGCATATTTTTTTATCTGCCGGCCTTTCAGAAGTTTTCTCACACCATGCCACCTAGCCTATAAATTGTCTCTATAATAGAGTATTTCTTTGAGGTACAACTGATTTTGGGGAATCATTTCCTTGGGTGTGAAAATGAATTTTTTAGCATATTTTTTTATCTGCCAGCCTTTCAGAAGCTTTCTCACACCATTCCACCTAGCCTATAAATAGTCTCTATAATAGAGTATTTTTTTGAGGTACAACTAATTTTGGGGAATCATTTCCTTGGGGGTGAAAATGAATTTTTTAGCATATTTTTTTATCTGCCGGCCTTTCAGAAGCTTTCTCACACCATGCCACCTAGCCTATAAATTGTCTCTATAATAGAGTATTTCTTTGAGGTACAACTGATTTTGGGGAATCATTTCCTTGGGGGTGAAAATGAAGTTTTATTTATATTTTTTCATCTAGCACCCCTTTAGAGATTTTCTCAGTATATGCTATTTAGCTCATTAGTTACTTTCAATACAGTAATCGGTAAGTGAAAACTCGAAGAAAGGTTGTGGGTTAACTCTTGTTCCTGCCAATTATTTAATTAGGGTGGAAAATGATTCTTCCTATAGGGGTGCTTATTCTCGTGCATATATATATTTATTGTTGCGAGCTGTTAGCTGTATCCTTCACAATCACAGTCTGGTCGAGGATGTCGACGCCACTGGTCATTCGGGTATCTTCGGCAAATTGTCCGCTAAATGTCTGCCAACTTCACACCGGTCCAATGGTGAGAGTCGAATTTGAAACACCCTTTATAAGCAGTCCAGACTATTGGAATTAAAGTATCTGTTACGATAGCACAAAAAATGTTTTTCTCATTCAAAATACCTGAAGATCATGAGAAAACCTCTACAGGAATATCATTGCCTTAGTGAAAGAATGCACTTTATAAAAAATGACATAAGGTCACATTCAGTTGAAAATAAAGATCCATTATATGAAATAATTACCTTATTTCTCTTAAATCGCAACAACATGCAGTGAGACCATCCAAATTGAGGAATTTTTCGTCAATGGAATGAGAATTTTTCACTAGAAAGTTGGTTGGTTTCTGAATTATTTTCCAGAATGCTGAACGTGGAGAAGATTTAATAGCCTTTTATGCTATCCTTAGATATGATTTAGCTCCAACAGTCTTAACTATTTGTATTGATCCATGAATAACATTAGCTTATCTTTCATTATAAAATGTTCCCCTTTTGTCTCTTGTTTTACTGGATTGCATATTATAGTTCGAGGGATTAGTTGTATCTGTAATGGTGGCAGTAATCGAATGTGAATGTTGGTTAGTTTCAGCCCCGTTTCCGACATGCAGAAGTTGTGGAACGACGGAGGTAGCGGAATAACCGAACAGTACGTCAGCCTAATCATCCTTTGCGGATTCGTGATAGCGCTGATCGTGCATGGACAGCAAACCGAGGCCACCTATCGATTGGATTTCGTGTGGAAGTTACAGGCCACAGGTAAAACAGCCAAAACACTATAAAAACAAATTTCATGAAACGTCAGGGTGGCTAGTATATAAGTGACGGATTTGTTTATCTAATATTTTTTAATTAAAAGAATAGATCCAATATTCCATTTTAATCTCCGAGGTATGACAAATGATGTGGTATCTCTGCCTCTGGAAGTCGCACAAGCCTGAGCCTTCTTGATTACGTTATCCGCCACTTTTTTATAGGCTCGGCGCTCCAGCCGCTCTATATTGCTTGATTTGCAGGGATAAACCTTATGTTATAGAAATCGGTGATCTTGGCGGCAATATGGCATCGCACATGGAGAAGCAGTTTTGCTTACGATGTCATCGGGTATGTCAAGATAAAGATCTTATGACATAGAGCTTATCTAAGAGTTGCGTTCTTTGGGCGTATTTACGTGCCTTGAGAGAAAGATTTCATTACTTACTGAGTTATTTGTAAAAAACTAAAATTTGACATTTTTATTTTTTCTGGCTTTATTTTAAAAAAAAAATCAAAGAACTAATGAAATATATTATCAATCATTATTATTATTATTACTATTATTATTATTGTTATTATTATCACTATTATTATTACTACTACTATTATATCAACTAGACAAATTGAGAAAAATGTAGGAGTACCCAAATCCACACCCCAATTTATTTTGCGAAAAAACAGATGTTACCCCTATAAATTCAGGTTTTGCCAAGGACATAGACCAGGGGATAATGAACGGCGCCAGCATTTTTGTGAGTGGTACACACGAACGTGTGAAGAAGATTTTAATTTCCCTTCAAAAACATATGGTCTGACGAGAGTATAGTCAGTAATAATGGTATATTTAATCGCCGCAACACTCATTCCTGGGCTCAAGAATATCTGCGGGCTAAAAAGTATCCAGATATCAAAAACGTTTAATATGTGGTGTGGAATAAAAATATTACTTCCATTTATTTACCACAACTCAGTAACTGCAGAACGGCACCTTGAATTGCTGCTACATGATCTAGAAGACTGCCTGGATAATTTACTTTTGGCACAGGTTAATAGCTGTTGGTTTCAACAAAACTGCTCCTGCCTCAGCGATTACCCGGAACGTAGATTGAAGCTTGTAAGTTCATCAGCATACTTTTGAACTTAGCAGCAATTACGAGAATCTGTAATGGAAGCAATTTTGTTTAGAAGACCAAGGTAACCTATTTGAACACCTATTGTGAATAAAATAAAAATAATGTCAAAAATGTATTCGTTACTCTAAATGCCGCTAGATCATTTTATAAGATCTCACCCCATCATATCATTATATAATATATAACATGCATCTATCAGTAATAACATAATCTTACATCAAACATTTATTTGCAACGCCTACTTAAATAAGATGGTTGCTCAATAACGAATCGTCGGGCACAAAATTTAAAAACACCATTGCGGAAGAATATTGTGATCTATGCCGTTAAAGCTTATGTTTTACTATTTGATTGTTTTTTGTTAGATATAGGTTTTTTTGATTTGAAAATATATGACTCTTCCTATTCAATATTTTTGTCCAGAGGAAATAAATAAAAAAAATGAGAATGTAGTGCCTAAACAGTGCCAATGGAAAAAATTCGTTGGGTTTTTGGTATTCCTCAAAATAAAGTCAGAAAAAAATCAAAATGATTTCGCCAAATTTTAGTTTTTCTCAAATATATCCGTCAGTCATGAAATTTTTACAAGTTTCTCAACAGCATCTAAATACGGCCCAAAAGTACGGAACTTTTTCTTAATTCAACCTAAGCTGTATCTCCCCCAGATACTGAGATACCCATGCATAGGATCCTTATCTTGGACACCCTGTGTATGTGATTTTGTTATAATGGATACATCATTAACTTTAGTGCGGAAACATTTTAGGCTCACAAAATAAAAGTGGTATGCTGGGGTCTCACTATATTTTCCCCATATATTTTTTCCGCTAAAGACGAATCTGAAGTCAGAATTAGAAATCGGTGGACAAATATGAAATTAATTTGGACATTAAAACTACAACACAGTCGAGCAAGCTCGCAAACATTCCATGCCGCGCCTCGCACTGTGATCACAATTAAATAGTAAATTCAGACCAGCCAAAATTATTTCAGTATATTTTTTGGAGCTACAAAATAATTCGAGTAGTCAAAGCAATAATGCTTAAGCTATTTCAAATGATTTACTTCTATTATTTGCTCTATTTCTTCCTTCCTTTCTTTCCTTCTTTCCCTTTTCCCCTTAAACATGTTTGTTATCAGGGTAGCCAGAACTGACAGACTAACAGACCGACGAGACTTTTAGCTAAGAGCAAAGGTCCAACGGACCGCTCTGACGAATAATGACGAATAGTATTAAAACTACAGATTTTTGGTATTTTTGATGAATGTGCATCCCAAAAATACCAAAATGTGTAGTTCTGATGTATAAATTACTTTCATATTTGTTTATCGACCCCAATTCGGAGTTCCGAAAAATGAGGTTTTGGTAACTTTTCCATTTTTTCGCTACTACTATCCCTGGAAAGCATTAGGCCCCATAATAAATGACTTATCTGAAGACAAGTTGTCCTAGAAACTAAAGAATGATATGAAGATTATGATCTGATAATCGTGCGGCAGATATTTCAATGAAAATAATTTTTTTCCAAATCTCTAATTTGTTTTAATGGGCGGACAAGTTATATGTCATCCAATCTAAAAAAAAAAAATCGAAACTTCTTTGTTCATAGAGGAGAAGGTTGATTATTTTGTAAGGCGTTTTAATTGCCAGCCCAATAAAATGATAATAAATTTCGAAAAAGTAACTTTCATCTGAAGCATGTTAGAACGAATCATCAGATCATTTTGGAGGGCCAGATTGAATTTCCTGGAAAGTTTTAGTTCGGAATAGTAATATATTTCGTGACCCCATGCATTCCATTGACAGGAGTAGCGGGAAAATGGAAATGTCGCCAAAAGGGTAAGATTTATATTTCTTCCTAACCTTCAAACTTTGAGTGCTTCTCCACAGTTCAACTCATGAATCTGAGATCTTACAAAATTTCTCTCGCATACACAAACATAGAACACAAAAAGCGATATATCTTATGTAGAATTATTTGGCGTGGCGACTATGACTACTACAGTCTTATCTCTCATCAAACTGATTGAACCCAACATATGTTTCTCTATGTTCTAGCATCTTCAAATGATAGCGTGGCAAAATTCTGCAGTAGACACAAAAAATAATCTCTTGAGTTCCTATACATATGTCATACAGGGCTCTCCTCTGAAAACACAGACCTCCAAGAACGGTACTTGAAATAGTTTCCGAGCTAGCTCTCTCAGGTTAATGGGTAGGAAGACCGTGTTACTGCGATATCACTTTATTTAGTAAGGTAGAGGCCGGTTTACAAGTGATAGTGTACAATTCCAAATGAAAATAAAATAGCATTAAAACAGTGTTCATACGTCCGTCGGGCTGAGCGACGATATCCGCGTTACTTCTCTTGCCGGAGCTCATGCCCGTCTCCCCCAGCAACTCATCTTCAAGGTCTTACTACGTGCCTTCCGTCGCACTTTGCACTCGACAAGCACTCACATGGTCGCGCTGTTGCCGAACCTCTTCATACTATAAATCGGTTTTCCATCAATGACTTTTGGTCGGTACGGTATAATTCAGCGATATTTCGACAGCGTATTGATTAATGGATCCTCGCATTATGATATTCATAGAAAACAGTTTATGTTCCATTTAGATTTCGATTGACTAATGGCACCATGTTGCGTAACTTAACTTCCCTAAGAAAATTTGCATACAGCGCAAGCCGATCTGAAACGTAGCTGCTACTCGCCCGTACACATACATACATGAATTGGATGATAGAGGACCGTTATTTTCATCCACTTGATAAAATTAGTTCTAATACAGACTGTCGACATTGTAGTTATATATTCCGGCGCTAACTATGCTTTATATTGAAGATCAACATGGGTAAATACAAATCACACTCCCATGACAAGCAAATTGTCATAGTGTAAAAGTGGAGGATTAATTCGTTGACTGAGCATTTTTCATGGCAGTGAGACAAAACTTAAAAGTATGCCTTTGAATTCATACAAACGCCCGCGCTTAGAGGACGATTGCATATTATACATGTGTGAGGGAGATCGATGTGTAAAAGCAATTCCTGTAGTTGACTGTGACTTGTCGAAAACTATGAAAAGACCTATATAAGAATAGCGGCTCATCAATTAAATGTTTGAAGAACGTGATCTGAAAAGGATGTATATTTGTTTGACACCTACGAAATGAACCGTTTTTGGGAAAGACAGTATTGCTCCAACATAATTCTTTCATAGTTGTCATTGGATCCAGCATACTGGTTGCAAATATAATATGACGTATGATCTTCTGGCCAAACGAAACCATCTATATATTAAATACTCTTTACTGACGTTTAAACCACTACGGTGGGAAATGGCGGAAATAAAGTTTTAGACTTTTGTCTGACCTTTTACGGATTGGTTGCAGTGCATAAATCGGTAAAGACAGTATTGAAACAAAACTGTTTTCTCAAATAGATCCTATTTACTTATTTTCTCATGCATCATTATATCAGGCCCCGACTGGTTACTGCGCTGTCAAGATTTCGTTGAATATCAAATATTTAATAAAAATTGGTTTCCAGTCACGCCTTTTAGGTGCATGTATCTCCGTAGAACATCCCGTAGGGACTTGGGGTGTTATTTCTTGTATTCCAAGCCACTATGCCGTAGTATGTTCTCTCAGTTTGAATGTGGGCATTATTAGGCACCTATAAATGTATATAAAACATCAGGTCACGTGATTAAAATCGTGGTTTGGCGACCATTTTTGAAATATGGCAGCATAAAACGGTTATTCAATCAGTAACCAGTTGCTCATTTCGCTCGTTTTCTTAGATCAAACATATATTGTGATTACACATTGATTGAATAATCCGATAATTATTCAGATATACAAGGTTTTCTATTTTTATCAACTTACACACACAGTTATTCCAATGCTATACTACTTTAAATAAGAAAATGTTTAATTTTTGGTAGAGTAAAAACCAATTTCGAAAAGTTGAGAGTATTTACAAATACAAAAAGCAGTTCTTGCTAGTATTGCCAAAAAATCTTAGTCAATAATCGGCTACTAATGTCATTTGTTAACTGGCACTGGCACCTGTAGGAATATATAAAAGAAGTCACGTGATCAAAATCCTAGTTGTTTGGTCGACATATTTGAAAATGGCCGCCACATTGTACAATCATTGTTTAACATATTTTCGTAACCAGTGAACTGGTTTTTATTTTGTCCCTTTTTTAACATTTTAGTTGAGATGGAACTCTATTTATATCAAGCTTTTCTCTGTTTATAGAAGAAAAAGAGGATATGGAGCATTTGGAAGCGTATAACAGGAAACTACTGGACAACATCTTGCCTGTTCATGTTGCAGAGCACTTTCTTAGTGCCGACAAAAATAATGACGTAAGTCCCTTGTTTGTTGAATTACGATAAAATAATGTAAGTAATTACACACCTTGGTGGAGAAGAATGCCATTGTAATGACTTTCTCACATTTAATTTGATTAGACCTCGAAATATGCCATATTTAAAAATATTATTAACGTCTGGCAGTGCTGCCTGGATAAAGGACACGCAATGTCTGCATCACAGAATGGTCCATAGGAGAGTGACACTGCTGCTACATGGAAGGGTTCGACAAGTATAGAAAATGCTACGTATGTCGGCACATAATTGGTTTTCCATTCATTTCCAATATTTTGAGTAGCATGGGTCGTAAGAAATCGTTTCTTGTTTATGTTTCGATTTATCACAGTGATCGACCTACATGCACAGAAATAAATGAAGACGTATGCAGCTTCGCTGAGACTATATCCTTAAATCCAACAAAGAACATAGACTTGAGAAGCTAATTTCGCGAGACTGTCGTTTATTCCGACGGCATCCACTGATCCCATTCGAGGGGATTGCCAAATAAACCTACGAAGTTCAAAGTTCATTTCACCAATGTTTCGTCCATCCACCCGACGACAACGATCGTTCGAGGTGTTTGACAAGTAAACTTAAGAAATTAATTTTACCTGAGTAATACGTTCAATGGCATCGACTCCTGCGTAGGTCAAAATAAACTAGCCTCGCAAGTTTGTTAAAGGTCTGGTGAAATTGACGCCGTAGCTCATGGAAGTAGTCGACGTCGCTGGGTGGATAAAGAAAATAAATATAGTCTCGCGAAATTAACCGCACCAACTACATTATTTAATCCAAGAGGTACAGATGTATATAATCTTGGTTTAGAAATAGCGTATTCACTATTTTTGTTTCTATTTCCTTTAATTTGTTTACCTCATAACCCCATACTTTGCCTTTCAAAAGCCCCCAATTAGGTGTTAAAGGAGTCAAGTTAGCAAGCTGTTACAATCGTCGCGATAACATGAATTTCATTTCATTTCTTTATTAGTTCTGTTAGGTTGAATTTCACCAGGATTATCTAATCAACAAGCCGTTATTCTCCACCTATAGGGTAACAGTCCGTCAATTATAGCGAATGAGCTTAAAGACCCATTCAACAAATTTTAGCAACCAATATCCATGAAATATTGAAAACAAAATATTATCAAAGTATGAGATGACAGTTTGTCATTGAAACATCACCAGCTTATTGAATATTAAGAAATTATATATAATTTAGTCAAAATTTATAAGTGTTTGATTTTTTAATACAATTAATGTTTTTTTACTATTGTTTACTGTTTATTCATGTTTATATTATTTTGATCAATTGATCTGAGATTTTACTGATTTAACATCACCTATCGTATGTTTTTTCCTATAAACCTCGTGCAGATACCCATTAAACACCTACTTGATGACAGACGCTCTACCAAAAATTTCATAGATATTGCTCGTTTCCAAACATTCATTCATTTACTTGCCGCTCATCAGTACCATTATGGCACCTTAGATTGATATTCGCGCAAAACCATTCTGGATTTTTGATATCCATACATCCATAAAGTTGAATATTTTTCGTTGTTCAGGAAGTGAACAAACATCCATATTATATTCACACCGATTGAGAAATACTAAATATATGTCGCAAACCTAAAACCTGCAAAAAACAAGAATTTGCAATAATTTCTTTTTTCACCGATTACACATTCTAGGATAGGTATATTAGAGATCATTTGAATAACAGCTGATTATCTCCTGATATTTCAAAACTCCCCAACAAGTGACATAATTCTGTGGGATCCGTCAACGCTTGGTCCCAGTGGAGCAGACTCTGTCAACTGTTGTAATATGCTTTATGAGGCTATACGTCGAATTTTTACTTCCATGACGGCCCAAATGGCTCCCTTGGTACCTCGGGTTATACATCTTGACAGTAGAGATGTTCGATACGATCCGATATTTAGAAGTATTGATACTTTTGCTTCGAATACCCGATATTTTCGATCGATATTTTTGTATTCTACACTTGGGTGTATCGGTATATTTCACGAGTATCGTCATCTTTCGATCCGAAATGTGTCAGAAAGGGTGACTCACTTCAGATTGCTGTTTTTACTTTTTTTCTTTGTTTCCTTCCGCTGGTGCGACCTCACATAATATTTCGCTCAAAATAATATTTTAATATCCAAGAATACCTAACAAATTGTAAACCTATGGCAACCAAATATAAATGATATTTTTGAGATTTTTTTCAAGTCCTGAAGTTAGGGTTTTACATTTCGACTGCGGAAGCTGAGCTAAACGACCTGGCAACCCGGTTGGATTCTGTTTTGGGAAATCACACAAACATGACACACAGTGTTTTTAGTATTTATGGATTAAACATTATTGTTTAAAAAAAGGCGGGAGACGTAATTTATGCAACTGTGAGGTTCTTACATATTCTTATTAGTGAACGTATTTGACAATCTAGTCATGCAGTTGAAAAATAAACATTATTTTGAGGGTTGTAGAAAAAAAAACTTCTCGGTAGTGTATGTTCCTTATCGAAAGGTATGGATACTTAAGGTATCCATAATTTTATTCCCATATTTTAGAGTATAGATACTGCGGGGTGCGGTGTTGCCTTTACTATTTTATATTTTACTTAAATCTTATGAAAAGTAGAAGCTTCAGATGAAATATTGACGAATATGAATGTGCATAGAATCTAGAATATAAATTCATATTGCAGATTCCAGATAGTCTATGCATGCACTTGAATCGGATTTTTTGGTATTTTTACCGAAATGAGAATATTTACCGAAAACGTAATTTTCCGCAATTTTTCAAAATAATTCAAATATTTCCATACTTGCCCAAAAAGAGCTGGAACTAAAAATAAAGCTAAAAGTTAATTTTATGTAGTCTTCGTAGTTTTATTCCCAATATCAATCATACATTTGCATACAGACTCAAACAGTCCGGCACACGAGAGGTGTAGGTTTCGGTTGCCTATGATTACGAACGCACATCCGCACTCCGCTTGCCCTGAATTGATTTTTGTGCGTACAAAATCACCGAACAAGTAATAAAGAAACCGAAACCTGTCTGTTTTCAAAATAAATATTTAATTAAAATGTGAGGTGAGTTCATGAGTTCAGGAATAAAACAGAAAAATATTCACAATCCTATAATCAAAAATCGAAAAAGGAGTTTCCAGAATGGTTGCAAACAACTTTTAAAGAGCGACCGGTATTGCACATTGCACAAGTTGTACTATAGAACTATGCCCTCAAAAACATGTTGTGTGCGCACTCAATACAATAATAAACGTTTTTCATAGACAGCGCTGCGTGATTCAAAGGTCCTTGATCCACCACTGATCTCGGGGCGGCATTTTTCCCTATACTGAATTCAACGACACTATTTACCGATTCCGTTTATTTTTCCAGTTCGGCAACACTGCAGATCACTTCAAAAGCAATTGATATCCCAGAGGTCCTAAAATAATAATAAAAATAATAAGAAAATATAACCAGTTTTGCAAATATTTTCTTAAATAGGTATTTTTGATTCTGAGTTATAATATCTAGATGCTGAATAATAGGATGCGGATACATTTACAAATATCGATGCTTTAGGATCCAGGAATGCAGAATGTGCTGTTGTTTACATTTGGTGTGGATTTCTAGATGACAAATTGGCAATAAATTGTTTTTGATGTAACAAAAGATGAAGAACCAATTGGCATTCGTTTTGTATTCTTTTTTTGCAGAATAAAAAAATCTGTACATTTCTACAGATTCGTATTTTGTACAACACCCTGTATGTGATATAGAGACAAAACTAGATTGCCATGCGTGGACAGTCGTCAAAAACCGAGAAAACATCCTTTAATAATATAACATATTTACATAACTGACCGTCTTTTGTGAAACTGGAAATTCTATGAAAGTTATCCTAATTCTAAAGCACAAAGACATAATATGGAGTTCGGTCCTGACCGAAATTGCCTTGTTAGCTATACAGCGAACCTCTACAAATTTTAACAATATACTAGTGAAAATCAAACGAAATTTGTCTGCAACAGCACCAGTGCAACAGTTTAAACCTATACGGACACACTGTGAGTACATACTCAACCTTTATCTGATTAATTATATTACTCGTGCAGCACAGCATAGTAAAAACTCTCCAAAACAAAAATAGTCTCGAGGAGACAGGGCCGTATCGAGAAATGATACGACGGCCACCTGGAGCGATTATCGAAATTCAATAATGGCATCCGTTAAACACCAAAATGCATCCCAAAATGTCACAACAGCTCAATCATACTCCAACGTGCTGACTCAAAATACATTCAGATATCCAAATAAAGATCAAGCAATAATATTTAATTCTAGTAATGGAACTAGACTGCAGGACTATTTACTCAAACTTGGTCCAATAATCAGCCCTAAAAATATACTTTTTTGTTCTAGAATTTCGAATAATAGAATTTGTATAGATATACTTGGCAAGTAAACATATAGTCGATACATTTCTAGAAAATCCTGGACAAATAGAACTGAATGGTGAGATCATAAAAGCACGCAGACTAATAACACCATCCGATCGACTAGTAATTTCGAATGTGAGTCCTACAGTCCCACACACAGTTATAAATGAAAAATTATTACAAATTGGTCTGAAACTAGTCTCACCACTTACTTTTTTGAGAATTGGAGCTCCATTGCCTGAGTATAGCCATATACTCAGTTTTAGAAGACAAGTATATATTGAACCCAACCAAGATTCGGCAAATCTTCCAGGCGGCCGCGGTGGCCGCAGTAGTAGACTCTTCGGTCTCCTGATCAGTCGCCGTGCGCTGTGCGGGTTCGAGTCCCGTCCCAGGAGAAATTTTTCTCTTGGCTATGGATGTTGTGATTGTCCGTAGGTGGTAGATGGTCTCTGACTGTCGAATGCGGAGGTACCATCCGGCGGTTCTCCTAGGCGGAGCCAGAATGTGTGCATGTTACATGCACACGTGTTCCCTCGCCAGAGTCCGTGTGGCGTCCCCCCTTTCCCATGTATCCCCCTATAGCCCCACGGTGCCCAATGGATGCTTAGGCCTTAGGCCTTCGTGGTAGTTGGAGTATAAAAAAAAAGTCACTAGAAATAACGCATGAAAACATAACCTACTGCATTCTTCTATCATTAGACAGTCAAAAGTGTTTCAAATGCAATAGACAAGGACATACAGCTTCCCAGTGCCCATTTTATACCCAACTGCAAACAAACATAATCGAAACACCAACACAGTCTACCAATCAACTGGAAACGGCAAACACTCAACAAGTAAACGAGCAACAAATAACCACAGCACCAAGTCATCAACCAGCAACATCTCAATATACAACCAACACACAACAGGTTGAAAGCCATATCAAACCAATTCAACCAGAACAACAAAACACAGTTGCATTACATGATTTAACCTATAATAACCAAACGGATACACAAACCAGCACATCCTCCAAACGAAATTTCTCAGAAGCAATTTCGCCGACCACACCAACACATGATCCTTCACCAGACCTCACAAATTCCCCTATATTTCCAAAACCCAAAAACACAAGAATAAAGAAACAAAAGACAAATAGTCAGCCGTCATATACCTCTCAAGAGGCATATGAAGGCGTTAAAACGTTCATAGATGCCTAAACCCCTGCTTTTACCTTGAATAGTGACCAATTCAAAAGCCTCCTCGAAAACACTCACGGAACCCATGATATAATGAGCAGAATCCAAGACTACACAGATGACACTATAGGGCTGGCTCATTGAAATGATACTACTGGTGTACCCTCACATAGCAGATAGAGCAGTGAAAAACAGATGTACTAGACTATGAAAAAAACTAGAACGATATACTGATAATAACATTAACGAACGTCTCAGCGACACCTCTTCAATGGACTCCACAACATATTAAATTATATACTATGTTCATTGGTCTTAGGTCGCTTTTACAATGGAATCTAAATGGATACCACAGCCATTTAAACAGGTTACATAAACTCATCCCAGATTTGTTTACAAGAAACTCGATTCCACGAAACATAAACACACAAGCCAAAACATTACAGGGGATTCTTTAAGAACCGCAATGATAGCTCTAATTATATAGCTAGTGGAGGTGTTTCCATTTATATCAAAAGTAACATATTAGCCAAGCCCATAAACCTTAACACTCAGCTAGAGGCAGTCGCAGTCACAATAGAAGGCTCTCAGAATATTAGCATTTGCAATATATACATACCACCCAATTATCACTTAGATACAAATAAACTGGAGGCACTTGTCCGACAAGTACCATCCTTAACCTCGAATTATCCAAGGTGACTTTAACGCCCACCATCACACCTGGGGATCAAGAAGAAACAATACTCGAGGAAAAATAATAAAAGATATTTTGGATACAACAGATCTTAATTTGCTAAACGATGGTACTGAAACAAGACTTGGTCTAGGAACTGGAACAACATCATCAATAGATTTGAGCTTAAGCTGGACAAATCTTGTAACCCGTCTGAACTGGAGCGTATTAGATGACCTGTATGGAAGCGACCATTTTCCTATAGTCATATCTAACCCAGGAGAATTGAACAGTGATACACTACCTGAAAAGTGGAACCTGAAAAAATCAGACTGGATACACTTCTCGAAATATATAGAACACAATTTACACAAAACTCAATTAAGAGAGAACATTGATGAAACAATACACGAGTTCAATAATATTATTATAAATGCAGCTCACACCAGCATTGGTAAAACTAAACCAGTTATGAATAAAATTCCTGTTCCATGGTGGAACGAAGAATGTAATACAGCAATCAAGGCAAATAAGCAAGCAGTAAACAAGTTTAAAAGACACAGAACTATCGAAAATTTGATAGAACTTAAAGAAAAACGAGCACAAGCTAAGCTAACAACAAAAAAGAATCAAAAAGACTCCTGGAGGAATTTTGTTGGCAGTATAAATAGCTCAACACCACTAGCGACAGTTTGGAAAAAAATCAAAAGTGTAGTTGGAGCCCCATCATACTCTCCAATCAGATGCTTAAAAGAAAACAATATAACACATACAGATAGCGGAAGAATAGTTGAAGCACTCAGTAAAACTTACCATAAAAATTCTAGCAACCAGTATTACAATCAAGAATTTCTAATACATAAGACCAACGTAGAAGCAACACAAATACCAAGACCCAATGAACAAAACAACTTCTGAGCACGAAATGGAGGAAGCACTTAACGACTTAAAAGAAACTTCTGCAGGACCTGATGATATACCCTCCATATTTTTGAAAAAACTCCCAGCAACAGCAAAACAACACCTACTAAATATATATAATAAAATATGTACTGAACACCTATTCCCAAATATATGGCGTCAAGCATTCACTATACCTATACTTAAGCCTAATAAATCACCTCTCGTACCAGAATCATATCGACCGATATCCTTAACATGTGCTATGTGTAAATTACTAGAAAAAATAATCAACAAAAGGCTGCTGTGGAGTTTAGAGAAAGGAAATCGTCTAATAAACGAGCAGTCCGGATTCAGACAAAATAGATCCACTATAGATAATGTCATCGACCTTGAGACACATATACACGAAGCTTTTAGCAACAAGCAACATTGCCTCGCAGTATATTTCGACATGAATTAAGCATTTGATACTACATGGAGGAGAGATATAATCTCAAAACTACAATCATGGGGATACGATGGGAACAGATTGCCTTCATTTGCAATTTTCTGAAATACCGACGTTTTCAAGTACTGTCGAATGGAGTTTTGTCTAAGCCCAGATCACAGGATAACGTTATTCCTCAAGCATCGATCATCAGTCCAACGTTATTTCTAATTGCTGTCAACGATATATCGAATCACATAGAAAAACCAATTCACGTACGACTATATGCGGACGACATGTTAATATTTGTAAGAGGTAGAAACCTAACAACTAATATTCACCTGATACAAAAAACAATACAAAATCTAGAACAGTGGCCAGAACGCTCCGGATTAACATTTTCACCAGAAAAGACTAAATACATCGTATTCTCGAAAAAAACAACTCCAGGTGGAACACCATTAAAACTAAATAATATAATACTAGAACAAGCATGCGACATAAAATTTCTAGGACTCATATTTGACCAGCGGCTGACATGGAAGAAGCACATTGCATACTTAGTCAAATCGTGCGAGAAAAGGATGACCGTTCTAAAATACTTATCAAACAGACACTGGGGAGTTGAGGGTGAAACACCCTTGAGCATATACCGATCAGTAATACGATCAAAACTAGATTATGGTAGCATAGTTTACGCTTCAGCTAGTCCTACTGCCCTCAAATTGCTGGATAGTATACACCACCGAGCAATTCGCTTGATACTGGGAGCATTCAGGACAACACCTATCCAAAGTTTATATTACGAATCTGGGGAACTATCATTGAATGACAGAAGAAAGATATTGAGTTTAGCATACGCCACCAAACTTTCATCTAACAAAAATATACCGGTCCACAGGAACATGATGCAGGCTAATACACATATAAGTACAAGCAACACCAATACAGTACACGGAAAGTCATTCTTCACGAGAACCATTAGATATTTAAGGGATATTAGAATCTCCCAGCTTGCTGGTATAGTACCGGAAACTAATACAAAACATCCACCGTGGATTATAGATAAGCCAAATATCAATAAAGAACTGCTGAAAATAAATAAGATAGAAACTCCTGGACCAGTAATCATACAACATTTCCAGAAAATACTTCATAAGTATGAAACATGAAGAAATACATATATACCGATGCATCTAAAATAGACAACAAAGTAGGTTCAGCTGTTGTGACAACTAGCAGCACCCTAACAATGAAACTACCAGACGCAGCTACAATTCTAACAGGAGAATTGCACGGACTTCTAGAAGCAATAAAACTTATAAGAGATAAGCACATTCAAAAATCGTTGATTATAATGGAATCGCTCAACTCCCTTTTGCTTATCGAAAAGTTATACACAAACAATCATCTGACACATCAAATTAAAGAAATCCTATATGCATTGCAGTTGGAGAATAGCAATGTAATCTTCATATGGGCGCCTTCCCACGTAGGAATCAAAGGCAACGAAAAAGGCGACAAATACGCAAATATTGCAGGAAACCTTAATCATCCATCACACGTAACCATTCCAGCTACAGACATCAAGGTCTTTCTCAGAAATAAATTCATTGAAAACTGGAATATCAACTGGCAAAACCATCCATCGAAGCTGCTCGAACTGAAACCTAAATTCGGACCATGGACTACTGTGACAACAAACAGAAGACATCAAACCCTGATCACCCGACTCCGTCTAGGACATACCAGGGCTACACATGAATCCCTCATCACCTAAGGAGCAGAACCTATGTGCGAAATATGTGAAGTGACACTGAGTGTTAAACATATACTGGTGCAGTGCCCTTTACTAGACTTTTATAGAGTTGACTGTAACATTTTATCCTTAACTCTAGAGAACACCTTAGGACCAAATTGTAACGTATACAACTTACTTCGCTTCTTGAAACAAAATAACTTATTGTACAAACTGTGACACTATAACCATCGCCGCTAATGGCCAGTAGGTCGATGCGGTTAAATAAGTAAAAAAAAGACAATATTACATCTAAAATGTACCCTTATTTATAAGGCAACCATTTTTTCACGACTTTATTCAACATTTAAATAGAAATCACTAATATACTTCGAAATTGAGTCATTTATTTTAACAGTGAGTAGATCTGATCAAAAGAAATGTATTTTTCCTTTAACATTTTTGTGGTAAAATTAAAGTAACAAAGTTATAGCCCTTTAGAAGTTTGAGTACCGCCCTGTCTCAATAATAATATTATGTGCTCGTGTTTGGCGACAACGGATATACTCCGCCTTATCGGTTCATCGCATCGGAAACAAAAAAGCGAAAGAATTTGAAACGCTGATCACGATGTTTTTATTCAGTCTGTGTCAGTCGGTAACGCGTGAGTGAATAGTGGTGATTGCTGAGCGGCTCAAACGAAATAAAAAATGGCACATATTTATGCGGATCGGTTTCCCAATCGAGTGCAACCAACCCCTCGTACCTTTGTTAATGTAGTACAACGGGCTCGTGAATCAGGTGACTTAAGACCTCACAGAGGACTGCATGCCGGTGCTCCAAGACATCACGATCAAATACAGGTCCGCACTGAAATACTTGTCGGGAGGATAAGGTAAAAAATTTTTTTTATTTTTTTTTATTTTTACACACATATTTTGGTTTATCTTCCTTCTACAATCACTATCTGAAAATTAATGACTCATTTTCAAAGTCACCCTGTATATATATATATACTTAACACATTTGTACATAGTAACCTACATCCACAAGATGGTGTTAAAGGTGGTTGTCACATGTGTGATTCACACATTTCTCCTTGGCTAAAATTAGTTGAGCTGAGGAAATAATACGGAATTAGAAAATATACAGGGTGTGGATACAGAATAGTAAATGAATCAGATTTTTAGAGTAGTTCAGTATATTCTACTTATAGACGGGTTGAAATTGGGGAGTGCTGCAATCGCCGTATCCCCAACTACCGAAACTGATGTTATTCAGGACCGTTGCTGTGGACTAAATATCGAAGAAGCTATTTTCACAGATTTCCAGTTGGACGTACCGGTAATGACGATCTACTGCTCACGTTCATTACTAATTTTTTACTGTATATTTCGGAAAATATAACAAGCTGTAGTCCTTCACCAACCACCATCAGTACCGACAATGACCTTGAACCATTTGTCTTCTGACAGTTCTTGTACTCCTTCCAATTAAGCTAGTGGACCTGATAGCGAACCAGAAGAGGTAACATATCAACTCCCTAAAAAACAACGAAAAAAAAGCAGACCCCCCATCTCTGGAAAAGGTCTGTCGTGAGGACTTTAAGATTAAGTGGCGAAAAATATGTAAATCGAGCTGGTAAAACCATACCAGTAATACTTCCAAAAATAGTAGACTGCTCTAAATGTCGCTATAAATGCAGCAACTTTCTTTCGCAGGATGAACGGCAAATATTATGTAAAGAGTATTATCAATTAGCAGACTAGACAAATATAATTAAAATATATTTAAGTTCTCTAATGGAGAACGTCCCGGTAAGCAGAAGAAAAGTGCACTCCACTGACTAAAGACTGAGCCTCTTCTAGAATATACAGGTACAATTTAAAAAACACAAAGAGTACCACGAACCAATGTTCATCATTGCTAACACAGCATCCCTGTTGATGTTGCTTTCGGACGTGTGGAGGTTGAATGTTGCATTGCACATATTGCACTTCACAAAATAGGTAGAAATCAAGCCCTCTCTTTCCTCTTCAAGGAAAATTAGGTTTCCCAAGGTACATCCAAAGTTTGCCGAATGTTGAGAGATTTCCAGAAGTGATTGGAAAAAAAATGTACATCTACTATTCGACGTCTTACAAGAATGTCTTCGTGATGATTGGCGCATTCGATAGAATGCATATGCGAAACCTTGCTGTCATTTCTAAGCTAAAATAACATATAAAATATAATTATGATAGTAACTACGTATAGTCTAATTTATTGGCAAAATGAATGCTAAAATTCATAATTGTTTTGGTACCTACCTTTCTATCTGGAAAACGTCTTTTTTTTCTGTGCGTATTTAAATGCGGCTTCTTCGAGACGCCACGTTTATTTCTCTTATAGTTCATTTTTGAGACCTTGGTAAGAAAGACACTCAACAATAACAACACAACAATAACAACGATAATACAACAATACAATAACGGTAATAAGAGTATAATAAGGGCTGGGTATACTATGCGCCAAAATAGGGAAACAGTCGTACGCTAGATCGTATATCCAAATCAAATCCGACTCTGTGCAATATGCAAATTCAACCAGGCACGCGAACATCACACGTCTGCGTATTTCTATCCTTTTCTAACGTAGAGCGCTTGCCTTGTCACAACGCCGTCCTACTAGCGTTTCCCTATCACCTCCCCGATACCCCTCAGAAACTCAGCTTGACTGTGAGAGCGCCGTTAAGCATAGATTATGCCATCAATACTTTTGTGCTACGTTTGATATTTCACATCGACTAATAGAGACAGTAAATAAATAAACGGATAGACTTCCAAGCCTCATAACATAACTCCCTTTGCAATTAAGCAGCAAGTAATGAGTTCAAAAATCGAGTCTCATTATTGTAGACGAGACTCAAAAAAAAGTACCTATCACCAGAACTAAACATTTCTATAAAGTATCGCCTATATCAGGAATATTGCGAAGAAAATGATATGAGTCCTGTATCTAGGTTCGTGTATCAGTGTATTTCATGAACATGACCCACCACTTTCCTTTTATAAACCAAAAAAATACTAATTTACTATATGCAATATATTTAAGGCATCGCAAAGCAAATAAACTTTACGTGTCAACTTCGAAAACCATAAACGTCGAGAGAAGAAGTCACTAGAAATGGAAGAAAGTGATAAAAAACACGAAGTGGAAAACGGGGGAGAGAATTCAGACCAATCTCTTTTGATTTGCAAGCCATTTTACCCATTCTTTTTGCAGATGATAGTCAAGTATATTACAAATCTCACCTCAATGTATACAACTTCACGATCTATGATTGCTCGAACAAGGATGGTATTTGTTACGCATGGGATGAAACACACGGCAGCAAGGGAAGCTCAGAAATTAAAATCTTGACTTTATAAGTATTTGCAAAGTTTGCCTGAAACTATCGAACATGTGGCTACATTTTCATACACCTGTGGTGGTCATAACCGCAACAAGTTCGTTAACGCTGCAATGCTATACTCAGTTAATAAGCTGTCTAATTTAAAAACCATTGATCTGAAGTTCATGGAGTTTGGGCACTGCTATTTAGAGGCCGACTCCATGCATGCCAGTATAGAAAGAGCAAGGAGACATACAAAAATGTATACTACATGTGAATGATATTTACTAATATCCGCTAGTAGACTCAAGCCACGACCATACCACGTAAATAAAATGCGAATATCTCCTTAATCACGAAACCATTCCATTGGATTTCGCAGACTTTATTAACAACCTGCCTCTAACCTCGGATCTTTCAAATCTTATGCTACATTCCCAGTTTGAAGATGACCATTAAACTTCATACATTCACCGAGAAATTGGAAATTGTTGACTGACTCCCTTGTGTTACTATTTATTTTATTGTTCTCTCTATCATAGTTGGGCCAAGTTTGTAATAGGTAAATATTTCAGTTATTTTAATTAACAATAAAAGCATGTGTTAAGTAACAGTGCAATATGGTACAAATGTGTTAAGTGATGACAAATAAATCTTTTTTTTAAATTGTCAAAGGTTTTTTCCTACCCGGATTAAGAAGTATGTAATCTACAGAGAAATGTTCGAATTGCCAACTTTAATGTTCATTTCTTTAGTAATAACTCTCTAATCAATTTTACTTTCGAGTCAAAGTTATTTTACTGTGTAGCGCAAAAGTAGCATTTTGGTCTTACTACATTTAGGCGCTACACCATCAATGTACCCTTATTTATAATGTAACCGCTTTTTCACGATTTCAAATTGCATTTCGATAAGCTGCTCCCTTATTGGTGGAAGTCTCCGTCAAATATAAATCTTCGTGAAATCGGCTCTCATTAGATTATCATAAGGTGACATAGAAGATGTCAATGGAAACAATAGAGTAAAAAATATACAGAAAATAAATAAGTAAATAACACTCCTTGGTGTAAGACAGTCAAAATCAAATAAACATTGAAATATAAAATAGACAAAATTTAACTAAAAACAAACATTGAAAACACGTGTTAGACACAGATTAAAATATCGCTATGTTTAAATTACATAAATAAACTAGATTAAATCAAAAAAGAAACAGAACATAAAAAAGAACAAGGACGGTAACTGCTGAAATTAAGATATAGGATATTACACACTGTTATAAACTGTATTGTCAGAACTACTCCTACTGGTCGCTTGTCAGGGTATCTGACAAGTACTCATCCAAAGAGTAATATGCTTAATTTTTTAATAAGGCTATAATTTCATGTTTGACAATAGTGAGTGGCAGGGCCCTGATGGTGTTTGGCAATTTGTTGAACAACCTATCATCCATTTAATTCGGACTGCATTCTGTTCTGCACAATCTGTGCGTGCAACCCTGTAGGATAAGCGATAATGCAGAAAAACTATATTTTGGAGTTTAAATCTTCAACATTGCTTTGAGGTGTCATCTTGGAACATTTTTTTCATGGAACGTTTTATAATACTAAAATATAAAATCATTATCTTTCAAAATGGCAAGGTTGAACGTTTTTTCATATTGAATCGCTCAAAACTCAGCTAAACGCTACAGTATGTTAGGTCAATCTCATATTTCTTCTCCCTTAACACGCATAAAAAATAAATTTAAAGTTTTCAATTTAATTTTAATTTAATTCAATTTAAAAGTTGACAGATTTTAAATTCTTTTTTCTTCAAAATTGAATGTTCCAAATCTGTTTATATATTCGGATAGACAGTTCCAAGTGACAGATATTTGTATAACATTCTGATGATTAATTATTGAGCTAAAAGCGATCCAATGTACAAAAAACGATTAATTTTGAGAGCCATTTGGAAGATAGCGATTTTATATTCCAATACTCATAAGTAATAAGTCGTGGTATCCCGTAACTCATTCTACTTTAAAAAAGGTCCAAGGCGGCTTGCAGCCGCTGTTTTGAAATTTTCAATTGTTAGTCTTACGAAAAAACAGTATTTGTGCATACATTTCATCATCCTGAACTTCAGCTTGCTTGACCTGTTCAAAAACTAAGTAGTAAAGGGGGCACAGTATGCAGGCTATATTGGAAATATTGCTTTCAGGAGCTGTATCATGAGCAGTGCGAGTTTGTATGCGTAATGTTCGCATCAATACCTAACTTCTCGGAATTCTACGTAGAACTGGAGGCTAACAACGAAGGTGTGGAGTGTTTAAGACTGCTCAATGAAATTATCGCAGATTTTGATGAACTCCTGTCCGAGGAAAGGTTCAAGTACATCGAAAAGATCAAGTCTACAGGGTCCACTTATATGGCGGCATCTGGTGAGTTGCGTAATACCACTTTTTTCTAATACACCATGTGACAGTACGTCTCATTGGCGATTACCCGGTGTTTATCAATCTGTTGGTTTGGACACCTAGAAATGAGACAGGAACAAAGAGAAACAGTAGAAGAAGAAAACATGAGAGAACAGAAAGAGCAAGAAAAAATGCAAGTACTAGTAGAGGAAATGCCTAAAAGCTGTTGAAATGAATGGCATATGTTTGATTCTCCATAAGATAATTTGCCTCTTTTGTGCTTGCCCATCAATTGGGCCACCTGCGTTGGGCGAACAATAAGGATATACCTCTGGTTGATATTTGCCATAAACAGGAGGGAGTGTTTTTAAATCTCGCATTCGTGATTTGTCGCATGAAAATGTCTAACGGTATAGCAAATTGATGTACTCGTTTCGACATCGGTGAGGCATGCGACATATTCTCGCTTGGGACACTGGAATTTTATTTTTGTGATTCTTGTTATCGTTGTCACAGTGCTGTCACTTTTGTAAAGTTATTTGACTTTAAGACGGACGTTGGAAAATAGGGGTCAGTAACGAAGAAAAAAGTAAGTATTTGCAAGCAAACTCCTACTTTGTCATTTGCTATTTTGTCGAACGGTGAAATCACAAACGCGTCATTCCTTAACGATCTTAGCATCGCGAGATTTTGTCGAATGAAAAATGTTGATTGCGAGATTCAAGAATGATCCATGCATTTCGTGCGACAAGTTAGCTGACCCGCATGCGCTATTGATCATATGACTGACTGACTCGTAGCAGGAATGCAAAATTTTGCACTGGGTAGTTTTGATATAGTCTCGATACTTCTGAGGAATGACTTCCTGCGTAATAAATATATTTTATTAGAAAATGCTTCTTGATGACCAGAACGAACACGATTAGTGTTGATCATAGTTCGAGCCGCGACCTGGAATTTCTGTGACTTGCTCAGTCAACACAGTGTGCGAATCCGCTTAACTACAGTATCACCCCGTATTAGTTATAGTGTGAAGAGTTAGATAAAGAATATCGCAATCTCCATATGAGGTCTTGGCACTTGCTACGCACGCATAGAGTCTTGCACCAAACTAAATGTTTCATAGGTGGTGGTGGGTCCTGTGGTGGATCTGGTAAGCATTTTGTTTGATAACTAAGGGTGGATTTCACCAAGGTTGTCAAATTAACAGTCTGTTATTCTCTACCTATAGGGTAACAGTCCGTCAAATACAGCGAATGAGCTTGAAGTTCCAGTCAACAAATTTTAGCAAGCAAATACTGTAGTAAGTATGAGATGACAGCTTGTCATTGAAACATCACCAGCTTATTAAATATCAAGAAATTACATATGATTTAGTCAAAATTTGAAACAGCATCCGATTTTTGAATAAAATTCATGTTTTTGTTTAATATTGTCGATTGTTTATTCAGATCAGAACCACTATGAGACTGATATTCCCACAAAACCATTCAGGTTTTTTGATATCCATACATCCATAAATTTGAATATTTTTCGTTGTTCAGGAACTGAACAAACATCCACACTATATTTACAGCGATTAAGAAATACCCAAATATATCTTAAATCATTAGATTTAGAAATAACTTTTTAAAAATTTTTATTTGAGGACTGAAGCTTCAGTCCATATAAAATACAAAGGATTACAAATGTGACATTTACGGAGTCTAACCCGGTATTGAACTTATCAGTTAGCGTACATTACGATGTCGCGCCGGGTATTGAACAACAGGATATGGCCGCGAGGCCTATTTATACATTCGGAAAGCTGACTAAGAATTAGTAGAAAACATCAAAGGCACTATTCTAGCAACGGATTAGCGAGAAGTTGTTATCATATGCTGACACAGCGTCTGGTGCAACATTGTATAATAACTGCGTAGTTACTATGGCCATATAACAACTCCCCCCTATTACAAAAAGTTGTTGCTATGCGCCAACTTTTAACAAAAATTGAGAAACGTAAAATATCAAAAAAAATGTCAAAAGTAGAAATTTGTAAAAATGTAAAAATTGTAAAATTATAAAAATTGTAAATGTGTAAAGTGTAAAATTGTAAACATTGCAAAAATATAAAAAGGTGTAAAAATATAAAAATAGTAAAATTACAAAATACAAATTGCAAAAGTAAAATCAGAAAATACAGATTCTGAAAAATAAAATTGTTAGCATAAATGCGGTACATTGGCGATGCAAAATATTATCTAAAAGCAAAGCTAGAACAAACAAATAATAAGATACAATCGTACAGTCGTACGGGCAAAATCACATGGAAGATAACACGAAAATTGACAATGACTTTTTGAACAGTGAAAACACTTCACGGAACACTCACTGCAGTTCGATGTCTTCTTCATGTGGCTGAATGGTTGGTCTACTAGTACGTCGAGGAAAAAGTCTGGGAATGTACCGGACCTTTGGTGCTCCTGGAGATGGGCCATCGGCTGGATAATTTGATGCGCAGATGCTGAGTGGTCTACGTTTTCTGCACTTGCAGAACAGGTACAAAGCTACGATGATAACTAACAGGGTGATGATGAAATACGTGAACCATGAGAGATGTCTCGAAACAAACGGCTCGTTCATAAATTATGTCCAGTTGTTCAGAGTATTGGTTTAATTTGTGATTGACAATTTCGAGTTCTTCAGTATCGATCTTGCTTAGCTTGATCCTTTTGTATGTGATATTCTTGTACGTGCTAACAGAATATCTAGAATGTAATCTCGTGGTGCCTACAAAGCCACTGCATTCGGGCTGCATTTTTAAAAGTGAATTAACTTTTATCACTCCGGTGGTAGTCTCTCGTTGTCCACACTTCATCGTAATTGGCAGAGGACTAGATATGGTGATTAGCCAAAAATTGGTTGCAAGTTCTTGGCTTTTGTAATCTTGCAATGCCACAATTGCTATTTGGCAGGCTGTCGGCAGATCGACCGGATTTCGCAACAACTGTGCTTCGCAGGCTGCATTACTGTCTATTGGATACGGCAAGAGGTTGAAACAGATTTTCACCTGAGACTGAAGAACTTTACAACTACCTAAATTTTGAAAGGAAACGTACAAAAGAGAATCGCTATCTTTAGCAATGTATCTCTGTATAGTGGAAACTACATGAAACAAACCAGTACGTTTATCGAGAATGGGTAGAGGAATCACTCTGTATAAAGTATACATTTCGGGCTCTAATAACGGGATGCGTAGGACGAATACTACTCTTGTTTTAGTTTGATACGCTTCGAGTTCCATAAGATTAAGGTACTCTGACACTCTTGCCAAATTAACCGGAAGGGGTAAATTATTTCTCGACAAAGTGTGAGAGATTTCTTGAAGAGAATTTACTGTCTTGAGGAGTGATAATAGAAGGATGTATTATTTTTAAACGTGCAAAAGTAGTTGAATTTAGAATATCATTAATTGTCTCTTCTAGAAACATGTAGCTTTCCATTAATTGTTCGCAAACTTCTAAAAATTGGAATTTAGCTTCATAAAATGCAAGATCCTCTGAAATTTCATAAATTTTGTTTTCAATAACCTTAATATCTTCATTAAACGTAGTTTCAGCAATCATAAGTTTTTGAATAGTGTTATTAAAGTTCTTGATAACCGACTTGGTAACAGAAATTTGGTTCTTCATGAGGTTTTCGAGCTCATGTTCATCTTTAGAAATTGTGTTAATACAATCGTTATAGTATTCACCGTCCGATGAATCGAGGTTGCCGGTTATTGCTTTCCATATGGTACCTATAGCGTTAATCAGACCGCGTTTCATCCGCGATGCGCTTACAGTGTCATCGAAGATCGCGTAATATTTAGATTCCAAGGAACGAGAAATTTGATAAAGGAGACTTGTATGAGTTTTAATTTCGCCACTAAATATTTTCATACGATTGGTGGGTTTGTCTACGAGATATGATAAGTGTTCCAGAATATAGTTGTTATCGTCAAGTGCTTTCTTAATGAGTTCTACGTCTTTATATACAAGGAGTGTCCAAATTTCGTTGGAAATCTTAAGAGGGGCGTCTTCATGAAAATAGATACCTAAGGTGTTGTTAATCGGTTTGATGTCTATCTTGGCTATGAGAGCCGCAAGAAACAGCAGACTGCACCTGAAAGAGAAACTAATTCTCAAAATATGGTTTCAGTCTGTCAAAATTAACTTTACTTATTCTATTTGTTTCCGGGTTCTTAAGGAGCGCGGAATTTTCAAAAACATGAGTAATTTCGAATGGACCATCAAATTTGTTCTGAATCTTGTTTGAAATTTGAGACTGCTTCACAAAGACTTTATCGCCAACTTTATATGATTGTAAATTGGGTGACACTCTACTATCAAAGCGAATTTTTGCTTTTTGCTTCTGTTCGTCAGTTCTCACGGGGGCAATTTTGAAGTAATATTCGAGTTTATCCGAATGTCTCGAACATACTTGGACATCAATTCTTTTTCTAAATATACGTCTTCGGGCGGACGACCAGATGTGTGGCCCAACACGAGCTCGTATGGTGTAAAGCCAGTAGTTTTACTTCTAGTGCTATTGTAGCACTGAACAGCATAGGGAAGAATATTGAAGGGATGTTCGTCGGGATTTTCGGATACATGGGATCTGATCATTTCCAATAAAGTGGCGTGAAATCGCTCAATCGAGCCATTGGACTGGGGATGGCTGACACTAGAAAAAGTTAATTTAATGTCATAAAGACTACAATGGTCTTTCATGAGGGCGTTGTCAAATTCTTTTCCGTAATCACAGTGTATTCGGAGAGGTGTACCATAATGTTGGAAATATAAAAGTAGAGTATTTACTACGGATTTTGCAGATTTGTCGCCAATTGGATAGGCTTGAGAAAATTTTGTTAGCCCGTCTCGGATTGTGAGAGCGTAGCATTTAGGTGGGACTTCCAAAATGTCAATGTTGATTCTTTCGAACGGGGCTTTAGGGGTTTCAGTTACTACTAAAGGGGCACTGAGGTTTTTACGACAAATTTTGGTCTTTTGACAAATTTCACACTTTTTGATGAAATGCTCACGTCTTTAGTTAAGCCGGGCCAATTATATCGTTCATGAATTCGCCTAATTGTTTTATTAATTCCTCGATGAATGTTTTTCTTACCACAATGGTATTGATCTAAAATGACGGGGATTTCATCGGGACTAGGAGTTTTGGTGACGTTTTGGCAAACCACAAGTTTGATATTATCATCCGAAAAAATGAAAGAGAAAATTTCTAAAATGGGTAAGTCCAAATTATTTTCAACGTAAATTTGTTGGGACAGGTCGAATACACTTTTGTTGGTTAAAATTACAGAGAAAAGATGCTGTATGCAAGTTACGGGATCGTATGGCACAGGAATATTTTCTATCTTTAATTGTTTTGCTAGACGCGATGTTAATTTTATCTGCAGAAAAATCAAGATTTTCCTCGAATATGTCTTGGATAATTTTTTCGTGAAGATCAGATAGAGTGTTTTGTCTGAAAAACGTGACGATATGTTTATGACTTTTGTCTAGGAGTTGGGAATTTGAAAATTGGATTTTGGAATAATCGATCAGGGATGTGGTTTTGTAAAGGTGGGCAAAGATATCAAATTCACATTCGGAAAATTGGGTAGAAGGTTCTCCTGCTTCATCACTATGGGTAAGGGCGTTAACAGTTTTGGGCAATTTGATACGTGATAGAGCATCGCCATTTTTATTAGCCTTTCCTGGCTTGTACACTATTTCATAGTCGTACTCCTCTAGCTTGAAGCGCCATCTTGCTAATCTACTTCCGGTGTCTCGGCAAGAGAAAAGCCACATAAGGGGTCTATGGTCGGTTACAAGTTTAAACTTTCGACCATACAAATAAGGTCTAAAATGTTTTACACTCCAGACAATAGCTAGAAGTTCTCTTTCAATGGTGGAATATCTCGTTTCTGCTTTACAGAGTGTACGAGATGCATAGGCTAACGGGAGATCTTTACCTATGGGATCTTGGGAAAGAACGCCAGATATCGCAAAAGCGCTTACGTCTGTTGTAAGCACAAAAGGCTCTTCAAAGTTGGGGTATATCAGTATAGGAGGTGTTGTTAAAGCATTTTTTATCAAATGACTTAACACACTCGCTATCAAAGTTAAATACTGCGTCTTTCTGTAATAGTCTGGTAACGGGTTTCGCAATTTTGGCAAAGTTTGGTATAAAGCGGCGGTAGTAACGTGCAAGACCTAAGAAAGATTTTATTTCTTTAGGATTCTTGGGCTGAGGGAAATTTTTTATGCAATCCACTTTATCTGGATTGGGCTTAACGCCATCAGGGGTTATTACATGACCAAGATAGACTACTTCCTTTCTGAGGAATTCGCACTTATCAGGCTGGATTTTGAAATTCGACTTCCGAAGACGTTTAAAAATTTCGGTAAGCCTACTGATGTGTTCTTGGATGGAGGGGGAATAGACAATTATGTCATCCATGTAAACAAGACATCTTTCGTTTTGTATACCCATCAAGATGTTGTCCATGACACGTTGAAACGGAGCGTTCTTGAGACCAAAAGGCAAGAATTGGTAATATCCGTTTTCAACTGAAAATGCAGTTTTAGGAACATCAACTGGATTTATCTCGATTTGATGAAATCCAGATGCCAGGTCCAGTGTACTAAAGTACTGGCATTTCCCTAATTGATCGAGTAGATCGGAAATGTTTGGCAGGGGATATTTATCATCGATGGTGATTTCGTTAAGCTTACGATAGTCAATCACCATACGCCATTTCTGTTAACCAGAGGCGTCCATTTTCTTTGGTACAACCCACACCGCAGAATTCCATGGCGATGTGCTAGGTTCGATAATACCGTGTTGTAATTTTGAAATTTGATCTTTGACTTCTTGCTTGTGGACATAGGGTATCGGTAGGATTTGGTAAAAATTGGTTTACTGGTAGTGGTATCAATGGTATGCTTAATTTTGTTTGTAAATGACAGGCTATCACCATCTAAATAGAATATGTCCGAAAAATCTAAACAAAGATTCGTAATTAATTCTTTTTCTTCCTCGTTGAGATGATCGAGACGTCATTGATCTCTAATAACATCTCTAGGGTTATACTGACTTTGATTTTGTAAAGAAGTGTTGAAATTATTGATAGAAGTTTCGTTAAAGGGCTCGAAAGTTAAAGGGGTAAAATTACATTTTTTGGAATGGCATTACAGTTTAATACTGTAGTAAGGAATTCGCCTTTAGAATCAATTTTAACTATGGAACTGGGTAGACGGACTTTTTCTACCTCACACGCCAGAAGAATAGCTTCAGTATTTCTAAGCTCGGATTTAAGCTTGATAACTTGTTCAGCTCTGGGAGGAATGGAAATAACATTTTGAACTTGAGGATTTTCTTTAAATTGCGAAGCTTGGGACTTTTCTTTAAATTGAGAAGCTTTGGAATTATTTTCGTCACCTACTTTGAAAATAGGGACTGTTTTGAAATTTGTAATCAATTGACGATTTTTCAAATCAATAATACAATCATAATATTCAAGAAAATCTGACCCAAGAAGGCCATCGAGTGAAATATCTAGATCATGGACATAAATTTTGTGATAATCATTGGGAGCAAATGGGACTAAGACTGCTTCAGTAATACTAATTTTTTCGTCAGTAATACCTCGGATAGAGATATTTTCTGCGACACGATTAGTATAATTTTGACAAGTGTTACGTTTGAAAATGGAGCAACCTGCACCACTTTCAATGAGAATTTTGAATTTTCCAGTAGCATCTTTAATGTAATATAAGTTGTCTGGGCTAACGGGGTGAAATGTCGACGGGACTATAAACGGAGGGTTTATATGAACATCTCGTCGCCTCAATGCAGAACTATTGTAAGTCCAAATTTTGAGAAAATGCGTTTATTACATTACATAATAGCTTGAAGCCATATTTATTGGATGCAGAAGTATTGTAAGTCCACGCGCAGCATTTCCCCCCTCCGCTCGATTTTTGATATATTTGGTGTAATAGCCCAAGGCGCGTCAGTCCGGTGCAGAACTACGATAAGTAGAGAGGGTATTGTATGTTGAGAGGAAATGTGGACTTAGAATAGTTCTGACCTGTTTGCCTGGACATACAATATTGGGTTGACGGACTTATTATTTTATATTATATATATATATATATATATATATATATATATTAGGTGAAAAATTAAAGCTTCCGCCTTTTGTTGGGTACTTCGACAAAATTTAAGCAAAGAGGACTCTTTATACTTTTTTTAATTCTCTCTAGCTTTCAATGGACTTTGCCATCATTATCAGGAGCTGCAATTACAATGATAACAGTAGCAACAAAAGTGTAAAATGAATTTAAATTGACTCAACTTACAGTAGTATGTGAGGATGTTGCTAATTGTTGTTTACGTATGGGATGAGGGAAACGTCCAGTAACATGGTGAGAGCTGGATAGATTGTACAGTGGTCAAAATTATATAAAATATGACAAGAACAAGTTAAAAACAGATTAAAAATTATTTAAAAAACATTAGAGCATTACATCGTGAAGCCACTTGATGATTGCACAAATTAGAGGTCATGGAATAATGAGTGAGATGAAACCCTTTGACAGAAGGCCGAAGGATGTCAATGTCTGTGTTGAAAGATGGAACGAATTGTGGGCGTGTGCCTCTTTGCTTAAATTTTGTCGAAGTACCCAACAAAAGGCGGAAGCTTTAATTTTTCACCTAACTGGTCTAGACGACAATGACCACGTCTCAAGTTATATATATATATATTAGAATTATTTGAAAATTACAGTGAAAATTAAAAAATTATTACTAATAATGACTACCAGAAGAGATAAAATTTTTGATTTGTTGAAAAAAACATCCAGTGATAAAAGAGGTAAGTTAATATCCCAGTTATTAAATTTTAATTAAATAGTTCTACTATTATACTATTATTTTATTATTTATTAATTTACTATTATATTATTATTTACTAATTCTACTATTAGATAGTATTAATGTAGTTTTTATAATTATTAAAAAGCTTGTGTTTTTTTTTAGAGCCACTTAAACCTCTGTCTTTCTTGAACAGTAGTCAGGTTCCTGCAAAAAATAATACCAAATCAGGAGAACCCGAAATATGTGATGCTAATGTCAACTTTTCACAGTCTTTACCAGAAGCATCACATTTAAAATTCACTAATGCCCCAGGTAAGGCTCTAAAAATTATGTTTTTTTTAAACATTGCTTTACATTTAGGTATATTTAAAAAAGGCATAATATAAAATTAAATTAATTTTTTTTTGTCTTTTTTTAATTATCCTTAATTATAATTAGGTAGTAGTATATTATATTTAAACCAACAAAAAACTTTTTTGTTAATTTTTTTAAAGTTTTAGAGTCCGCCAAGTTAAGTTTTGGTACAGCCACGTGTTTCAAGCTTGCCGAAGTTGTTACCCTTGTAAAGGCGTGATTGGTTGGAGTGACAAAAGTTTTTCGTTTATTGATTTGTGATATATTTTAACTGTATATGAAAAAATTGGCACGCCACTATTACCTACCGCGGCTTTAATAGGGTAAAAACTTCGGCAAGCTTGAAACACGTGACTGTACCAATCCTTAACTTGGCGGACTCTAGTAACCCTAACGTTGGTAATAAAACTTAGACTCTGACAAATCTAGAGAAAATAAAAGCAACCCATTATTTATTACTTCCAGATCCTCATTTTTCCAAAGAGAAATGTTTCTCTAAACTTATAATGGACTTCGCTAATATACAACCTCCTTCATCTTTAATTCCATATGAAACAACGACTCTAATTGCTGATACAAATTTTGGCTCCCTCTTTAACTCCCTCCAAAGCAATTGCTCTGAGCTATTTGCACAACAAAAACACGATATTGAAGAACAAGTTAATGTCGAAGATCATGAGCTAAGTGATCAACTATCTTTAAGATCAGAGTTAGAAGATCCGTTTGCGAATTCCAGTAGCGAAGATCCCGATTTCGTTCCCTCGGATGAAAACGAGGATGTGCAAGAAAATCAGGCTGATGTTGAGGGTAAAAGCAAAACAAGGAAAATGAAAATGCAGAAGAGTGGTTGGAAAAGAAATATTATTAAATCTGCCAGGAATAGTGGAGCTGAATACAAAAACTGAAATGGAAATTTTCAGAATAAAAGGAGTATCAAGCCGGCTTGTCAAAATTGTAGAAAGAGATGCAATGAGAACTTCTCAGAAGAAGAACGCTCTGCAATATTTAAAGCTTTTTGGGATTTACAGGACATTTATAGACAGCGTGATTATATTGTCAAGGAGGTTAGTGTTCAAAATACACAACGTTCTCGTCCGCAATCAAAAAAATCAGAACATGACAACTTAGCTAGCAGAAGGCTAGTTACTTATAGATACATGCTCACATACAACGAAAAAACAGTTCCAGTATGTAAAACATTTTTTCTAAATACGTTGAGTATAAGTGGACAGATGGTAGAGACCGTATTTCAGAATATGGGAAGTACTGGTGTGGTAACCGAAGATAGAAGAGGCAAAGCCTGTAAAAACTCTCAGCTAGATGAGACAATTAAAGATTCGGTAAGATCTCATATAAATTCCTTCGAAACGATCGAAAGCCATTACTGCCGAAAGTCTACTGAGCGAAAATATTTACCATCTTCCTTAAATATTTCTTCTCTAATCAAGAGTTTTGTATAGAAAATCACATTGCTAAACCACCTTCTGAAAGTATTTACCAGGAAATATTTAACAGGGAATTTAACCTTTCATTTTTCCAACCCAACAAAGACTTGTGCGATACTTGTCACAAATATGACAACTCATCGGTGGAGGAAAAAGCAAAAATGGAAGAGCAGTATTTGTTGAACGACAAAAATAAAAAAATAGCTCGAGAGTTAAAAGAAAAAGACAAAGATACGGGTTCTCAAAAAAAATCTTTGTGTGTGGCTGTTTATGACCTTCAACAAGTTCTTCCAGTACCCCAATCAAATGTAGGTTTGGCCTATTATAAGCTTAAATTATCTACCTATAATTTTACAATCTTTAACCTAGCCACTAAAGTATGTCAATGTTATATGTGGTACGAGTCAATTGGTAAAAGGGGCTCATCTGAAATAGGTAGCTGTTTGTTGCTCTTTGTTGAAAGTCAAGTAAAAAAAGGAGCTAGAGAGTTTTCCTTTTATTCGGACAATTGCGCCGGGCAAAACCGAAACAAATTTATTTTTGCTTTATATAACTATTTATCGCAGAAATACTCTATAACAATTCGCCATACATTTCTTGAACCTGGACATACCCAATCTGAAGGCGATAGTGTCCACAGCGTCATTGAAAGGTTCTCCAGAAACATTCCAATATTTACACCAGATCAATGGTATACACTAGTAAGAACGGCTAAGAAAAAATCTCCATTATATTGCGTCCATGAGTTATCTCAAGATGAGGTATATGACTTAAAAGATCTTCAAATAAAAACAGCTATTAATTTTGATAGAGACGAGGATAACGATAAAGTTTACACAAATAAGTTTAAAATAGTCATGTTTGATCCAAACGTCTCAAATGTTTTATTTTTTAAAACACAGTATGACGGTACTTTTAAGAAAATAAATTTGTTAGAAAAGGGAAGGAAAAAAGTTAATATTCAAGTTTGTGATGTACACCTCAAATGTCTCTATGATAAAAAAATTCCTCTTCAAAAGAAAAAGTATGACCATTTAATCTATCTCTGTGAAAAAGGAGTCATAACTACTCCGTATCATGATTTTTTTAAAGCTTTACCGTTTACAACTCAATATAATAACAACGATGAGGACAGTGAATAACCTATTTTAAAATACTTAGTTAAATTTCCATGTTATGTTATTTTTTTAGGTTTAATTCTAAAATGTATAATTTAGGTCCCTATAAGGTTTCTCCTATAAATCCTGATTCCTATTAGGTTGTAAGTTTTGAACAGTGTGTTCTTTTATTTAATTTAACATAATTTCTTAGTTTTTGTTTGGAAATTTTGAGTTGTTATAGAATCCTTAAAATACCTATATATTTTATTTTTATATAAAAATAAAATGATATGTTATAAAACATAAAAGAAATATAAGTTTTGTTTGCCAAAGATTTTGCTTTTATTTTAGAACTATTGTAAGTCACATTTCATTATCTATTGTAAGTTCACAAATAGGGACTTACAATACCTAAATTGTTATGTAATATTGTAAGTCCATAAATTTGATTAAGTATTCGTAAACATAGAGTCTAAAAGTTATTAGCATTAATCTCGTACTTTAATTTTAATATAGATTCATGACTTTCATTGACAAATATAATTTAGTTTAAGAAAAAAACAAAAAATACCTTCTCCTGTAAAATTTGCTTTTTGCGACTTACAATAGTTCTGCATTGAGACGACGATCTGATCGCGTGTGTTGCTGACGCTCGCACACGGTTTCGCGTTCGCGTCCTCGACACTGAGATTCGCACGTACTATCGCGGTACTGTCGTTGGATTCCGCAGGGGGTTTCTCTTTCAAACACTTGGTCTGAAAATCCTGGAATTGTTGTATGTCCGAATAAGGGTTGTCAACAAATGTATCGGCGGTTTGATTATATTCGTAACAAAAATCGTTACTGGGTTCTCTAAAATTATCGTATGCGGAAGGTGTGTAGGCGGAGTCATATTCATTAGCGTAGTCCGTGTTGTATAGGTCTGGTTCACCGTAGTCGGAATAATCGTAAGAATCAGGAGCGACATAATTAATTCGATTGGGAGGATTTTGTCTAAAATTTCTTTGAAAATTAGGGTTTTGGAAATTTGGATTGCTCTGGATTACAGAGAGTCTTAGCGCACTCGCGTTAGGCGCATTTGGTCGTATTACAGATGGTCTGGGAGGATATTGATTAGAATTTTGATGGTAGTTAGATGTAAATGGTCTAACTTGCATAGGTTGATTCGGCCTAGGGTAATTTTTAGGCTGGGGCCGGTTAAACTGTCTGGGGGCAAAACTTGTAGACTGTTGTCTCCGTTGACATTCATTCGCCAAGTGACCGGGACGATTACAAAAATTACAAATTTTAGGGTTTGGTCTTCGATTAACAGAATTTTGATTGGGGTTTGGGGCCCTGGCGAATTTTTGTCGTACCAAATATGAGAGTTGTAACTCTCGTTTGATATACGACACTGCGGTCAAGATATCCTTGGGATGTCCTGATCGCACAACAGGTCCTATTTTTGAGTCTAATCCTGTTAATAGACAATTTAAAGTCATCGTTTCGATGAGGGAACTTTGAGCAGATTTTTGCTCGACATTTAGATTTTGCCTGTTTGGCTGCATGCGTCTGCCGTCTAGATGCAAAGGTTAGGGGTGATTCGTTGGGGAGTTGGCGCATGTGTTGAAGATCCGCGATTAAAGATGTGAGATCTCTAAGATCTCCAAAGTGCGTTTCTAACAGGGGCCGTATGTCTTCGCACGTGGAAGGCTTTCGGCTGTTCACAAGTTCGGCGGCACGTCCGCGAAGTTTGTTTCTAATATGTAAAACGACGAGAAGCCGCTGCTCCTCGACGGCCATTTGATATGCCGTTCGGCACGCGTTGATGAAGGTCGAAAGCAATATCGGGTTTCCATCGTACTCGGGTACAATTGAAAAAATTGCAGATAATCTATAAGGTTCAATGTTCGCATGAACGTTATCAGGAATTTCAGCTGGTTGGTAATCATCTAAACCGTTAGTAGACATTTTAAATGGAAAGTTGTTTCAAAAAGATTCAATAATGTCAAGGGTAAACGCAAAAATATACAAATGTAAAATAGAAAAGTACGTAAAAATGGGGAAAAATACGTAAAAATCGACAATATATAGAGTAAATGCGCAAAAATGCAAATAAAAAGATGTAAAAATCACACACACACAGATAAATCGCAAAAAATAGTTAGATTGAAATGGTACGTTACCAAGGGTACATCGAGAGGCAGTCGTGTTCTCCAGGCGGCTAGTGGATCTCTTGCGATGTTCCCAGTAGTATGTCTGCAGTTGGGTGGCTGCTGCTCGCTGTGTCCCCTGTTGTTTTCCTTCTTCTTGTTGCTTTGTAGTTTCTTACTTGTAGTTTTTCTACTTGTAGGTTTCTTTCTTCAATGGGTTTCTTTCTTCTTAAGGCTCGTTGGTCCTTTTCAGCTTAAAGGATGGGCATCCACCGCACCAGTTAGTATGCACGTGTTCTAATGCGTTGAAGCTATCCCACTTCTGACACCAATTTCTTAAATCATTAGATTTAGAAATAACTTTTTAAAAAATTTTATTTGAGGACTGAAGCTTCAGTCCATATAAAATACAAAGGTTTACAAATGTGACATTTACGGAGTCTAACCTGGTATTGAACTTATCAGTTAGCGTACATTACGGTGTCGCGCCGGGTATTGAACAACAGCATATGGCCGCGAGGCCTATTTATACATTCGGAAAGCTGACCAAGAATTAGTAGAAAACAGCAAAGGCACTATTCTAGCAACGGATTAGCGAGAAGTTATCATATGCTGACACAGCGTCTGGTGCAACATTGTATAATAACTGCGTATGGCCATATAACATATATGTCGTAGAGCTACCAGCAAACCTAATACCTGCAAAAAAGCTAGAAATTTGCGATATTTTTTTTCTTTTTTCTCGAGTACACATTCTAGGTTATATAATTAGTCATTATTTGAATATCAGCTGATACTACTATTCGTATTTTTTAATTCACCGGTTGAGCCACCGGTGCAACCAATTATCCAATTTTACTTCCTTAAGTTTCCGTCTGAGCGACCGGCTGTACACCAAAATTGTCTGTAAACTATTTAGACAAGTTTTTAGACAAGTTTGGTGTACAGCCGGTCGCTCAGACGGAAACTTAAGGAAGTAAAATTGGATAATTGGTTGCACCGGTGGCTCAACCGGTGAATTAAAAAATACGCTTTATTTCAAATTCCCCAACGAGTGACGCGTGTGTGGGATCCGTCAACCCTTGGTCCCAGTCACAAAACATATACACTGAATAAGGTTTAATTCCATGCTATTCAATGACAACACGGTGATATGTGTGGTTGTCAACGGCCATTTTTCGAGGGTCGAGGTTCAGACTGGTAGATTACCGTTATTACCTCATCACCGAACAAGCAATAAAGAAACCGAAACCTGTCTGTTTTCAAAATAAATATGTAATTAAAATGATAGGTGAGTTCAGGGGTAAAACAGAAAAATATTCACAATCCCATAAGCAAGAATTGAAAAACGAATTTCCAGAATGGTTTGCAAAGTACTTTGAAAAAGCGACCAGTATGCACATTATACATTATAGAAGTTTTAATATATAACTATGCCCTCAAAAAACATGTGTCCGCGCCCAATACAACAACAGACGTCTTTCATTGCTCAAAGGTCCTTGATCTACCACTGATCTTGGGACGGCATTTACCTTATACCGAACTCAACGACACTATTTACCGATTTCGTTTTTTCCGGCTTGGCAACACTGCAGATTACTTTAAAAGCAATTGATATCCCAGACGTGTTATAATAATAGAAATAATAAGAAAATATAACAATGTTTGGAGATATATTTTCATAAATAGGTATCTTTGATTCTGACTTATCTAGACGATGAATACCCAACTAGCAAAGTAGTGGTATAAGCTTTTGGTAAAAGAACCGTTCAGCCATAAAACCTCTCTATTGTTGTTTTTGAACACCAAAATGCTGGCTTAATGTTGTGTGGAATGCAAATTTGCTTTCTGCAACATATTTGCTCTAAAATGAGGTGTTTAAAATATTCTTGTAGCATAGTTATACAACACCTTATAGGGCAAATTTTTAACTGTTGCATAAACGTTTATACAACTATTTTATACGGCGTATTTGCAAGTTAGTCAAAATGGTTGTGTTGTGGCACCCATGCTAACGTTTATAAAATAAACCCGAGCCTTGTTGCTTTGCTGTGCAATTTACTACATTAGCCAACAAATTGCTCCCAACGGAAGCACTTATACAACTGTTACATATGCTAAATATGTTGGTAAACAACTTCACCATAACCTAACTTTCTGCTGTCATATTTTTGTTAAAATTCCATAACCAATGTTTCAAGACAAACAACGCATGCATATCGGTTCAAAAGGTTTTTTCAACTGTTCAAACAGAAGATAGATCTGGTACAAATTCTGGGTAAATCATTCGACTCTGTCGGTATTTCATTTCAGACATTTGTCAAATTGTTATATAACACCTGCAGGCAACACCAAAATATTCTAATAACCTAAAGACAACATGGACGATGCCATGATTGTACACAACAACCCGCCATATATTAAATAATTATGTTTCAATTCGAAATTACAGATATAAAGTGATAAACATTAGTGCAATTGTGTCTAAATATAGGATTTGTGGAAGATTTAACGCAGATAAGTTCAGTTTTCCATCTTAAAAATCTAGGCATACTTTTGATCATTGTCAAAATATGAATCAAATACGAACCCCGTAGAAATTGGGTAACTAATTTGCACGATAATCAGAATAAAATTTGCTGCCCTATATCAAAGTGTAGAAGTTTATCATATACCTGTGTATCAAATTCACAATGGCCGATATGTAAGTAAACAAGATGACTGTAATGTGATAGTTATATATTCTTCACTTCGTCTATACATTAATAGGAAATAGTTTGGTTGCAATAAAGTAGAATCACGTAAGAGAATAGTTGCATAGTTGACAAAAACTGAATCTTGCACTGACGCAAATGTCCTATAGCGCCTGCAAGAGGCTTACACTTTTGTTTTATAACTGTTACCTGCAGCCCTTATACAACCTCTTAAATGACTGAAGTGTCCTATTAGGTGTGCCCATTCCGCTTGTATAGCTGTTCTAAGAGGGTTTTGCTAATGTTCTTACAGTAGACAATGCTGTTTAAGGAATACTGTATAATCATTCTTGCAACTCTAATAGGAGTGATAATTGTTAGTTGGATAATAGGTGGATGCGGATACTTTTACAAATATCGATGTTTTAGGACCCAGAAATTCAGAATTCGCTGTTTGTTTACATGTCATGTGGATTTCTAGATCATAAATTGGCAGAAATTGTTTTTGATGTAACAAAATATGATGAACCAGTTGGAATACGTTTTGTATCCTTTTTTTGCAAAATAACCAATATCGGTAGATTTCTACAGGTACGTATTATATACAACACCCTGTCGTCGAAAACAGTGAAAACATCCTACCAAATAAAATAGCTAGAAAATCGACCTATTATTTGCCGCATTCCCATTGGTCTCACTTAAATAACTGACCGTTTTTTCTGAAATGATAAAAATTTCTACTAGGACATGCTAAAGTCGGCCACTCACGTACAGTTTCAACTGACAGTTTGAACTGTTCAGTGAAAACTGTGCAGTTAAACTGTTCAGTCTGTTTGCACACACACATACAGGTCAATCTATCAGTTTTAAATAATGCATCGAACAGAGCAGAACGATTTGGCCGCTCTGGGTATACTTTGTGTAGTTTTACAAAAAAGTAAACAATGTAAAAAGCGTAAACAGTGGTGCAAGAAGTGGTTACAGAGACGAAATCAATCTTCGGACATCAGCTTATTAAAAGAATTGAGAGGGGAACCATTAGATTTCCTTAATTATTTGCGCATGACAGAAGCAGTGTATCAAAAGTTGCTTTTGCTGGTTTCTCCTTTGATTAAGAAGAAAGATACAGTTATGAGGGCAGCAATATCTCCACACGAACGATTAACTGCTACCTTGAGATTTCTGGCAACAGGACGGTCGTATGAGTGTCTCAAATTCTCGACTAGAATATCACCTCAATGTCTTGGTAAAATTATCCCAGAAACGTGCAACGCCTTGTACGCAGTTTTAAAGAAGTATATGGCGGTACGTATTTTCTTCTTAATTTAGAATAAGAGAAACGAAAAACAGTTGTTTTTGGCAAACTGCTTTTATTTTTATGAAAGGGTACATTTTCATGAATTGGCATCAAATTGAGAAAAATAAGTCGATGCTGTGTTGTCCTGAGAAAAGGATAATTGTCCACTTCCATCATTATGGAACTGTCTAAATGAACCTTGGCCGTATGTTGGAGATGGCGTGGGACATGGAGTGACATTAGGAGATTGACTTGCTAACGCTGTACATGAACCTTGTCCATATGTTGGAGATGGCGTGGGACATGGGGTAGTATAAGGACTCTGACTTGGTGATGCAGCATAACGGTATATTGGCGCTGTGTTTAGAGAACCCATTTCCGCCTCGAATAATATGTCACCTATGTTTTTCTCCGCAATGAGAGCCTGGCGTTTTTCCAAACCTCTCAACTTTACAGCAATAGTTTTTCCCAACAGATCAAAGCGGTCAAGTTGTTCCTTGGGTGTTTTGAAATGGTCACGCACTGTCATCAAGGTTTCTGTTGTGAGATCCTCATTTTTCTTTTGTTTTTTATTACAACCAGGTCTTGAGGTTATTGGCTGTTCTCATTTCTACAACATCATCAGCCTCTCCTGTTTCTTCAGTTGGGAGTGCATTGTCAACGGATTCCTGAAAAATAGAAGCAACTGTGTACTAGGATTGACAAAAAAAAATAAAACATCTAATTTACTTTAACATAACATATTTAGCTATTGTTGCCTGTTTCAGTTTCCCAACTCAGGAGAAAAATGGAAGGAGATTGCAGCTTCGTTTGAGGAAAGATGGCATTTCCCACACTGCATCGGTGCCTTAGATGGGAAGCATATTGATATAATTCCGCCACAAAACTCTGGATCGTATTATTATAATTACAAAGGCAAACACAGTATGGTTCTTCTGGCTATAGTTGACGCAAAATACCGATTCCTACTAGCAGATTTTGGAACAAATGGGCGGATTTCCGATGGCGGTGTTCTTCAGAATACAACTTTCTTTGAGAAGCTGGTGAACGAGGATTTAAATATTCCCCAACCTGATGATATTTGTGACAATTTCCAAAACGTTCCGTATGTATTCGTTGCGGATGATGCGTTTCCTCTCAGAACTGATATTTTGAAACCATTCAGGCAGGGACTATTAGATTCAGCAGACAAAGAGGTTTTTAACTATCGATTATCACGAGCAAGACATATTGTCGAAAACGTTTTTGGTATACTTGCTTCACGATTTCGTATCTTTCAGTCTCCAATTAATTTAGAACCAGAAAATATAGAAAAAATTGTAATGGCTGCTTGTGCTTTACATAACTTTTTGATTGAACATCAATCTAGTACATACGCTCCTGCAAACTTAAGGTATCAAGAAAATAGTAACGATGGATCTCTTATTTCTATTGGGTGCGATAGTTCACAATCAAATATGATTCCACTAAATCGTCAAAATCGAGGAAATATTGGCAATGACGCAAAAGAAATCAGACAACGCTTTATGGACTACTTCATGAATGATGGCGAAGTCCCATGGCAGAAGAATCACATTTTAAAAAACAAATAAAGACATTATTTGATGTTTACAAAAATAAATAGAAAATTTGTTTTTCCATGTATTCATAATATCATGTTTTTCTTACCTCGCCACTTTCGCCATCCAAATTTGAAATTGAGGTCCTTGAAATCTCTTGATCTTGCAAAAAATCAAACATGTCATAATACCAAAGTACCGGCTTGTAAATGCTATCCGTTGATGTTCCAGACTTGTATGATGCATCAACTTTCTTTTTCTCCTTCCGAAAAGCAGTTCTCAAACTGTTAATTTTATTGATCACAGACTTCTTGTCAGCACCAGGTTCAACTTCCACCAACTTTTGTGCCAATTTGGCATATGCAGCATCCTTCTTCGTACGATTATGATATTCCGGGCTCTTTACTTGCCAAAGACAAGGTTCCGATCTGTATATCGCAATAAAATCTACGATCACTGGGTTTGGCTTATTCCGCGACATCTTCAAAAAACCACCCGCACGGTGCTGAGACACAACTTGAACTGAGAACTGTGCAGTCGAACCCCCACACACGCAACGATCAGTTGAACCATTCAGTTAAAACAATTGACAATTTATTTGTCTCAGTTTAACTGTCCAGTTGAGTTAAACTGCGACTGACACACCCACACACGTTGAGGTTTAACTGCACAGTTTTCACTGAACAGTTCAAACTGTCAGTTGAAACTGTACGTGAGTGGCCGACTTTACACTCAAAGACCCTCGATTAGAATAATCAAAACTGCGACACAGTCGATACTTGAAAGAACATCTGTGCCGTCATATAATGATTCAAAAGTTTAGTTAGTATGTAGTGCAGCTTCCATAGTAAAAATTGACGCAATTTGTACAATACCCGTTGAAAGCAGTGACTACGAGTGCAGAATATTACGTACTCTCTGGTGAATGTGAATTGAAATGTGGTCTGGCTGATATACTAGTACAAAATCTATCTAAAAATGATTTACTAATTCCCAAAGGCAAGCTTTAGGGTCGTGGTTATCCTATTAATCAATTTAAATACAAATAACGTATGTTTAACTCCATTATTAATATAAGTGTGGAAATGTACTAACACCAGAACATAGAGACGCTTTAAAAATGCTATTGACAAAAAGTAATTGATCGATTTCAACGTAATCAGAGATTCCTTGACCATCATACGCAAGTCCAATTGTATCAGTGCAAAAGAGAACAGTCGAAAAGAGACAATGCGTAAAATATAGAGCTCTCAATAGAAAAACAAGGTGCGAACACTACCTCTTGCCCAGGATTGACGACCTTTTAGATACCTTAGCTGGCAGCTGTCTGTTCATCACACTTGATTTAGCCTCTGGTTATTACCAAATACCAAATGCAGAGAAATTGAGTCGGTCAGTATGAGCCATCCAACTTGCACATACCTCTTGCATCTTCTGGCCTCCAAAAATACCGAATTGCAACGTTGTATTAGCACCGAAGACCGTCTAAAAAGCATGATTGATACTGGAAAGTAATGTCCGAGCAATAAATTATAGATAAAAGGTACCGCATTCTATAGAGGCGCCTGGCTTGGTTGTCTCCAGTGGCGGTAGGCTATTGCTGTTGATCAGATGTAGGCTTAATTAAATTCCCAATATGGTATGATTTTCAAAGCAGATTACATCCTTAGTTGTAATATATCCCCAGGCTTGTGAAAAGCAAAATTTTTCTTTCAAATTTCAATATTCAGGGAGAAGCAGGTTGTTTGATTAATTCTGATATGGTAGGTTGGATGTTTGGTATTGAATAGACATGCCGTAAGTGCTAGGCTACCAAACATAGTTACGTTTGGAAACTGAACATTCTCATCTAAAATATCAATATGAAAAACGTTTAGTTTACGAAATTAGCGCTGGCTATTTATCCTCCTTGCAACTAATTTCATTAGTTCTGAAAAGTATTTCACCAGTATGTAGTTTAACCACTTTCTGTGTCTATACAAAACTGCATTCTGGTCTACATGCTTCTTACTTTGTAGACATACTGGTAGGTTCAGTACCCTTTAGGCAGAAACCAAATATATAGAATTTTTGCTTTTCCAGAAATCCTCCCATTGCTGATACAAACAATTATATCAGTTATGATTTGTTAATTTTATTCATCTGTGACTTGCTTGTTTAATCCGATGACGGAAATTTGAAATGTGCCCATAAAAATGATTTGTAGGAGCCACTGTTGTGGTCGATTTCGCGATATTAATTGTTTCCTGTAGATTGAGATATTGCTCAACCAGTGGTATCATCCAGGAAAAGATCTGGGGGGAGGCTCAAGATCCAGGGTGACACGAAAATTCCGTCTCGGGGGGGGGAGGGGTGTCTTGGAGATATAAAACCGCATAGCAGAGGGGGGGACTCGCTTAGTCTAGGTAGCTACACTTCACAGAAGGTATAACATGTATAATATGTAGAACAAGCGTAATGAGCTGTTGCGCTTTGAGAGGGTAGACTCCGAGGAGCACCAAAGCCCTCCCATGAATGCGCCGCTGTGCCCATACCAGAATAGGAACAGAGGGCCTAGCTCAAAGAGTTCCGCGCTTCTTTCTAATATCATTGGGATTACACCCAGCCAGCGGCGGCGACGAAGTAAATAAGAAATGAACAAGTCCTTATTGATTCAATTTACAAATTAATGCATTAATCAAAGAAACTATCATGTTTTTAGTCATAAAATATTACCAGACATTTGAGAAACAAAATAGTATTTTAAATTTCAATAGGTATTAAGAGTAATCCATGTAATTTTTTCTTATGAACGTGGAAGTGGAACAACCAGCGGGTACGCTTATGCAGTCGGCGGCGCGGCACCTCAAAGACAAACGCTGTATTTTGTGTTTTTGGCTCACAAAGAGATTGACAGTAGCAAGTCGTATTTTTCTATTTGATTCTCGTTTCGTGGATTTAGCATTTGGAAGGCTGGCTATTATTACCTCCAATCGCATCCTAAGAAAAAAATTCGGCCTGATTTTTTGTTAATTTTCCTGTTGTGCTTTTTGTCACTGCAAGCAAACTGTAGCTAAACTGTTTTCACAAAGCTTTTTGAAAAACTTAGACTTCGCTTTGAAATGATATTCCCAACTTGGGGGAATAGGACGGAGGTTTTTTTCAGTGTACTCGTATAGTACAGAAACATTTTCACTGTATACAGGAAATCTATTTTGAATAACAATATGTAATTTTTCAGACTGCTACGTGGCCCGTATTAGATTTTTTTAAGAATGTGTTTGTTTATTTGTTACTTTTGTTTATGGATTTATACAGAAACTGTTTTTTTTTTTGAGAATTCTAAATTGATTTATTACTTGTTTGTATTTTAAAGGATATTATTTTTGTTTTAATTGCATGGAATTTACTGTTTGTTTTTATTATTTTATACTATACACTATGCACCGGCGGGCCTCCGGCGATCTAGTTCTTTTCTGCCGCTACACCAACGGGCTTTGCTCCACGGAGCTCTCTTCCATGATGCCGCCGCGCGATGTGCCTGCCAGATAGATCCGCCTAACTTTGACGTCCCATCCTAACCGTGTCGAGCTTCTTTCATCCAGAACTGGGCGATACGACCGCCCCTTTGTCTCGAGAGTTTCGAGACTGTGGAACAATCTACAAGAGGAAGCTTTTCCCAGTTCTACTAACCTTAGTCAGTTCAAAAATCGTATTAACAAAATTTCTTTGGGATCATCATAGCACCCGATATATAATATAGGTATATATATCTCTATATATGTATATATATAAGTATATATATATATACTCCATAATGATTTCAATTTTTGGCTTGTCTATTGAATACCAAATATATTTGACCTACCATAGAAAAATTCATCTCTCAATCTGTTTGGGAATCTGACTGACTGACCAGTTATTAAACCGACCGTCGGCAATGAGTAATCAGGGGAGCAGAAACACGTCGTCCTGCGACCTGTCTTTAGGTAGTGCGTCCCTCTTTTATGGAGTATAATTTATTGCCGGTTTATTTCTTTGATGTCATTTACCGCCGTCTGATGGATCACTCTAAGCAAAAGCTAAACATACACGGTAATATTTAGCGAAAGGACATGGGATAAACAGGTTACAATAACAATAAGAGTCTGGAGCGTAGCAACTAGAATTCTTAGAGAAATTTTACATGGAGCACTCTTCAAAACAAGGATTGTGTATATTTCGTATTTTTAAGTGTTGTGTTCTGAAGATTTAAAAATAGGAAAATTGATATATTATCATTATCTGCCGTTGGTAGTAATGGAATCATCAACTTGAGCATTTGATAGACCAATTGCGTATGAGTGAAAGACGAAAGGTAAGAAATCAAAGGCCCTGGATGGAATGAAGCTTCTCAAACGCTGGGAGATTTTAGGTACGAATTCGCGTCGTGTATCGGCGGAGTGTGGGCAGAGACAGTTGATTATGATTTGTTCACCAAAATATTCATACAGATCATATTGTGACGGAATCATGAATCTGAATATCCATAATAGTTAGTTAACCGCTTAACGATATAGTGTTTTTTCAAAAATTGGTAAAAAAAAATTTATTTTCTTATTTTGAACTAAATCGGAAGTTATTTTATTTTCTAGAGTTAAAAATTAAATAAAATTTTTGTAAAAAAACTTACATTTATTTTTATACATGTGCTTACCCGAGTTAACTCGGGCAACAAAAAAAAATATTTATTTGAGGAACAAACCTAAGGTAACACATCTAAAACTTAAAAATTATATGTAAGTAATTAAAAAAACATTGTTCTGAATATTTGCAACTGTGTGGTAAATCCTAGAGCATGGAGTCACACACAAGGGGGTCTCGCAATCTGCACAGTAATATTTGGTTTCTTTTCTAATCTTCTTTCCGCGTTCATCTCGACCCTGCTGCAAATTCCACATTGCCTGGTTGGATTTGTCTTTTTCTCAGTAGCTGGAATAAGATCTGGAAAATGTCGTCCTGTCAGACGAAGCGGAGTGAGCTGGGTTGAAGGTCGTCCTGTTCTTGGAGTAAACTCAGTTTGATGATATTTTTCCATTATTTGCATTATAAGCTCCAATGGGTATACAAGTGCTGATTTTGTTCCGCCCGTTTTTACATACATATATTATAAAAGATTTCCATAGGGCTAAATCCAAAATCAGCCAAGTGCTGGTCCACTCGGTCCACTCCACCCATGGTATCGTTATAGTCCACAACCAATAATATATTGGAGTCAGCCAAGTCTACCTTTGTATAATAAAAGACTTTCGTCAATTGCCACATGTTTCTCTGGAGTAACTGTAGCTCGGATAACTTGTCGTATATCGGCCATATCTTATTTAGCTTTGGGTTTGGGTGGTGCTTAGCGTCAAAGGTCTCGTTATCAGCAAAATGTAGATTTGACCTGATTGCTTCACATCTTTTATTGCTCAGGCATTTTGCAAAAAAAGGTGTCAGTAATAAAGGACTTTTAGACCAATATTGCCTCATTTCAGGTTTTTTCATAATACTTTGAAGAATTATAAGCCCCAAAAATACTCTCATTTGACCAGCAGTTACTGCGAACCATTTTTTGAATTTCTTTTGATTCGTATAACGATTGGTTTCAGTAACAATGTGATCGATTATCTCAGCTTAAAAAAATTGTTCAAAAAATTGCAGTAAATGCAATTGCACTCTCATCGACGACACCTTCGATATCAACCCCATCGAAACTTTCATCACTGTCGTTCTCCATCCTTAAGCGTACAATAAAACAAAACATAAAATGTGCGGCAATCAATCCCCTATTAAAACCAAATACTAACTAACTACTAAACAACGCGGCGATGCCGGCGACGCGCGTAACCAGTAACGCACCACCCCCCCGCCCCCCAGTTCGCACCACAAGGTAAACCAGTTCTTTTCCGTCAGTAAAAATGCCTATAAACGATTAAATCGTATTATCTCGGGTAGGCACACAAGATACCTAATAATTTATTTTTGCCCGTCTTAACTCGGGTTGGCGAAAATATGAGAGACGAGCTTACCCGAGATATCTCGGGTAAACACGTTAAGCGGTTAACCAGTCTGTTAAGTATCTTATTAGCGTGTATGTCCAGCTTTACATCCACCCTTCAACTGGATAGATACACCCACACACATGCCGGTATGCAATAGGTTTTTCTTTGTTTTTGATTTACTGTCTGGAGGCGACCAAGATATCCAAGTAAAGGGAAGAAAGGTTACAGGGGGATGGTTCACCTGAATGGGTTCCCTACTTTTAATTTTATTGATTTCAACAGAGTAATGCGTAGTTTGGCATGTCATAGGGTAATTGAGTTTATACAGAGTAATACATATTAGATTTTTTCTGTCTAGACGATATATGATAAATAGCATTTTCTGGAAAATAGGCTTGAAAAATAAAGTGCTTTAGCGTTCCACCCATTGGCGATAACCCACATATCGTTCTGGTTTCCTTGACATTGTGCAATCTCAGTAACTACTATACTGATTCTAACAGAGGTTGGAATGGATTATTGTTCGGTGACAAGTTTGTATGTTGTATTATTGATATATGCCAAATCTTAATATTCATTTAATTAATCCTGTATGTCGAGTGTAACCTTTCACCGTTGTTGTTACTTTGCATGTCTTAATTATGTACTAAAACGAGAAGACTCGTTTATGGAAGGATGGCCGAGCTGTTAACAATACCTTAGTCCTTTCTTGCTCATATACTATGCTCACTAGTCATGCGGATCAGTCGTCGTGGAGATGAGTGTTGTTATCGCTCGGGCAGCCCGTCATAAATATTTTGTCATCGAAGTTTATATAAAAGAATAGCTGTAAACGTTCATCAATAAATACGTTGTATTGGAAGGTTGAGCTTACATATTTGAATCAGCAGATTGGTCTAACACATGTATGAGGTAGCCATTTCGTATCACATGGTTGTACAGTCGGATCCCACTGGTGGAATTCAACCTAGAATGCCATGCTCGATGTTTGCAGTTGAAGTCCCCTGCCGCAATAAGTGGACCCGAGCAGTCTAAAAGGATTTCCAGATCCGCCTATTGCAGCCTGATACCACACATGACATAAACCGATGTGATTTTTAACGGCACACCTCCCGTCATATTGACCTCCATGGAAGCCGCTTCGATGCTCTGCATCTCTGCGTTTGTGCTTCTGTGGTAGTCAATACCACGTTTCACTAGCAGTGCCAAGCCGCCACCCCGTCCAGTCAATCTATCAGCTCGGATAATATCGTAATTCGGGAAAACTAGACGATCTCCCGGATTAAGTAATGTTTCCTGCATCAAGGCTACATCTATACTTTCGTCCACAAGAGCTTGATGAAATTCCCGTTTTTTGGGAATGTCCTTTAGACCCAAGCAATTCCAAAAAAGAGTTTTGATAAATGCAGGCAGTCGTCTATTGTACCTTGCCATTTGCAGGAAAGATTGCCTGCAAGGCCTGTGTTGCGATAATCAGAGGATGTATGAACTGCTGTAAGGATCTTAACGCGGGTGCCAGGTCCACATTTTGCATGTTCGCAGAAGATCCCACAGAGGGGGCAGCCCGGGTTGCATCCTTAGCTGCATCCGCGTAACTTACATTGCGCCTTTGCGCTATCACTTGCGGATTTTTTCTAGGGGCAAATCTGCAAGTTCGGCTATTCGCTGGGTGTCCCCCTTCACAGTTCGAGCACTTTCGTTCCTCTTGTTCTGTTGGAGGGCATAAGTGGGTCATGTGGTCAGAAGCACATTTTAGACACTTACGTGCAGTAAGATTGCGCATGCCCATATTTTTGGCAGCGGTGACATTGCCCGAGTCCTTTGAACCTCGACTCGGATAGTCAAACCTAGCAACTCATGTTCGTTGAACAGCTGCTGAGATTTTTCTATCTTGGGCAGTATGACTACCAGCAAAGGCGCCGCCACCGTGTGAGGAGAAGCAACAAGACTGACCGATGAGCCGAGGACTTTCCACCTCTTCCAAATCCTCTCTTTTACGTACCTCCCCCACTTCATCAAAACAAAATATCAGTCACCCTATGTCTACTACCAAACCTCTGTCATCGGTTAGCGGAGCGACTACATTATCTACCTCTCAGGTCACTCCGTCGGCCAATGTCACTTCTCCTCAGCCATCTCGCTCAGCCTACGTGGCATCAAGCCAATCTTCACGCCAAAGGCGCGTAACGCTTATCGTTCTGCGTGATGGGGCGACGAGAAATGTTAAGGGTGCCCATAAAAGTGATTTGTAGGAGCCACTGTTGTGGTTGATTTCGCGATAGTAATCGTTTCCTGTAGATTGAGATACTGCTCAACGAGTGGTGTTATCCAGAAAAAGATCTGGGAGGAGGCTCAGGATCCAGGGTCATGGAGAAAACTGCATAGCAGGGGGGGAAACTTACTTAGTCCAGGTAGCACACTTCACAGAAGGTATAACATGCTGTAATATGTAGAAGAAGCCTAATGAGCTGCTGCGCTTCGGGAAGGGAAACTCCGAGGAGCCCCAAAGCCCTCCATGAATACGCCGGTGTGCCCATACCAGAATAGGAACAGAGGCGTGGGGTCTGTGGACCTAACTCAAAGAGTTCCGCCCTTCTTTCTAACTTTCTAATATCATTGGGTTTGCATCTGTCCAGCGACGGCGACGAAGTGAATAAGAAATGAATAAGTCCTTCTTGATTCAATTTACAACTTACTGCATTAATCAAAGAAATTATCCTGTTTTTAGTCAAAAAATGTTACCAGACATTTGACAAAAAAGATAATATTTTAAATTTCAATAGGCATTAAGAGTAAAGAGTAATCCATGTAATTTTTTCTTATGAATGTGGAAGTGGAACAACCAGCGGGTACGCTTATGCAGTCAGCGGCGCGGCACCTCAAAGAGTTTGACAGTAGCTAGAAAAAAAGTCGTATTTTTCTATTTGAGTCTTACGTTTAGTGGATTTAGCATACAGAAGGCTGGCTATTATTACCTCTAATCGCATCCTAAGAAAAAAATTCGGTCTGGTTTTTTGTGCATTTTCCTGTTGTGCTTTTTGTCACTGAAAGCAAACTGCAGCTAAACTGTTTTCACGAAGCTTTTTGAAAAACTTAGTGAGGCTTGGCTTTGAAATGATATTCCGAACTTGGGGGAATGGGACGGAGGTTTTTTTCAATGTATAGTATAGAAAAATTTTCACTGTATACTGGAAATCTATTTTGAATAACAATATGTCATTTTTTCAGACTGCTACGTGGCTCGTATTAGATTTTTATAAGAATGTGTTTCTTTATTTCTTACTTTTGTTTATGGATTTATACAGAAACTGTTTTTTTTTTGAGAATTCTAGATTGACTTATTACTTGTTTGTATTTTAAAGGATATTATTTTTGTCTTAATTGCATGGAATTGACTGTTTGTTTTTATTATTTTATACTATACACTATGCACCGGCAGGTCTTCGGCGATCTAGTTCTTTTCTGCCGCTACACCAACGGGCTTTGCTCCTCGGAGCTCTCTTCCATGATGCCGCCGCGCGATGTGCCTGCCAGATAGACCCGCCTAACTTTGACGTCCCATCCTAACCATGTCGAGCTTCGTTCATCCAGAACTGGGCGATACGACCGCCCCTTTGTCCCGAGAGTTTCGAGACTGTGGAACAATCTACAAGAGGAAGCTTTTCCCAGTTCTACTAACCTTAGGCAGTTCAAAAATCGTATTAACAAAATTTCTTTGGTGTTTCGGCATTTAGGCTTCTGCCTGCGCGACTGCTTCGATATATATATATGTATATGTATATATATATATATATATTATACATATATACTCCATAATCATTTTAATGTTTGGCTTGTCTATTGAATACCAAATATATTTGACCTACCATAGAAAAATTCATCTCTCAATCTCTATTTGGGAACCTGACTGACCAGTTATTAAACCCGTCGGCAATGAGTAATCAGGGGAGCAGAAACACGTCGCCCTGCGACCTGTCTTTATGTAGAGCGTCCCTCTTTTTCGAGTATAATTTATTGCCGGTTTATTTCTTTCATCTCCTTATCGCCGTGTGATGGAACACTCTAAGCAAAAGCTAAAAATACACGGTAATGATTACCCAAAGGACATGCGATAAACAGGTTACAATAACAATAAGAGTTTTGAGCAACCAAAATTCTTAGAGACAAACACTTTAAGTAGTTATTTAATATTTAGCATTTAGGTAGTGGCGAAATGATATGGACTATAGAAGAGTAGCGTCACTCCGTCCTTAAAACAGTTTTTGGCGAGGTGTCTGAAATTACATTGTGGTAAATCAAATCCTACATGCAGTTAAACTGTGATGTCTGTGATATAGCAGCTAGTCAGAAGGAAGGTAAACATCCAGGAATGAAGGTCACCTGAAAGTAGTTGGCCGCAGAACACTGGATTGTTTTACGTGTTGCGAAACTAGCAGGATGTGGGGTGCTAATATTTCGATGCTCGCTAATGATGTAAAGGCGACTATTGTTATTCTAACATATTTGGAATTTGAGACATCGTCGCTTAAGTTGTAACGCCACTAAACGCAAAGAATAACTTATGTATTTGCTTAAAAAGGGCACCGTAATTGCCGGAATGTCATCAGTAGGCACTATTAGCTTATGAGGTTTCATTTGCGACTAGACAAATATGGAGGACTATAAGATCATTCGATCGCGACTCCAAAGGCCCACCGTTCTTTTATGCTCTCCTAAAAAGTTGTTAGTTTTAACTTACATCGTGCTGGAACTCTTTTTATTGAACAACTAAATTTTTGTGATCCATGACTGGGTAGTACCAAAAAGAAGAACATACTATACAAATTTGTTATTTAGTTTTGCATTCTACGTCAATGATTATTTGTCAAACATTTCCAAAGTAGATCGTTCAAGTATATTCGAGAAAATAGATGTGATGTTCCATTTCTTTATTTAATTTGATACTCTTCACACTACGTTATTCATATTCTCTGAAAAATAAATACGAACATTCAAAAAACAAAGTGATTGTTTTCATCTACACTGAAAAAGTTTTTAGAATGTAAGCACACAGTTTGGAAAATCGGCTTTATTTCTGGTTACTAAGTTTAGCGCTCTTACACTCATTTTCCAACTTGTCACCGAACAATAATCCATTCCAACCTCTGTTAGAATCAGTATAGTAGTTACTGATATTGCACAATGTCAAGGAAACCAGAACGACATGTGGGTTAACGCCAATGGGTGGAACGCTAAAGCACTCTATTTTTCAAGCCTATTCTCCAGAAAATGCTATTTATCATATATCGTCTAGACAGAAAAAATATAATATGTATTACTCTGTATAAACTCAATTACTCTATGACATGCCAAACTACGCATTACTCTGTTGAAATCAATAAAATTAAAAGTAGGGAACCCATTCAGGTGAACCATCCCCCTGTAACCTTTCTTCCCTTTATTTGGATATCTTGGTCGCCTCCAGGCAGTAAATCATAAACTAAAAAAACCTATTGTATACCGGCATGTGTATGGGTGTATCTATCCAGTTGAAGGGTGGATATAAAGCTGGACATACACGCTTAGCAGTCTGGTTAACTATTATGGATATTCAGATTCATGATTCCGCCACAATATGATCTGTATGAATATTTTGGTGAACAAATCATAATCAACTGTCTCTACACACACTCCGCCGATACACGACGCGAATTCGTACCTAAAATGTCCCAGCATTTGAGAAGCTTCATTCCAGCCAGGGCCCTTTGATTTCTTACCTTTCGTCTTTCACAATTGGTCTATAAACTGTTCAAGTTGATGATTCCTTTATTACCAACGGCAGATTTGAGAGTGGAAGGATTTGCGGCGATTTTTAAGATAATGACATATCAAAAAACAAAAGGTGTTAAGCAGGGCTCCTGCCTCTCTCCAACCCTGTTTAAAATTTATCTCTGCAGCGCTTTAAAACAGTGCATAAGAAAGTGCAGCCCCATGGGGATATGGTTAGAGGACTTTCACTTGTATACAATCCTCTTTGCAGATGATCAGGTAGTCTTTGCAGAAGACCAGCAAGACATGACTTACATGATAAACAAACTTATAGAAGAATTCACTAAATGGGGTTTGGAGATAAATATACAAAAGACACAATACATGACTATAGGAGGCACAGGACAAGACATCGAAACAAAAAGCGGAAAAATAGAAAACGTCGGACAGTACCAGTACCTAGGAGTTACAATAGATGAAAGCGGAAAGGATAATAAAGACATACTAAGGAAAATAGTAAAAGGAAAACATATGATTAAAGCACTACATCCGATCTTGTGGAGTAAGAACCTAACAAAGAAAACAAAAAAAATTATATATCAGGCTATGATTCAGCCAGTACTGACGTATGGGTCAGAAGCGTGGGTTGTAGATAAAAATATGTCACAAAAGCTTCTGTCAACCGAAATGATGTACTGGAGAAGATGTTCCGGTTTAACTTTACTTGACCATGTTAGAAATGAGACCATCAGAGAAAGAATGGAAGTCGAAAATACAATAATGGACGATATAACAGAGAGGCAGTTAAAATGGTATGGACACCTGCAACGAATGAACGAAGAAAGGATACCATTAAGGGTTTGGAAATGGACACCAGCACAAAGAAATAAACGAGGAAGACCACGAAGGAAATGGATTTCAAACATCCATACCGCAATGGAAAGTAGAGGACTACATGAAGGAGACTGGAACGATAGGATACGATGGCGTATGGGTTGCGAGAAGCGACCTTATGTTGCAGAAACTCGCCATATATATATATATATATATATATATAAATTTTCCTATTTTTAAATCTTCAGAACACAACAATTGAAAATACGAAATATACACACTCCTTAAAGTGTTTTGAAGGGTACTCCATGTAAAATTTCTCTAAGAATTCTAGTTGCTACGCTCAAAACTCTTATTGTTATTGTAACCTGTTTATCGCATGTCCTTTCAGTAAACGCTGTATCTTTAGCTTTTGCTTAGAGTGATCCATCAGACGGCGGTAAAGCAGATGAAAGAAATAAACCGGCAAAAAATTATACTCGATAAAAGAGGGACGCACTACCTAAAGACAGGTCGCAGGACGACGGGTTTCTGCTACCCTGAGTACTCATTGCCGACGGTCGGTTTAATAACTGGTCAGTCAGATTCCCAAACAGAGATTGAGAGATGAATTTTTCTATGGTAGGTCAAATATTTGGCATTCAAGCCAAAAACGTAGCTTGCGCAAACAATAAATTATAATCCATCAGCTCATTGTTATAATAAGGTAGTGAGAGCTTCAACAGAAATTCAAATGATTATGGAGTATATATAATTTAGTATTAAATAATGAAATAAAACAGTCAATTTTATGCAATTAAAATCCTTTAAAATAAAAACAAGTAATAAATCAATCTAGAATTCTCAAAAATGCATATTGTTATTCAAAATAGATTTCCATTATACATACAATGTTTCTATACTATACACTGAAAGTGTACTGTGATCATAAAGACTGTATAATTTACCGACATAACAAACTGATCTGCTATCTCCGCGCTGGATATACCCATGTCATAACATTTTATGATCATTCGTCTCACACGCGGGGTTGTTTGTTGTCGAGACATTTTCTCTCTTCTACAACGCTGTTGCTCTCCAGAACACTCAAACAACAACTGATTATCCATGCTAAATCCACTAAACCTAAGAGTTAAATAGAAAAATATGACTTTCTTTCTAGCTACTGTGAATTTCTTTGTGAGCCAAAAACACAAAATAAAGCTTTTGTCTTTGAGGTGCCGCGCCGCCGACTGCATAAGCGTACCCGCTGGTTGTTCCACTTCCACATTCATTAGAAAAAATTACATGGATTACTCTTAATACCTATTGAAATTTTGTTTCTCAAATGTCTGGTAATATTTTATGACTAAAAACAGGATAGTTTCTTTGATTAATGCATTAATTTGTAAATTGAATCAAGAAGGACTTATTCATTTCTTATTTACTTCGTCGCCGCCGCTGGCTTAGTGCAATCCCAATGTCTAAAGTGGCTGAACCTACCAGTATGTCTACAAAGTAAGAAGCATGTAGACCAGAATGCAGTTTTGTATAGACACAGAAAGCGGTTAAAATAAATACTGGTGAAATACTTTTCAGAACTAATGAAATTAGTTGCAAGAAGGATAAATAGCCAGCGCTAATTTCGTAAACTAAACGTTTTTCATATTTATATTTTATACGAGAATGTTCAGTTTCCAAACGTAACTAAGTTCGGTAGCCTAGCACTTACGGCTTGTCTATTCAATACCAAACATCCAACCTACCATATCAGAATTAATCAAACAACCTGCTTCTCCCTGAATATTGAAATTTGAAAGAAATATTTTGATTTACACAAGCCTGAAGATATATTACAAATAAAGATTTAATCTGATTTGAAAATCACACCATATTGGGAATTTAATTAAGCTTACACCTGATCAACAGCAATAGCCCACCGCCACTGGAGACAACCAAGCCACGCGCCTCTAAAGAATGCGGTACCTTTTATCTATAATTTATTGCTCGGACATTACCTTCCAGCATCAATCTTGCTTTTTAGACTGTCTTCGGTGCTAATACAACGTTGCAATTCGGTATTTTTGGAGGCCAGAAGATGCAAGAGGTATGTGCAAGTTGGATTGCTCATCTTTGTGCCTACCCCTGCCATTCAAGATTTGGTGATATCTCCTTGCTATGTTTTTTTAGCAAAAGAACATTTTTGAATCCTTTTTCAGATGTATTCATCCATTTGAGAAGGACGTTTTACGTTTTAGCACCCTAAAATATTGTATGAACTTTTATTTTTTTTAATAGGGCGGTCATCTTTTTTCTTACTAGAATCATTTTGGCACTAAACTGTCGATTTTCATGAAAGCAACAACTTGAGAAATAGAAAAGGTGGGCCTTATAGTGGATTTGAAACCGCGTCTCCTCTATTCCGTGGCCGGCGAGTTGGCGTTTAACTTAACAGATGGGTGCTGAGCGACTTGAGAGAACAATGGAGGAATGGCTTGAGTAGGCTTGAATTTGCCTCTAGGTTGACCAATCTTGTGGAAAATTCCAACGAGAATATTTTTTTCCGACAGAATTACCTTCTGTGCCTTGTCTCAGTCTCAGTACAACAACCAGCGATGTTTAATAAATTTCTTAACTTTTTTTTCTTGGGGGGGGGGGGGGAATCACCAAGAGGTACCTGAAACCGGATATCTAGTATCCTCATGCAGGTTATGCCACCAGGGCTAAAACCCCCTTCCCCACCCTCATGCTGGGATTCGCCTGCGCTCACTACCAGCATGACTGTGTCTCACACATGTCCTTGTATCCTCGGCAATTTCTGCAGTACTGTTTCCATGTATTTGTCCTAGAAGTTTGGGCTGTCCGTTCTTCTTTCGTCCTTGTCTTTAATAGACAGTATTTCCCTGATGAATCTTTGTATTTGCACCCACGATTGGTTGTTCGCCATCATGGTGCTGGTCTGATTGCTCTCCATCAGGTCGTGTCCTAGGTTAACAACGACTTGTGCCCTTTGTTGCTTCCATCTGTTGCACTTGAAGAGAGTGTGTACAACTGTGTCTTTTTTTTGACAATATATGCATTCATCGCTAACTGATTTTTGTATTCTCTTCGTGAATACTCGAAAAGAACCATGCTGCGTCAATGCCTGCGTTAAGTGGTAATCCAGTCGTCTGTGCTTACAAGCAATCCACTTCCCGATGCCAGGTATAAGCTTTTTTGACCACTGAGCCACGTCCTCCGTTGAGTGCCACTCGTCCTGGCATTTGCTGTGGTGCAGCCTCACTCTTCCTTCCACAAGCAATGGATCGGTGCTATCCCTGTAATAATTTGTAAGACCTTGGTGGAGACGGTCTTGTAAGCACTCGCCACCCTCAGCAGCATCTTCCTTTGTACTCTGGTGAACATGTGCCTGTATTTTGTAATGCTCACTATGACGTGCCAGATTGGGGCGCCGTAAAGTAGTGTTGAAAGCGCCACGCTGTTTATAACCTTTTTTTTTGTTGCTGGTAGGTCCGCCGATGTCTGGCATAATTCTTGCTAACCATGCTGCTTTTCTGTCTACTTTCACTTCCGTTGTCCGAATATGCTCCCGAAAATGGCCTCCTTCATCCAAATGAATTCCTAGGTACTTAATAGACTTCTATGGTGTTATGGAGGTTCAACCACCAGTTAAAAGTAATGCTTTGTTCCGCTTCCCCTTTATAATGACAGCGTCTGTCTTCTGCGGTGCGAGTTCCAAGTAATGGGCCGTCATCCAGTTGTCCACTATCCTAAGGGCTAAATTTGCCGCATGCATAAGGGATTCCTCATTCTGCGCTATATCTATCACTGCGAAGTATTCCGCGAACGCAGCGGCTTTTACGCCATGTGGCCATTTACTCCTCAGTACCCCATCGTAGACCAAATTCCATAGGGTAGGGCCCAAGACTAAGCCCTGCGGTACACCCGATGTTATATCTAAGGCCTCTACTTTGGCTATCTGAAGTGACCTTCCACTGCTGTAAGCACCTATGAGATTTCGGAGGTATGGTGATATTTTTCTTGTTTTCAGCTCCTTGACGTCGACTGTGCTGACAACGCCTCATTTTTCCCTGCTGCCCTTAATGGTTTTAAGTAGGTACTTCATCCGCTGCCATCAACGTATTTCTACCTTTTCTGAAACCATACTGGAACTCTGATAGACCACCCTTGTAATCTATTTCCTTCTGTAGCCTAGCAAGTATTAATGATTCATACAGCTGGCTAATTGTCAAGAGCAAGCAAATGGGTCTGTACTTGCCTTCTCCTTTCGGTAACAGTAAGAGTTTGACTCGTTTTCAAGATTCCGGAAAGCTCTGTGTTGTGAGAAGGTGGTTTAAAAGGCCCAAAACCCAGGTTGGTGGCAGTTTCGAAGCCTCTTTAATTGCTTCTGGAGGTATACCATCAAGACCAGGGGCTCTACTCATTTTGAATTTTTCTATGACTTGCTCGAATTCCTCTTCCGTGAACATGTCTACGTTGTTGACCGTTTCTGTTCTGTAGCTCCTAACTGTGTGTGGTGGGAACAGTTCCTCTACTATCTCCTTCTTTCGTACTTTTAGCATCCTATACTGCGCGAAATGTCGGAATTTTTTCATGACAATCCGATATCCGTCTCCCCATATGTCCTCGTTAATGCTGTCATAAAGTTCGTTCCAGTGTTTTTTCTTGGACTACTTGATCATTTGCTGAAGCTTTTTTGTGTATTTTATACAGGGAGCTAGCTTCTCCGATGATCGCTTCCGGATGTCTGTGCCTGTGTTTGACGAGCCTCATAATGGTTCTAAGTGCCTTGTGACAGTTCTGCCTCTGTTGAGAAATATCGTTGCTCCACCAGTAGGGCATTCGGCTATGATTATTATTAGTAGTGAGGCTAGTATGGTAAGCTTCTTTAATGATGGCAGTAAGGTTTCCCTCTGTATGCAGCTTTTCTGGGTATTCTACGAGCTTGGACGAGAGTACCTGTCTGAAGACCTCCCAGTTCCAAGTCTTGGTTGAGCGCCAGGATTGAGCTTTTTTACTGCTTAGCTGGTTTTCAACCTCAAAGTATATATATATATATATATATATATATATATATATTTGTGGTCTGTTATGCTATCTTCATCAAGGACGCTCCATTTCTTGATGTTTGCTGCGATCTTCTGTGTCGAACATGTGACATCTATATAAGATTATGTGCTACCTCTAACAACAGTGGGACTATCTCCGGTGTTATGCACAACCATGTTTGCAACAGCAAGCCATTCATAAAAGTACGATCCTTTACTATCTGTAAATGGGGATCCCCACTCAAAGCTCATTGCGTTTATGTCTCCTAAGAGCACGCATTCCCTTCTTGATTTGAAAATTTCAGACATTATCTTGTCAACCAGGCCCTGAAACTCATTTACCGGAATATTTGGAGATATGTAGCAATAGTATACAGGGTTTGTCCGGAAAGTAATAGGACTCATTTTCTTCCGCCATGACTGTACTTCGGAGCGTGCGCGCACCGACTAGATTCGGTAGAGGGCGTACCTAGCTGACGAATGAGTGGCTGGTCAGTTGTCTCCGAGCACTTGGAGAGTCAGGACAGGCATTTTCGCGCGAGGTGTTTCTGTGAGTGGTGCAAGCCAAAAATGCAGCGGTCGTCACAACAAACTCATTTATATTATTATTTCTTCAAATCCAATCATGTTCACTTTAACTATTTCTTTCTTCTTCAAGAAATGGTCGAGCATGTCATGAAATGGCCAACTAAGTTTGGACGTATCGTTAAATCGTCAACGTATCGTTAAATCGTCAACGTATCGTAAAGTAGGGTATACATAGAATATTGAGATAAGAATCCAGAATACGAGTATACCTGTATACTTAATTCTCTCAACAAATGTCGCAAATAGCAAGTAAAAATTAAACTTCAACACTCTCTAGGTATAGCAAAAACGGAACCTTTGCACACCCATGCTTATATAATAATAATAATAATAATAATAATAAATGGGCTTTATTTCGTACCTAAGTAAAAGTACAAAAAAGGCGAAGTGTCGCTAAGATTTTTCAACTTAACCTTAACCTTAACCTTAACAAAAAATATATATATATATAATAAAACATTCCACCAACAAAAATGTATCCATAATTCTCAATAATTACTAAATAATTAACAACACAAAAAAACCAGAACAATTACAAGAATAGTCCATACTTCTAGCATTTTGTATTCATCATCAGACCTCGACTTGTAGTTTTAGTTTAAGCCTCTTTTTAAAATTAAATAATGTATAGTTTCAGAATGTAACAGGCAGATCATTATATAATTGAATAGCATTGTAGCTGAATGATGTTTTGTAGACAGCCTTAGAATGTAAGGGTATCACTAACATATTCCTATTCCTCGTATTCAGTTGATTTATGTCACTACATCGTGTTAACTTATCGTGCAAATATTGTGGTTGTTTGGTAGCTAAGACCTTATGTGTGAGTGTCAATAAGTGAAGCTTTTGCATGGCTTTAATATGCAGAACACCAAGTTCCTTAAATTTATAAGAAATATGATCAAACTTTCATATTTCGCAAGAAAATCTGACGCACGAATTCTGAATAGGTACGCTGTAATTTGCTTTGTTCACTATATGATAGAACTGCGCCATATACGTAGTCGTGCCATAAGTTCTGTCCCATGATAATCTCATGATAAAAATGAAACAAGATAAGATATATTTATATGAAAGATATTATTTATTCGACAACATTTTTAGAATTCATAATCAAACAGTTTTATTCAAAATGTCCCCCCTTGGCCTTCACACACTGCTTCAATCTCGCGGGCCACTCATCTATCACTGCACGCACAGCTTCCAAAGGAATAGCTGCCGCTGATCGGATCAAATCCGCTTTCAGGGACTCGATATTACGGTGGGCTTTGGAGCAGGCCAACTGCTCTAGCAGGTCCCACAACTTGTAGTCTAAAGGATTGAGGTCCGGACTCCCTGAGGGCCAATCTTCCGCAGCAATGAACTCTGGCACATTGCTTTCCAGCCAGCGCTGCGTACTCTTAGCCTTGTGAGCGGGGGCGGAATCCTGCTGGTAGACCCAGTGTTGGTTGGCAAACAATGTACCACTTAAAGGCTTGACGATAGGATCCAGTATGTCGCTCTGATAGTTTGCCGCTTTTGTTTTCACGCCCTGTTTACAGAAATGGAGCTGAGTGACCCCTTCGTAGGACACCCCCCACCAAACCATGACTGACGCAGGGTGGTGGCCTCTCTCAACTCTCGGAATGATCTCCGAAGCTTCCTGTGAACTCCTTGCATACACTCTGTCATTTTGTCGGTTGAATTTTTCTTCTATGGTGAAGATTTTCTCATCCGTGAACAAAATCTTTCGGAATCCCCCAGCTGCGTACCTCTCCAAGAGCTTCTTGGATCTTGTCGCCCTGATGTGTCGCAAGGTGGCCGTAAGTCGCTGGCCCGTACGTCTCCGGTAAGCCCCTAGCCCTAGGTCTTGTTTAATGATGCGCGACGTCGTCCGGACAGGAATCTTCATTTCCCTGGATAGGATCTTCTGCTTCCGGAGTGGATTCCTTTGAATCCTGGCTTTTACGGCTTTGATGGCTGCTGGAGTCCTTACTTGACGAGGTCTTCCGCTTCTTGGCCTGTCATCAACAGAGGACGTCTCATTGTACCGCTGAATGGTCCTAGACACAAATTTACGCGATATTTGAAGGCCGCGTAAGAGTTCAAAAATCTGACTAGCACTGTGATTACACTTATGTAAAGCTATCACTGCAATACGGTTCTCTGCCTTGCCCCACTCCATCGTTATGCTTCGAGAGATCAATACAAACTGAGGTATATGTAATTACCCGAAAAGCGCTTAATCAACTGACACCACAATGTAACAATCGGACAAGTATTAACAGGTCTACACTTGTTTGAAAACGAGGGACAGAACTTATGGCATGACTACGTATACTGTCACAATAACTGATCTTTGATATAATTAATGTTTCACGCAGTATCAGCTTTACTGAAGTAGATATTATTTGCCTATGTGGATAAAACTGTTTCAAAATGCAGTATGATGCACTACATAACGAATTTACGTGTTTTTTGTATTTTAGTTCTGTGTCAATCCAGAGTCCCAAGTTTTTACACCCATTCATTATAGGAAGCCGGCAATCATAGATTTTAAGGTTAATTTCCGTTTCGATCAATGTTCTTTTGTTTTTTGAGCCGAAAACCATAACTGAAGATTTAGATGGATTAATTTTTAGGTTATGCGTGCACGAGATGTCTACTAGCCTTGTTAAGTCTTCGTTGAGCAATGCTTCTGCTATTTTAAAATCTTTGTGTTGAAAACTAAAATAAATTTGAGTATGGATTGTGCAATTATGAACATATTGATGAAAATCCGATATATATAGAGAGAAAAGTAAAGGTCCCAGTATGGAACCTTGAGGAACACCAAAACTTATAGCAGTTGACTGTGACATTTTCGAAGCTGTTAAGACCTTTTGATTTCTATTTGACAAATAGCAGCTTATCAAATTGACTGCAGCATCATTTTACCTTAGCAATAGATAAAAACGGTTCCCTTGAAAATGCTGATATATTAACCGGTAAAGTCTTGCAAACTCCGTTGCAGCTTTGGTAATGGATTCTTTGTGAAGGTTTGCAAAAAGAATGAAAGCTACTCAACCGTCCGATCCGATTTACCCTGAAATGAAGTCTCACTGCTGTAACCACCTCGCAATGTATAACAAGCTCAACTTTAAATCCACACAAAACCTCTTTGCTTTCTGTTAACTGAAAACTTCTAAATAAGAATGCAGAAATAAGAGTTGGAGGATCTGAATATGATGTATTCTTGTTATCTCTAATTTAATTAGAGCCACTGTAATCAGATTGCTTATATCTTTAAACATAATATGTACATACTAGATCCATATCATAGTTCCACGTATAATAAAGTCGAAATAAAAGATAGGTTTGCAAAAATTCCCACAAAGCTGGAAACTCGTATAGGCCAAAAATATAGTCAGTGACATTTGAAGTGTGAAAAAATAATTTCATCAAGTTGTTTTTTTGGCAACATAATGACTATATGTAAAGCATCTCATTTTGTCGATGCCTAGACGTATACAGGAGTGCATTCAGTTGCGGGGTCGCACATCATTATTTTTTTTCTTATTACTTCTCAATAAAATTTCGTATGATCATGTTGAGAAGACCGTCGTAAACCTGTTGACCGAACGGCGATAAAGAACAAACTGATTTTCGATTTATGCTGGTCTCCCGGGTCTAGCGCGATACGCTGAAATCGCGCGGCATCATGTATGGCCGCCCGCATTTAACTTCATTGACTTGTTTTAACCAGCTAGAAACGCTCGTATTGCGATCTCGACAGAATCGCAGAAATTGCTTTCTGTGCGGCCGTACCCTAAGCCTACTTCATTGCCAAAAAAATCAAGTTGAAGAAATTATTTTTTCTGGGTGTAACACTTGTAATATCACTGATATATCAAAACTCCTCATATATTCGTGGAGCGGAACCTTGTTTTATTTTGGTTGAAATGTCAAAAATATCACGTTTTGACATATTTCTCTGAGGGGGAAAGAGATTCCACAAAAATACCTTATGCAAGTTTGGTAGAACACTATTATCTACAAAAGTTTTTGAAGTACTTTTATTCCTTAAGTCACCGTTAATGAGATATAGTCATCTGTAGACTCTCAAGTACTCTTCTGCTCATATGCGACCAAGATAAGGATCCTATGCATGGGGATCTCAATACCGGTGGGAGAAACAGGTTAGGTTAAATAAGGAAAGAGCTGCGTTCTTTGGGATGTATTTGCATGTCGTTCAGAAACTTGTAAAAATGTCATGGCTTACTGAGGTATTTGAAAAAAACTAAAATTTGGCCAAATTGATTTTATGTTCTTCTGACTTTATTCTAAGAAATATCAAAAAACATTGGAACTTTTTATGCAGTACATGATGGTGTTTTTAAATTTTGTACCCGACGTGTCGTTTTTGAGAAACCATCATCTTTATATTATTTATATATTATTTTTTATATCGTCTTAAATTCAACGAAGTATCACATGGTACATTTATTTTCTCAGTTACAAAGAAAAAAAAATATTTTCTCATTTTATTTAAGTAAGCGTTGCAAACAAATGCTTGATATAAGATTGTGTGATTACTGATAGATGCATATTACATAATGAGATGATGCGGTAAAATTTTATAAAATAAATAAACAAATAATACTTAATCTAATGGTATTCAGAATAAACAATACAGTTTTATTATTAATTTTATCCTATATTTTCTATACATAAATATGATCTTCTAACAGTAGAGCTCAAAACATCACGTAACATCTCTGGTGTTCTCATACTAAATGCTTCCATTACACATTCTCGTACCTGCTGCTTAGTTTGAAAAGTATGATGATAAAACCCCAAACAAAAACATCCAGAGGAGTTAAATCCGGGAAACGCGCTGACCATGATACTTCACTGGAGGTTCCAATCCACCTTCCGGGTAATCGCAGGAGCACCATCTTGTTGAAACCAGCAGCGGTTAACCTGTCCCAAAGACAGGCACCGTTCTGCAGTCAATGAGTCATGGTAAATAAATGAACCCAATATTTTCGTCCCTAGAATTCCATTTCACATATTAAGCCGTTGATGTCTGGATCCTTTTTAGTCCGTAGATTTTCTTGAGCCCAGTAATGAGTGTTGTTACGATTAAAGCTAGCATTAACAATGACCACCATATCATTTTTGGGAAGGGAAATTAAAATCTTCACATGTTCGTGTGTACCACTCACAAAAATGTTAGCGCCGTTCCCCATTCCCTGGTATAAGTCCTTGGAAAATCCTAAATTTATAGTGGTGATATCTATCTTTACGCAAAACGAATTGGGTTGTGGATTTGGCTACTCCTACATAGTTCTCAATTTGTCTAGTTGATACCTCAGAGTTCTCAGAAACTGCTTGTAAAACACTGTTCTGAATTTTTTCTAAAGATTCCTTTTTCTCGAGACTTAATATGCTTTTTGAAAAAATCATATTCATTTAAATTTCAAGTCAACTATAAGAAAATGGTGATCCAGGAGAATAAAAACATAATGTGGTTTATCATTGCAGGTTTGACGCGTGTCACCTGTGACATGGTAGATTACAAGCATGTGACAGCGATGGCTGACTACGCTTTGCGCCTTCGCGAACAACTGCAGGAGGTAAACGAGCATTCCTTCAACTCGTTCCGAGTACGCGTGGGCATCAACGTGGGGCCAGTGGTTGCCGGAGTCATCGGAGCTCGTAAGCCCCAATACGACATTTGGGGCAATGCAGTTAACGTCGCTAGTCGTATGGACAGCACAGGGGTCTGCGATAAGATTCAGGTAACTTAGACATCAACAGTGACGCACACTTAGTGACCCTCAAGTGAATATTAATCATTTGTCTTCCACAGTAACAGTTGTTGCAACAGATGTTCAAATTTTCCAAAGTTTTAATTGTTTTCAAAGCTTAGAAATTTACATAATTTTCATGATTTTAGAGATCACCATTTTCCACAATTTTTAAACTTTCTTAAATATTTAAAATTTCCAGCTTTCAAAGCATTGGATATTTTGAAAACCTGCGATACAGATACAGCCTACTGTGGAATGCACATAACAAATGTCCACTTGAAGGACAGTGGATGAATTTTCAAAAAGTTGTTTCCACTGAAATTGTCCAAATGCGTCTCAGGAGTATTTTGAATACACAAAAATGATGAGCGTTCCTACATCTGCAACCAGCGGAGCCATGTCTCATTCAAAAATGTTTGAGCAGCTTAAATTCTTTTGCTTTACTAACCCGATGATCCATCATTATTTACCGCAATGTCAAAAAGGCAACAATATTTCTTTCTCTAGGTTAATAATGAAAACAAACAAAAAACGCATAGGTTAATAAAAATCTCATTTGACATCTTATGCTACCAATTTAACAACTGAACTCTGTATTTGGAAGACCGATTAAGAAAAAGTAATTTTGAGTATAGCGCCCATTAAGGGGGGCATATGTAGTACCCTCGCTTCCTCTTGGGAAGTACAATATACCTAACAGGGTACCCGTTTCTAAGCAAAGAGTGGCATCTAAGCTGTTTTCGAAACACCGTTAGATCTGAGTTGTGGAGATGTGCCGCCCTCGTCCCAGACGCTCAGGCCCCTGAAGAAAGAGGCACGTACATTTTTAAAAAATACAAACAATCCGATTGCGGTAACTGAAGGCAATGGAGAATCAATTGTGCTGCCAAGACGAATCTAAGGACGTCTTAAAGTTGCATTTATAACTGCTTTTAGGGTCTACTTTAGTAGTCTCCATTCGATATTTCGGTAGTCAATAACAGAGGGTGATCAAAAAAATTTAATGGAAATTAAATTGTGAAAAATGCCATTTTTTCAATGGAAACCCCCAGTATATAGTTTTGTATGAGGTTATCTACGTCAGATATTAGTAGTTTAGAAAATTCCTGCAAATATTGTCTATCACTACATCGCTGTTATTCTAACACTATCTACCTGTACTTGTTTGGAAATTAATTGAATACACAGCCGATAAAGTGTATACCGCGTATGAGAGTTAGAAACTCAGAAGGTTCTCAGAAGTTTAAAATTAAATACATAAATGGCACTCCTAAGTTAGTCAGAGATTTAAACTGACAAGTTCCAGCAGTTCCGATGGGTTGAGCAGGTCAGTTTCTTTGTATTATCAAAATGTTCGGGGTCTGAACAGCAAGGCTGATACTTTCTATTCTTCATCATGTGAGTGTGAGTTTGATATCGTGGCATTAACTGAGACATGGTTAAGTGATGGTGTTTCCGATTCTGAATTTTTTCCAAATGTCTATAATGTGTACAGAAAAGACCGTAAATTTGATAGAGTAAATAAATCGTCTGGTGGGGGTGTTATATTGGCTATAAAGGACTTTATAAGCTCAGAAGTGATAGATGTAGCAGCTTTTGATACTCATTTTCCGTATATTGATCTGCTAATTGTTAAGTGTAAGGTAGAATTTAAAACTTTTTATATAGCCACTTTGTATGTGCCTGACAAAATAGGACTTGAGGAATTTGAGTCATTTTTTGAGTGTTTTGAGCAACTGGATTATTTAAACAACAATAGCACAATCCTAGTGGGTGATTTAAATGTCCCGCATTTTGTTGTGAACAACCCTTCTGATGCTAAGACAGAAATTGTACTCAACTATATGACCTTGTTTAATCTCAGACAGTATAACGACGTCCGTAGTGAATTAAATCGGTTGCTTGATTTGGTCATATCTCACTACTCTTGTGTAGTAGCTCATGACTCCACGCCTATGGTGCCTGAGGATGACCATCATCCGGCACAGTTAATTAGTATACCAAATTTATTTGCAAGGGAGGCTAAATTTCGCTACAATTTAACGAATAAGGTATACAATTTTAGAAAAGCCGATTTTCCTTCACTGTATAGAGAACTCCTATCAATAAATTTTACTTCGACTGTGAATTCTGATGATATAGATATCGCAGTAGATCATTTTTATGAAAAATTGTACAGCACTTTTGATACTCATATACCTGTATACAAAAATTATTGTCACAAGTATCCACCTTGGTATAATTCCAATATTATTAAAAGTATTAAACAAAAAGCTAAATACAGGAAAAGGTTTGCTAAACTTGGACATCAGTCAGATCTTGAAGAATTTCAGAGACTGCGCCGTTCAATCAAATCTCAAATAAAGAGGGCGTATAATATCTACATGGAGAATGTTCAGAATAGTTTAGTTAGCAATCCAAAGAAATTTGATCGTCGAACATGAAAATAGTACATCACGATCTGTAATAAGTATCAAAATAATACGTACTGTCAGCCTGTCAATGTATTTGCTAACTTTTTCAGCAGTGTTTACCACCAATCAGACTTAAACGTTGATATCGTTGAGCACGTTAACCATAACATCGATCTAATTTTAGCTCCTATCCAGGATAGCGAAGTTATTTTAGCCATTAGTCAGCTAAAGGATAAGATGACTTCGGGTCCTGATGGTATTCCTTCGTTCCTTGTAAAGGACTGTGCTAGAGCTTTTTCTCCTGTACTTACTCTCTTATTCAACATGTGCTTAAAATCTAATATATTCCCGAATATATGGAAGGTGTCCAAAGTTTGTCCGGTCTTCAAAAATAGAGAAAAATCAGATGTCGAGAATTATCGTCCAATTTCTCTTATATGCATTTTTGCGAAAGTCTTTGAAATAATCTTGTACAATCGCTTGTATCCTTCAATAAAAAATCAAATATCACAAAAACAGCACGGTTTTGTCAGCAACCGATCTACAGTCACCAATTTGGTTATTTTAACCCAATATATTTCTGAAGCTCTAGATGATAACTGCCAAGTTGATGTGATCTATACGGATTTTTCAAAGGCATTTGACAAAATTGATCATGGGGTTTTGTTGATGAAACTTGGTCACTTTGGTCTCTCACTTAGCGCTATAACATTCTTCAGGTCGTATTTGTCAGAGCGAAAACAATTTGTTGAATATAATGGCTTCAAATCTGAAACCTACTTAGCCTCATCTGGTGTTCCCCAGGGGTCCAACTTGGGACCATTGTTATTTTTATTATCCAGAAATGATCTTTGTGAAAGTATGAATGGTCAACAGTTATGCTTTGCAGATGATATGAAGATATATTCATCAATCAGTGACGTGCGGGATTGCTTAGATTTACAGATGCAGTTAAGTAGTGTTAGGATTTGGTGCGATCTCAATAAATTACATCTAAATATAAGTAAGTGCAGAGTAGTTAGCTATAGCAGAAAGAAAAATGTTCGTGTATTCAACTATAATATCGATGGTGTGGTGCTGGAAAGAAGCGATATAGTCAAAGATTTGGGTATTATATATGACCATAAATTAACATTTACTACTTATATTTCGCGGAAAGTTTTGGAAGCCTTTAAGTCTTACGGTTTCATTGTCAGGAACTGTAAGCGATTTGATAACTTAAGGGCCTTAAAAGTCTTATATTTTACATATGTACGTACAAAACTAGAATATGCGAGTGTTGTATGGAATCCGTATTACCAGACTTATATAAATGATATTGAGAGGGTCCAAAGAAAATTTCTAAAGTTTCTATACTTGAAATCTGAAGGAGTTTACCCTGAGCAAGGCATTAGCATAATGGAACTATGTGAGCGTTTTGAAATTCACAGTTTAGAATGGAGAAGGAAAGTTTCATCTGCCATATTCCTTTTTAAACTGCTAAATAGCATTATTGACTCCCCAGTCATTTTGGCACAGATTAATTTCAATGTTCCTTCGTTCTCTTCACGCAACTGTGTAACTTTTAAGCTATCAAGGGCTAGGACCAACGTGTTAGTCAAATCTCCTACATATGTTATGTGTAAACATCTACATTGTATTAGCTGTCATTGTGATATATTTACTTGTTCGCTTAACTCAGCAGTTAGAATGGCTTATTTATATTTGAAATAACTTTTTTTTTAACACCACTGAATATTATTTAATTGTGCTTAAGTAATTGTCCTATAAATGGGGTAACTGTTGGACAATAAACGCTATTATTATTATTATTATGAGAATGTTATACATATTGATTCATTTTCAATAATTCACCGCGCCATGGCAAATCATGCTAAATTGACCATTAAAACCCGTAAAGAGGGATAGAAAATGAGTATTTGCAAATATTTCCTAAGCTACTGGTTTTCGAATAGTAAAAAACTATCCTTATTTTTATTGCTTGATATGTTGACCGTTAGTATTATTTACAATATCATTTTCATCCGATGCTTTTCAATACCTGGCATTATTGATTATCAAAATGTCGAATGGAATCACGGAGTGTGTTTAGCATCTTCGTGGGTTTTTTTTTTCGTGGGTCTACGAGTAGTGCTACTACTACAACTCCATGTGATCTTGAACAAAAATAAAAAATCATGGGAATTATGTTCAACCTCATAGAAACCTGTTTCAAGTCGATTAACGCTATTTATTTTATCTTTTATCTATTATCTATATATTATCACTGTTAGTGTTGAAACATACATTGTTTTGTTTTTCAGATAACGGAGGAAGTGAACCAGATCCTTTCGGCAAAAGGATATCCTACAACGTGTCGAGGCACCATAGAAGTTAAAGGCAAAGGTACCATGCAAACCTTTTTCCTGGACGGCCCAACTCAGCCAGATCTGATGAAGGATCCTCTCCAATCTGCGTCTACTCCCACCACCAATATCACGGTCAACCCATTAGCCAACCTCAACGAAAAACAAGCCGTTTCCAACACCCCTCTATTACTAGGTACTATATCGGAGAAGAATTGAGTTTCTTTCAGGAATCTTCCTCCCAAATGATTTACGAAGGCCCAATCAAGCGGCCTAAGTACCCTACAGGTCCTTTTCATCGTTATTGGCTATTTCAAAGATACAATGCATTTCTGTTCACACTATGCTTTCAAAGCCAATCTCCAAAGGTTTTAAGGTTCATCTTAAAACATCATACCAGGAACCAGATATACCTTACCAACCAGGATCAAAGATTTAATAAAAAAAGTGCATATCTTTATATTTCGTAAATTCCACTTTCACTGTAGAGAAACATTTTAATTGTGGCGCGCGGTTTACCTTTTACTTTTATTAGAGGCTCTATAATAGAGATGTTACATGTTACCCACTCGAAAATGGTCAGGACTCAGGACTCTATAAAGTACACATATCACTAAACTCATTTTTAGATGCCGTTATTTTTTTTATTATTTCGCTGATTGTGAACGAATCAAGTCCTGAGTAGATTTTTCATTAAGCGAAAGCAGCTATTTTCAGAGCCATAAAACACAGGCTAAACTTATTATCTATGCTTAGAGTTGAAAAGTCCCTAAATCTTATTAGAAACAGTACCTGATCCGGGTTTTTGGCTCTTTTTATTGTTTAATCAATTTTTTATGTCTTATACATGTTGTGCATAGAATCGTTCTGATTCTGCGCTGTAGGCTCTCATGATGTCAGAACTTCTTTGTGATTGGCTACTGGAGAATCAAAACGGTTCCAGAATAGTTGCCTGTAGAACCCGAACGAGGCTATAATCACCTTCTTGATAGAAAAACGTTGCTCATGAGAGAAGTCGTCAGACAGCTTTCTAATCTTTACTTTACCTCGGTAACGTTTTAGTTGGATCATAAATGTTTTACCGTCATAGCTATCTTTGCATTTTTTTAAATTATTCTTTTGGATACTAATTACTAAGGGCCCTTCTGTACAGTAATGGAATCTGAATAAAATTGTTGTGGGAAAATTAGCCATGATGTAGCTTTTAAGTCTTAAACCAACAAGCTCTCCTCAACTTACTATCAATTGCGGATCGCGAAGCTCGCGGTAATAGGTATATAGATATATTAGTCTTGTACAATGGCCACTTGGGCGCTAGTGTCGCATTTCTTCATGAGGGGGAATGAACAATTATATGACAGCGATACTCTGTCTTGGATTTTCTGATCCATATTGAACGCGTGGAAAAAATAGTGGCCCATTTCATTTTGAATGCATAGCACTTGTTCTTTTAGTAGAAGAAATATCCGTCTTGAAGCGAAACTATCCACACAGACAGGAAAATGTTGTAAATATTAGACAATAACAGTTGCCTCCATTCTTCCGAATATTCTGGAACACACGATCTACATTGTATGTGTTTATGTAAATGTCAATAAAAAGGGTTTTTTATTCCACGTGTCTATTTTCATTAAAAATAATAAAAATAGAGTTAAGAACATGAACATACTCCTCACTACACATTGTACGTGTTTATGTAAATGTCAATAAAAAGGGTTTTTTATTCCACGTGTCTCTTTCCACTAAAAATAAGAAAAATAGAGTTAAGAACATGTACATACTCCTCAATACACACAGGGTGTTAATAAAGTACCTCCCTATTCTTCAGGAATGATTCTTAAGACGAAAAGTTTATACAGAGTGATACAAAAACAATGGCAAAATGACACTAGTCACGTAAACATGGGTGTCAAAATATTCCCTTACCGAGATACAGGGTGTTGAAGCTATTTGAAAATCGAGTGCGTTGACTTAATTTTTTTATATGCAGTACTAACAGCATAAGCAACTCTACCCCACCAACGGTGTAGAAAGTAATATTTTGACCCCTATGGAAGGGGCAAAAAAATATCTATACCACTGTCTTTTCTGGAGCACTTGTTGCATACTTAGGTAAGGTATTATTCTTTTAGATAAATTGTCTCTCTTGATAAAATATTATAAGACTGTCCCTTTTACATTTACATAAATATTGGTTTGAATATTTGAGGAATAATACGTACAAAAAAACGTAAATCAGTCCGAATTTAAACATGTACAAGTACAAGTTAGTAAAGTTTGACATTGAAAATTGTATTTAGTATATTAGAGAAGTAATCCCGTTTCACCACAGCATCATTCGAAAAATATTCCTTTCTTTTTTTTCAATCAGTCTCATTAGTGGCGTTACTAACTCTAACCTATATTTATAGGAACATTTTATGTTATTTTCAGCTATACTTTCTGTTCGAGAATTTCTTAATCCCCCTGTATTGACGTAAATCTTGCATTGGTATGGTTTAAAGATACAGAATTTCACATATTTGAAAAATCGTATTTCAAAATAGCATTCACTCGTCCATCCTAGTTACTTCTTGAGCTTCATTGAAATATCCTTGTGTCCGAAATTTGGGCTTCATAAGTGGGCTTTTTTTTAACTTCATTTTTGTCCTTTAGTTGCGGGAAACGGCATTCACTAGAGCCGACAGTGGCGCAGGAATTTTAAATTGTTTTCCGGATTTAGAATGAGCAGCAGCTCAACTGGTCCTAATAAGTGCATTATTGAAAATCTCAAATTGATCTTGAACCATCCTCACTGCATAAAAAATGCTTCTCTAACACTTCATTACAAAATTCTGCGCACTTTACATAATACGTTAACAACAAGATCTGCACCTATGTATATCAGCCATTTCTGGAAATTAACCATTCTCCACTAATCGAGAGAATACCGCTCCCGTGCGAAAGTGCGATGCTCAGGAAATACGCACGGACTTCAGGAATGCCATTTGCAACGATACCTAGATCTTACCTCATCTGCAACGCGTATTTCTCTACACGGCCTCACCTTGGACATACATAAGTTGAAACTTTGGGAAATAATGGAAAATTTCAGTAGCAGTTTGGTATGCGTGAAATAGACATTTAAACATGTCTTTTAAAACTTTACTTGAAAGATATATGTATTATCTTAAAGCATTTTTAGACAGTCATAATAATACATAAAATTAGTAATATATACAGGGTGATTCAAAGAACACTGGCAATATTTCTAAGCCTTCTGTCTTATAGTAAGTTCAAAAATAATACGAAAAGTTTATGAATTAAATGCCCCCCTACCGAGATATAGGGTGTTCCAGTTATAATTTTGAAATCCACAGAGTTATACCGTTAGAGTGGATAAAGGTATCGAGGTGTTTGCCTACTAAACTGTCGATGTTAACGGACTATTTTCATCAATCCCCTGAAGCTACTGGCTACTACTACAATATGTGCTTTTTCTTTTTCTACAATTTTTATTTATTTTTTTCCTCCACTCGCTATTCAGTTCTATATATTTGCCGAATGAACTTTGAAAAGTTAATTTCACTGGATTGTTTTCATTAATGCTCCGATGACATCGACGACTCCAAACAACTTACGTTTGCCATTGGTATTGCAATTGAACACCACACTTTCAGGTGAACAGGAAGATGAGTTAAGTGCTACCAGAATCTATTCTGGTGGAACCTTAACCTTCTATGGCTTGTATAAGGGAAACTCTCTGCTGGTTGCATCACCACCATTTTTTATACTAAGCTCTGGAAGGACGTTCGAGTACAAAAGGTCCAATGGGCCTAAGCACTGTAATCTTGGCTGTTTTGTACATAGGTGTTTGCCTAAGAACTTCAAAGTCAGACTGTTTTCGAGGGGGTTAACCGCGTGTCACTCGAGCTTTTTTGCCTAATAAAATTGCAAAGTCATTTTACTAACTATTTCCATTAGTCTACCTTCCGACGTTGATTCCACTGGGCTATGTTCATTATTTGCCCGCCGAGAACATGCAAAAATTTTGCAAGCTAACTGTACCAGTAGCCGTATAAAGTAGGATATTTTGACCCCTACAGAGATGGGAAAATACTTTCTTTGCCACTGACTTTTCTGAAACAAATATTGAATGTTTAGACAGTGTATTTTCCATACATAGTCTCTGTTAGAAGTTTATGTCGGATGTTTTCTTCTGAAGGAAAATTGGTTTGAATAGATGAGCTATAGTCCTTATAAAAATCTTTGTCTTTGAAAATTTACTGGAGTTAGTGAGTTTTACATTAAATACATACAGGGTGACTTTGAAGTTGAGTCATTAATTTTCAGATAATGATTGTAGAAGGAGATAACCAAATATGTGTATAAAATAAAAAAAAATAAAAAAAAATGTTACCTTGTTTAATGAAGTATCCTCCCGACAAGTATTTCAGTGCGGACCTGTATTTGATCGTGCGGTCTTGAAGCAGCATGCCCTCACCTGTGAGGTCTTAAGTCACCTGATCACGAGCCCTTTGTACTACATTAACAAAGGCACGAGGGGTTGGTTGCACTCGATTGGGAACCGATTCGCATAAATCCGTGATGCATCCGGGAGCATTTGTAAAGACTGCCCCCCCGTAATAAGAATCATGTCCACAAGTTCAGCATTTTCGTAAACATGTGCCATTTTTGATTTCGTTTGAGCCACGCAACACACTACTATTCACTAACGCGTTATCGACAGACGAAAAACATCGTGATAAACGTTTCAAATTCTTTCGCTTTTTTGTTTCCGATGCGATGAACCGGTCAGGCGGATTATATCCGTTGTCGCCAAACACCAGCATATAATAGGCA